>JAJEJO010003254.1:183870-229885 GCA_020662805.1 Glaucomys volans
ACTTTGTTTTCAAGATTAAATATTTTGTCTTCATTGTCTGAGTTCTGTCTGAGGTTCTGTTAATTATGCTTTCTATTGAGTTTTTAACTTGGTTGATTGTTTCCTTCATTTCCTTGTTTCCTTCAAGGATTTCTGTTTGTTTTTTTCTCAGAACTTCTATCTCTTTATTGAAATGATTTTTTGCTTCCTGCAATTGCTCTATTAGCTGGTTATTCATAGCCTGAATCTGCACTCTTGTCACCTCATTCTCTTCTTGGATCATTTTAATTATGAACATTCTGAACTCCATTTCTGTCATTCCTTCTACCATGCTGTCTTTGGGATCTCTTGATGTATCATCTAGGTTTGTTTGGGACACTTTTTTCCCGTGTTTTCTCATGCTGCTCATGTATCTTCCCCTCTAGTAGTGCAATTTAGAGGGATTGCAATTTCCCTGTAAAGACTTAGGGCGTCCCTGCAGATTTCCAGTAACTCACCAGATGTTTGAGAGGTGCTTGATCAAGTGGTGACCCAAGATAGCTGCTGTCTCACAACCTCCAGGTTGGGAATGATCAATGCTTCTGGGCAGAGGCAACCAGGAGACACAGCATCGTGGCCCTGGAGCCGCAGTGCCGTGTCCCCACGGGAAGGGCTGAGCTTAGGTCCGAGGGCTCAGACAGCCAAAGATGGCGTCTCTCTGCCAGGGAAGCTGTAGAATGGCGCCAACGGGCCCAAATTACCCGCTGGAGCTGGCAAGCAGCTCCGCTCCCGGCTAGATCTCACCCGGAGCCGCAGTGCCGTGTCCCAGAGGGAAGGGGTGGGCTTAGGTCCGAGGGCTCAGATAGCTGAAGATGGCATCTCTCCCCCGGGGAAGCTGTAGACTTGGCAGACTATCTTGTTAGCTTTTATGCAGGGTAAAATTTCACGTTCTCATACCTTTCACAATTGTTGAAATTCACACCCTATTGTGGTAATTTTTTTTTTTTTTTCAGAAAACAGGGAGGAAACCTTTTAATTGACAGAAGATAAACAATTTAAAAGAGGGATTTCATAAGAGCGCATTGCATGACCTAGAAAAATATGGTTGATCCAGAGACTTTGAGATGTGCAAAGGAGGGGGATATAAAGTGGAAAAATGTAAAGGCATGAACTGACTTAGGTTTATGCATGGACTAATTTCATGGGAACTCTGAAAGTCTCCAAATCCACATATTTAAAAACAGATAAAAGTTCTTGCATGATGACGCATGGCAGGTTATTGCCTTTGGCTAATGCAAAACCCTTTAAGGGAAAACAGTGAAAAGAGTGAGGAATATCCTTTAATTAGCAATCTGTCCTAACAAGTAAAAAAGTTGATAAAACCTGTAATTAATGGTTCACACCTATGATGATGTGATAGGATAATGTGCTTTAAATTGTTTTATTTTAGAGATACAGATTTAGTAACTTTAAAAAATTTGGTAAAAAAAAAAAGCATCTATTTAATTTAGCATCTATTTAATTTAATAGATTTTAAAGCCAATCTATTTAATATCCTGACTACAAACTATTTACAAACTGATAAATGTAGCCTACGATAATTATTATGGTTTAGACATGAGGTGTCCCCCGAGAAGCAAATGTGTGGGACAATGCAAGAAAGTTTAGAGGTGAAATAATTGGGCTATGAGAGCCTTAACTTGATTAGTGCATTTATCCCCTAATAGGATTAACTGGGTGGCAACTATCAGCAGGTAGGGTGTGGCTGGAGGAGGTAGATTCCTGGGAGTGTGCCATTGTGGTATAATTTGTCCTTGTTGAGCAGAGCTCTCTCTGCTGCCTGGTAGCATATTCTCAGCTGCTTTCCTCTGCCATGTTATTCCACCATGATATTCTGCATCATTTCTGGCCCAGAGCAATGGTGTTGGCCATTTAAAGAGTGAGACCTCTGAAACACTGAGCAACAAATAAAGTTTTCCTCTTCTAAAATTGTTCTTGTCAAGTCTTTTGGCCATAGCAGTGAAAAAGCTGACAGTATTGAGTATGTACAACCTTACTGAAAAATCCAAAACCTCTATTAAAGACTATTACAGAATATTAGTTCTCAAGATGAGTCCACATAATCGTTTCCCAGTTTTTGTACCTTATGTAAAGGGAATTATTCTGTATCAAACAGTGTGTATTTTCTCATCAACATACCTAATGGAAATATAGCCTAAAATCTTTTTCATTGTTGTACATATTCCACTGTATGAATATAATACAATTTAACATTATACTGTTAATGGATATTAAAGTTATTACCAGTTAGGGGCAATTTTTTAAGTTGACCTTTTTTAAAATTTATTTTTATACTCAGATATGTTGTGTTTTTAAGAATTCAAAAATAAACATTATATAAATACATATGTTTGTTTTAAAGACAAAAGATTTTATGGAAATTCTGAGTTGTCAAGTTGAGATTGGAGTCTCTCTTTCAGTGTCCATAGAAAGCAGTCAGAGTTCATGTTGGGAGGCTCCACCTGGGCTCTTGTAGAGTCATGCTGTGATGGAAAGTGTAACATGGGATACCTGCCATTAACGAGATGAACAGACTCTGTGTTCTGTTTTTCCTTTTTCAAAAATAGATTTTATAGAGAAAATGTGATTTTGACTTAGGGGAAATTTTTAACCTGGAAGGGATTGAAATGACTGTTGAGTTTACAGATTTTTCATTTAACCTGCTGTGAATGTCATGACTTTAGCCTATAAAAAAGAAAACAATAAACTTCATACTTGTTAAAAAAAAACAACAACCAATATTGAATGGAATACATATGGTTAGACTAGTACAAAGAATATATCACAGAATAAGATAAATGAATGCAAGCGTTGCAAGTCTTATAAAATTAGAAGACAAACTTTACTTCCAAATTAGCATGAGTAGAATAGAAATATTGATTAAGATTTCATATATGGTAGACTGTTGTAAGTCTAGGCAGGTATACTGTCAATCATACAAGTAAAAACAGCTGGGTAAATTATGAAAACCATAGTTTAAAGTTGTCTGAACTTTAGAATACATTAAAGAAGGAGAGAATCTTTCATAGCTGAACTAACCTTTGATAGCTATCTCTAGAGGTGTTTAACTAGTTCAGGAAAGGCTATTTTCTGAGAATTTAGGCCAGCCTTAAACCAATAGATGTTACTGCAAGACATGGAGGTAATATAGTAAGATGACAGATATTAATTTAATTAATTAAGTTCATTAACTAGACATTGTAATATATAAAATTTATCATAAGTGGAAATAATGAAAAGCTCTAAACATAAAATAAGAGAATTCTGAATAAGTCATGGTTCAAAATAATAAATTAAAATACAAGTATAAACTATATTTCCAATTAAATGACAATTCAAACATATGAAAACTTGCAGAACCACAATAGTAGCAATCAGAGTAGTTGAAGAGGAATTACAACAACATTAAAAAAATGGTCTAAACATCTATTTTAAGAAGGTAAGAGAATAACATATCAAACCTAAAAATTAAATTGGGTAAATAAAATAAATAATTAATATAAAATATTTGCATAAAAACAAATGTTAAACACAAAAATTTCAATAACTGAAAAGTTTGTCTTTTAAGAGAATTGATAAAATTGAAAGACCTGAAGCTAAATTGCTTAATAAAAAACATTTAAAAAATGTATACTCCTCTATCATGAATGTAAGAGATGCTGTCACAATTGATTTTGCTATTTTAAGAAAGCAATAAGGTAATTAACAAGGTAAAAAAGATGACTTTTTAAAAATGCAATTCAAAGCATAACAAAAATAAGATTTCATAATTTATTATCAGTAAATAAATTTCATTTCTGTTTTAAAGGACTTCTCCCAAATGAAACTATAACTCACATATTTTTTTATAAAACTTAGTTTCTGTATGGAGACAGCAGGAATCTTCATTTTGTGTGGAACAAATTCTCACTTATGTCTATCAGCCAATTGGATGGGAACATGTATCCTGGTGCTAGCTACAAATATGAGAGATAGCTATAACAATCAATCTCTAATCATAACTTTAATAACAAATAGTACAATCAAATGGCTATACAACTAATTCCTCTCCTAGTAGGATCAGAAATGGCTGCTTGAGTTAGCACAGCGGTGGGAG
Organism: Glaucomys volans; assembly: GCA_020662805.1. Lineage (NCBI taxonomy): Eukaryota > Metazoa > Chordata > Mammalia > Rodentia > Sciuridae > Glaucomys > Glaucomys volans. The sequence continues at coordinate 187,985 of JAJEJO010003254.1, forward strand.
TGGGGTGCTAACCATATGCCTCTCCTATTTTCATAGTTTATCTCTGACAGCCTAGAGGAAATAGTGAAAAGCATAATTTGCCCTTCAAAATCAGATAAATTCATTATTAGTAGTCATTCTCCAAGCAGAAGGGGACATATGTGTTAATTGCTGACAGAGAGGGGTTATATCTCTTTCTGGAGGAAGAATGCTACTTTTATTCAAAACAATCTGGGATTGTTTTGGATCCAGCAAAAAAATTACCAGACTGCACCTCCTAAATTCAACAGAAATTGTCAGAATCATGGGGATCATGGTCAAGATTGTGGAACTGGATGTCTTGTTTACTAACTTTGGTAGGACACCTTTTGATGTTTCTTCTGGCTTTGTTGTTTGGATCCTGCCTGTTAAACCTACTAACAAAGCTTTCCTTGTCTTATCTAGAGGCTATCAAACTCCAGCCAGTACGACAGCAAGGCTACAAACTGATTCTATAATGGAGAGATGAAGTTCAGTAGGAGGTCTTGAGGTTAATTGGGGACATGCCTTCAAAAGGTATTTCTCCTGGTACCCTCCACAGCGTTCTTTAAAGGAAATGCCTGATTCTGTCCCTGCCTCGCTCTCTGGCTTCCAGTGGAAATAAATTACTTGCTCCCACACATGCTCCCACCACTCAATTGGCCATGATGTGACTCAGCTTAGAGGACCTTCACCATAAATGAGTGACTGCAAATGCCATGAACTGGAAAATCCAAAGCTATGAATTAAATAAACCTCTTTTCTTCATAAGTAACCTGCCTCAGCAATCTATTATAGTGACAAAAAGCTAGCTGATACATTGCATTAAAGCCAAACTGTGAAATATACTATGACTACAATGGGATGGATATAGTATGACAATAGTTTGGAAGACACAATATTAAAGAGTTCTTCCAAAATGATTATACTGTCAGTATAATTCTCAAGCAAAATTCTCAAAGGAATATGAGTGGGACTGTATGGTATGTGAATGTGTGTGTGTGTGTGTGTGTGTGTGTGTGTGTGTGTATGTGGTGGGCCAGTTATTCTAAAACTATGGAAATGCAAAGAATAAAAAATTCAATGCAATCTTGAAAAAGCTATGTTTTTGTAAACAATTATGCACAAAAGTGATTGTCATAACTTTACTTATAAATGTCTAAATTTAGAGGCAATCCAAATGTCTTTCAATATCTGAATGGGAAAGAAATATGGTACATGCAATACTGTGTATTTTATCACTATGCAGTGTTGAAAGTAAATGAGCAATCAAGCTGAGATGACATGGAGGTATCTTAAATGTGTATTGCTACATGGAAGAAATCCACGTGGAAAAGTTTATCTATATGATTTCAGTTATATGATATTCTGGAAAATGGAAAACTATAAAGCTTGTGAAAAGATCAATGACTGCTAGGATTTCAGGAATTGGAGGATAAATACATAAAGCAAAAGGGATTTTTAGGACACTAAAATTATTCTGCATAATACTATGCTTAAAGATATAAGACATTATGGATTTATTTTAAACCTATGAGTCCATATTGTGCAAAGTGTTAACATTGTGTTTACAAATTTTATATAACTGAGGAACCTTGGAAAGAAGCAGATTATATGTAAAAATATTCAACTGTATAAAATAGCAAGAAACAACTGCACTGAAGGATATGGATAGTGGGGAGATAACTGACCTATAAACCATTGGAAACAAGTGTAAGACTAGGTGAAAAGAACTGCATGTACTATAGTTGATAAAGTTGTTTCTCATAGGAAAATGCATTAACAATTCTGTTACTTCTATAGATGTTCACTGTAATAAACAGTCACATGAAAGGATGACAGGTGGTGGACCTCATTTCTCACTGGCGAAGTGGGAATCTGTAATAAGAAGAGGAAGTCAGAATAATCTATGTGAATATAAATAGAAATTGAAGATATCAGGGTACACTTAGATTTATTATAATATGTTACATATGGTAACATATTTTAGATGTGTGCATATGCATGTATTAGTATATACAAGTACATTTTTTGTTCTGACAGCTGAAAGGAACTAAGATAAATGACATTCTGGTAGTGTAAACATGCCTCACAATTAGAGCTCTGTTCCAAATAGCATTGTATGATAAAAGGAGCAAAGATTTCTTGAAGATAAGAAATATACCAGATGAGTCCAACACATACAGTAGGAAAGGTGGAGAAAAGGAATGATTTTACAGTACAAAAACCTGAAAAACTTGACAAAGATCTCTTTAGACACATGACCAAGACCAACATTGATAATCATACATCAGTTTGATAATATCTATGCTCAAAGTGATGTGATGAGTATGACTTCTTATCTCTGTAATCATCCACTCAACATCTTGCTGAAGTCAGCTTTTTTGTGGCTGTGACCGAAAGCAATTAGAGGAGGAAATGTTTATTTTGGGGATCATGGTTTCAGAGGCTTTTGTCCAAAGACAACGAACCAGTTCCATTGCATTGGCCCAAGGAGTGTCAGAACATCATGACAAAAGAGTGTGACGAAGGAAAATGGTTCAGGACATGGGCACCAGGAAGCAGAAAGAGACTAAGCTCAGTTCACAAAACATATACCACAAAGGCATATGCTCCCAATGACCCACCTTTTCCAACAACATACTCCCTGCCCAGAGTTAGCACCCAGTTAATCCCTATTAGGTGATTAATGCATTGATTAGATTAAATCTCTCATAACCCAATCTTTTCACCTCTAAACTTTTTTGCATTGCTTCACATTTGAACTTTTGGGGAACACCTAATATCTAAACTATAACATTATTTCGTGACACCAATCTTAGATTAAAAACAAATTTCAACAGAGGTACATTCTAAAAACAACCTATTTGTCTTCGAAAGTGTCAATATCATGAAAATGAAGAAATTATAAGAAACTGTCAGTCAAGGGGAACCTAAAGATCTAGCCATGAAGAGAAGAAGAAGGGGAAGAATGAAGAAATCCTATAGAATTTATAGGTCACCATCAAGTGAACCAATATATGCGTTATAGAAGAAGGCTAAGAGAAAAACAAAAGGGTAGAAAACACGTTTAAAGTAATATGGAGATTCCTCAGAAACCTTGGAATGGAACCACCATTTGACCCAGTTATCCTACTCCTCAGTTTATACCCAAAGGTCTTAAAATCAACACACTACAGTGACACAGTCACGTCAATGTTTATAGTAGCTTAATTCACAATAGCTAAACTATGGAACCAACTTAGATGTCCTTCAACAGAGGAATGGATAAAGAAAATGTGATAAATATATATTTATATATATGATGGAATATTACTCAGCTTTAAAGAAAAATGAAATTCTGGTATTTGTTGGTAAATGGATAAAGTTAGAGAATATCATGCTAAGTGAAATAAGCCAAACCCAAAAATCAAAGGCCAAATGTTTTCTCTGTTATGCAGAAGCTAATTCACAATAAGGCGGGTAGGTAGAGAAGAATAGAGTTACTTTATATTAGGTAGAGGGGAGTGAAGGGAGAGGAAGGGGTATGGGTATGATAGTAGGGTGAAACAGACATTATTACCTCATGTACATGTATGACTGCATGACTTATGGAATCCTGCAATGTGTTTAATCAGGAAAATGAGATTATACTCCATTTATGTATGATCTATAAAAATGGATAAATGCATTCTACTGTCATGTACAACTTAGAAAAATTAAAATTAAAAAATTTTTAAAAATATTGGCTAAAAATATCTCATTTCTATGGAGAAAAATGAATATCTAGAGCCAGGAAAACCAAAGAACCCCAAAATAGGTTGAACCGAAAGACATATATACACACATCCAAAGGGGGCAAACAGAAACTTTTTTGGAAGGGATGGATAATTTTATGACATTAATAGTTTCATAGATAAGTTTATGCTATTGATAATTTTGATAGTTTCATGAGTGTAACTACCTTCAAATACATCAATTTGTATACATTAAATACAGGTTTTTTGCATGTCAATTGTACTTCAACTAAGTAGTTAATAAAATAACATGAACCTTAATTAATAATGATGGATGAATATTGGTTCATTAATCACAAAAATGTATCATACTTAAGCCCATCATTTATAACAGGGGAATCTATGTGAAGTGCATATGAGGATCCTATATGCTATCTTCTTAATTCTTCTAAAATCTGAAACTTCTAAAAAATAGTTCATTAAAAACAATCATTTGAAACCTAATACTTCATACCTATTTTACACCATTTACACATAGACAAACTTCCTTCTTAATGACTGTGAGGAGATTCCATTAACAGGCTGATTGATTTGATAGATATCAGAATAACATTTTTTTCTTATTGATAATTGGGTGTTTGTGATTGTATATAATATTAAACACTTGGTTGTTTATTGATGTTCTTTCATAGAGGCAGTAGATTCTAAAGTTCCTGTCATTGCAGATTGGCTGCTCTGAGAAAAAGTTTGAATTTTCAGGATTTTGTTTATAATATTGAACAAATCACTTTCAGTGATGTTTATTATATATGAACGTTAAGCAGAGAGTATAACAATTTATATCATCTCTATAAAAGAGGTTAATTGTATTTTTTTCCTTTCTGTAGAAATATCACAATTCTAAATGTTGCAGAGAACTAATTCAGTTAAGATTATCCAACTGTCTACAATGTATATATTAATGTGCGCATATATGCATCTATCATATATGCATCTATCTTACCTATCCCCTCTATATGTGTACATATCAAATACATGAATGCCCACCTAGCAAACATTTTCAAATAGTGACAAAATAATTAATTACAAATGAATAAAATTGCATTGGGGGTTGTTCTTGTAAGCACATATGAATTTATTAATTAAAACAAAACAGAAACCTTGAATGCTTATAACATGTGAGGCTAAAATTAAGTTTCTTCCCATCTTATTTTTTTTATAGGACTAAAGACAGTTTAATTTGTTTGTTTTGTTTTTGTTTTGTCTTTGTGATGGATGGAGACCAGATTATAGTTGAGATGAGATAGGAAGTCTTTTTAAAAGTATGTGATTTTTTTTTATCACTCTGTTAAATAAATAAGAATATCATACCATATTAGTTCAAGTTCCTACAGCATTAATGACTCCATAAATGGATGAAAGCTTAAAAGACTGATTGGTGGTATTTCATGACCACATGAATACCATTCAACTAAATTGGAATATTCTGAGGAACATCTCTACACTAACTCCTAGAGACTACCACAAGCTAGAAATTACCCTGAAGGAATAAGCTTCAATTGTCTCTAGCGCAAGTGCCTTGCTAACTCCACTTGGTTGGCTACTTTACTTCATCTCCCAAACAAGTTAGACTCTTGGGTCCTTGTCTTGGAATTTGCTCATGGAAAACTATGATATATGTATATATACTATTGTAAATTTAAGCAGGTTCTGAGCTCTGTTGGTTAAAAGACAGCTAAGATGTCTGTTATCATTTGGATGTAAGGCTTCCCCCAAAAGCTCATGTGTGAGACAATGCAAGAAGGTTTAGAGGAGAAATGATAGCCTGTTATGAGAGCCTTAACCTAATCAATGAATTGATAGCCTGATGGGATTAACAGAGTGGTAACTGAAGGTGGTAGGATGTAGCTGGACAGGGTGGGTCATTGAAGGCATTTCTTTGGGTTTATATTTTGTACCTGGCTAGTAGCATCTCTTGTTCTCTGTTTCGTGACCATTATACGAGCTACTTTCGTCCACCACACTCTTCCATCTTGATGTTTTGCCTCACCTGGAGCCCGGAGGAATGGAGTGGACCTTCTATGACCTAGGACCTCTGAAACTGTGAGCCCTGAAATGAACATTTCCTCCTCTAAAATTGCTTTTGGCAGGTCTTTTAGTCACAGCAGTGAAAAAGCTGACTAAAACGAAGTCTTTATCAGTTACTGAAATACAATTGAATGAAGTACTCTGGGCTTGTATAGATAGAAATGTAAAGGATCTTATGTCAAACAGGGTTCCTTAGACAACTGTGATTATGTAAATCGATGATGACCACCATCCTTGTGCTGCACACACTGCTGAGCTTAATCTAATCAAAATAATCTCTACGGAGATGACCTCTGTTATTCTATTTATAAACAATTGTTCAGAATATGTTTGTAATTTATTTTCTCATGTACACCTTATTTTTTAAATAGTTTTTAGTTGTCAAAGTACATTTATTTGTTTGTTTATTATTTATTTATTTATTTATTTATTTATTTATTTATTTATTTATTGTGCTGAGAATCTAACCCAGTACCTCACACATGCTAGGCAAGAGCTCTACCACTGAGCCACCACCCCTGCCCTCATGTACACCTTATTTAGCATGTCTCACTTTATGATTAGGCAGCAGTGTGTGGAACCTAAGAATGGTGGTCATAATTGATTATAAACTTTCTGTAATAGAAGCTATTTTTGAAATTAAAAGTCATTTAAATTATTTTAAGCTATTTTCATTTAGGTGTATTTATATAGATAGATGTATATGTGTAAAATGTATAAATAGGCATTTCATATTGACTTGTTACTACTAGTTTCTACTTAAAATATATTGGAATTATATCTATATTAGTCAAACACTTCAAATTACTCATAATTTAGAATATGACACTACATATCAACTAGTTATCTACTACAAGGTATTTAGGTCGTGTTGTTTTTGAATCTTTTAAGCAATGAGTGGGAATTTTTTGTGATAAAATACATAGTTTAAATTATTTCTATAGGATGTTTTTATCAAAGGTAGCACATCTTGGTTTTTTAATAAATTGTTCTTCATGAAAAACATACAATTTACATTTCTGTCTAGAATATTTGAGTCTGTACCCTCTCTCAAACAAAAAAGAAAATAAAACTATACTTGTATTTATCATTCTTTTTAATCATTATCAATCTAAGAAAATATATTTGTCTTACATAGTTCTCATGTTTGAGTGAAAAATTATTTTGTGAAATTCTTTGCCTCTTATCACAAATGCTTTTCTTAAATTCTGAGAGTTCTTTGTATATACAGCTCTTTATATGTACTATAAGACTAGTCCATATTCTTTTTACATCTTTTCCAATGTTTTGTTCTGAGTTTTCATTTTAAAAGTACTTTTTTCACAATTACTATTCTTTCTTTAATTTTCTTTATATATCTTCCTTCTTTCCTTCCATCCCCTTTTCCTCTGTTCTTTTATCTAATTTTCATTGTTTCATTCCCTTTTGCTTCTTTATCTTAAAAGTATGATGCTTTAAATTTTTAAATCTATTAATAATTTGTAGGTTTATTCTTGAAGTTAAGTTAGAAAGTCCTTGATCTTGTTAAATGATTTAAATTTCATCTGTATTTTATTTTAGGGTGTTCATATTTTTACACATTCACTTTTTAATGCATTTTGAATGCATCGTTCTGCAGCATTTTCATTCATTTTAAGGGAAAACAGTAGAATTGACTATTTTTATAATTTTGTGCTTCTAGTTTGAAGAAGTAGTTTGAGAAAGAATGTTATGTACATAATCTAAACAATTATTTTTTATTTTTATTTTTTATTTTTAAGTTTTTTATTTATTCTAATTAGCTGTACATAACAATAGAATGCATTTACACATTTTGATAGATCATACATAAATGGAGTATAATCTCTCATTTTTCTGATTATGCAAATGGTAGGATCACATCAGTCATATAGTCATAGATGTACATGAGGTAATAATGTCTGTTTCACTCTACTATCATTTCTTCCCCTCCCTTTACTCCCCTCTACCTAATCTAAAGTAACTCTATTCTTCTCTGGTGTTCCCCAACCCTTATTGTGAATTAGCTTCTGCATAACAGAGAAAACATTTGGTCTTTGGCTTTTGGGTTTGGTTTATTTCACTTAGCATGATATTCTCTAACTACATCTATTTACCAGCAAATGCCATAATTTCATTCTTCTTTAAAGCTGACTAATATCCCATTCAATTTCTTTATTCATTCATCTGTAGAAGGATACCTAGGTTGATTCCATAGTTCAGGTATTGTGAGTTATGCTGCTATAAACATTGATGTGGCTATGTCAACTGTAGTATGCTGATTTTAAGTCCTTTGGGTATAAACCAAGGAATGGCATAACTGAGTCAAATGGTGGTTCCATTCCAAGTTTTCTGAGGAATCTACATACTACTTTCCATAATGGTTGCACCAATTGTAGTCCCACCAGCAACGTATATAAACAATTATTTTTAAATGAAATAAGAGAAGCCATCTGTGTAAATAGATTATTTTGGAATGTAGATTAATTCCAGTAAGCAAAATAGGTAGGAAGTTTAAGCTATGGTTGAAAAATGACAAGGCAGAGAGGAATTGATGATGAAGATGGTAAACTGAGTGAAAGATAGGTACTAGCAGCAAGGCAATAGGCAGGGAGGATCAAAGGAAAACACTGGTTAACAAGAACTCCATTACTGAAGTGTCAACACTATTGTGGTAGTACTGGAAAAATAAACTATTCACAGATCATATTTTCCACATCATAGATCCCTTGTAGTGCTCTCAATTTTTTCAAGTGTATTGTCCATCAACTCAGTGGCAGACCTTCTTAATTGTTTCTTGGATAATGAAGGAATACTTATACACACACATGAGGCAGCTGCAATGGCAGTGATCAGACTATCTGAAGTCTGATGGAGAAGCCTGAAGCCACAGTCTGGAATAAAGATCCTACATGACAATATGGACACCTATGTGTTATTTGGCAACCTCCTAAAACACACTGAAATAAACTAGATCATTTGATAGTCAAGCAGGATGTGCCTTAAGAACTGGAAAATCAGTAGACACAGTGGGTGACAGTAAACAGATAAAATTCTTGTTAGGTCCAGAGCTTTTCTTCTGTTTTCCTCACAATACATATGTAATGACAGTGCGCATGCTACTAAATAAATTTTAAAATCACTTAATCACCTAAAAATACCAATGAATTATAACTGAAAGCGTGTTCTATTTAGATTGATTGGGGAAGAATTTCCCCATTCTCAGTATCCATTTTTCCTGAAAGAAGAGGGCAGTTTCTCTTTCTGTTTAATATTCATATTTTCTGGTGCATTCTATAATATTTTAAAAAAGGTCTGGCATAGAAAAGAGTTGTTCTCCATTTTTGAGATACTTGTATGTCACTATGAACAAGATTTCTAATTCTGTACACTGTTATTCTACAATATTATAAAGAACATAACTTTTCAAGTTTTATTATGTCATTTTGCAACTTAATTAAATCTCTTTTTAGTTCTAATGTATTTCAGTAGATTTGCTGGAATTTGTAATTACAAAATACGTCTACTGGCAAAAAATGATGATACTTATTCAATTTTTATGGAAATACTTAAATTCTTTGTGCAGACCCTATTTTAATGGCTAATATACAAGAAAAATATTGACTAGTCCTGGTAATAATGAATACTCTTGTTTTCTTAAAGCTTTTTCTGGTAAAACCTGAAATGCTTCAGCACTTTTGCAAGTTTTTTCTATTGACAATACAGCCTTCTGTGGATGTAAAAATCTACTGTTTCATAGTTATTTATTTTCTAGTAATAGGGTGTCTAAAACTTTAAGGACTTTCCTATAGTTTATATAATATCAAGTTTTCCTTGTTGAAATTTGATGAATAGAGTAATATTGAATGATTACTCTTGTCTTATTATAACTTTGGGTGTCTTCATAATTTAATAAGACATACATAATTCTTCATTACAGAGCGTGGACATGTTATGATCAAGGGCCACCATGGTTTTATGGTGACTTTTTTCATAATTCCATCAGAATTATGCTGATCTTATAAAGTGAATTGGAAATATTTCTATCTTGTTTCCAGAAAATCCAAGCAAATCATTTGAAAGTTATTGTAATGGAAAAGATCTCATTAAGTAGGACTGTAATTCTTTTCTAGCTCACGTAACAATCTGGCCAGTATTTTTCTAAGAGACAATTTTACAACTTCTTTTTTTTTTTATCTGTTCAATTTTTATAGTATTTTGAGACAAAATTAGAAATTATTAGTTTTTATAGAAATTTGTCACAAAAAACTCCAGAATCTAAAAATAGCACTAAAATTGTAAAACTAAAATTTTATGAGTCCAACTAATTGGGCTCATTTCTATATGTTCTATTATTTCCTCTTTATCATTTTTTTTAGCTTCAGTCATTTTTATTATTTGCTTTAAAATAGTCTTTGATTTGATCATGAATTTTCACAAAGTTTTCTAATTAAAAATTTTACTTTTATTTTTCTCAATTTATTTTTGTAACTTTTTGAAGTTTGTTTTATTTCAGATTTTCAGACCCTCTTAGATGGACCTATGTTTCATTTGTTTTCTTTCATTTTTATGTATGAAAGACATTTGTGTTATAAATATTTATTCTATATGCCTTTGGATGAAAACCATGAATCACATTTTCTTCCAATCTGTCCATTGGATATCTAGAGTATGTCCATTTACAATAGTGTTCAGTAAATTGCATTACTGTTTTTGCCAACACTTGTGCCTGGAAAGTTTCCAGGTGTCTTGTGGCCTTGATCTTACCCTACATACCATGTTTAATATAGTATTTTCTGATCTCTTTTTTTCTTTTAAACTATTGTGTTATTACAAGCTACAATTTTCTGAGTAAATGTAGAAAAGATAGATCATTACCATCTCTTCAGAAGGAACCCTGTGGTTGATAAATGCAGAGCTTTCTGTTTCATTGCAAGTCTTATTCCTGTGATACCAGTTTGAATGTGGACATGGATAGACACGAAAGCCACTTTCTTTCATACTTTTTGTTTCTTCAGACATTTATGAGTGACTTGGCTACCAATTATCTCTTTCTATGGCCCATTCTTCTGCAATTAGTGACAATTTTTCGGGAGATTTGGCACATCCTTGAACAATACTTTCTTCAATAGATGCTTTTTCTTGTGTTCTTTTGAATGTTTTAATTTTAACAGGGAGATTTTAAAAAGATGTCTCAGTGAATGTGATTAACCAAAGCAGCATTACAGATTCTTCTGGATTGTTCATGTGTGAGCATCCTCATACACATTGTGGAAAGAATTTTTACTAGCTTTTATGAAAAGCGTCATATTAAATATCAGATTAATATTTTTCTTTCTATTTGAGAAAGATCGTTTTTAGAGAGAGAGAAGTTTGAATATTGGGTATACAGTCTGAATTAGAGAAATGGATACAACTGCTCAAACTGTTTATGTGTTTCACATGATATACTAGCAAATTTCTAACAACAGGTGTTTAGGTAGCTTTTTTGCTGCTGTGACTGAAAGACCTGACCAGAACAACTGTAGAGGAGGAAGAGTTTATTTAAGAGCTCACAGTTTTAGAGGTCTTAGAGGAGAGAAGGCCAGCTCCATTCCTTGGGACGCAAGGTGAGGCAAAACATCATGGTGGAAGAGTGTGGCAGAGGGAAGCAGTTCACATGGTGATCAGGAAGCAGAGAGAGAGAATCCAAAATATGCAAAATATATACCCCATAGCCAATGAACCACTTCCTCTAGCCATACCATACCTGTCTCCAGTTACCAGTTAATCCCATCAGGGATTAATTCACTAATTATGTTAAGGCTACAACGACCCAATCATTTCTCCTCCAAACCTTGCATTGTCTCACACGTGAGCTTTTGGGGACAACTCACACCCCAACCATGACAGTAGGTTATTGAAAAAAGTATATATATATATACATATTTACATATATATATTTATATGTAAATGTATACATATAAATATACGTACTTAAACATACATAAGTTAATGATAAATTTTACTTGTATAAAGGATGCATAACACAAGTTATGAACAACAAAATAGCTTTTAATTATTCAATGTAGCCATTTGAATCTCAGAGAATGCTTTCAATTGATTTATGCCAAGCTCCCGTGTTTGTAACTAATTTGTGGTTGAAATTGACACTGCTGTAGTTCCAACATGACTGTTGATTGATAGTGTTTATATGTTAATGAGAAAGATGAGCATACACAATAAGGGCATACTTGCACTCGAACTTCCCTCATTTACCAATGGAAGTGGCCTTACTGAAGTGGCTAGTAGTTTCTAATATTAAAAAAAAAGCTCCTCAATATTTTTGTGTTCTTTGTGTCATAATGGGTACAGATATCCCACACCTCTGACCTCAATCTGCAGGTTTACATTACTCTATGAAACAGACACTATAGCCAAATAATGAGCACTAGCCTCACAAAGGCAAGTTTCCTCCTCAAAATCTCCAAGAACAAAACACAAAAAGCTTTGTTGCAAAGTGCTGAATAGTTAAAGATGAGGGAAAATATATAAGGGAATACGAATGCAATGAATGTAGGAGAATTTAAAATAATATTCTAGTATTTTAAGTATTTTATGTAAACATTTTATATACATTTTCCTTTTTTTCTGTTTTTGCTTAGGTGTTATGGACTTTTTGTGTAAAACTAGATGATGATTGTCAGTTTAATGCAAGTCAAGTCTCACTGAACTAACATGTTTATAATTTTATTTCAGTGTAATAATACAATTGAGATTCCTTACTGGTTCATTAACTGAGTGAACCAGATTTCAGTGTGGGTAAATTTTTTGATATAGGGATTGTTTTACCATAGCATAGATACATGAGTGCATGCAATATATGTGGTCAACAGAGTCCTTGATACAAGTTTAAATATAACCAACAAAAAATACACTACTTTCTTATATATAGCCAGGTGCATTTTGAGAAAATTTTAATTCGAGATAAATAGATACTCTTAACTCTTCATCCACAAATGTCTCTGCCAAATTTAAATCAATCTACAGAATGTTCACTTAAAAAAATTTGTACCTAGGAGGCATTGGTGATAGTATATTTTAAATTTGAATTATCTTTTGATTTTTCTCTTTTCTCTTTAAAGTAGGATAATTCTCCTTCTCTATCACTAACTTCACAAATTAACTTAATTGTCATGAAAGTATTGCTTCTACTATAGGGTAGTTAGTTTCCATATTAGAGAGATATATTGTAGATATATAATATAAATTTGAGTAGACTCCACATGCCTTATTTTTCTGAAAGTAAAATTAATTGTTATTAGGAAGAACATCTTTCTTACTATCCCTCTACTATTTTATATCTTTCAATACCATATTTCTTATAAGACATATCTTTCAAATATTTAAATTGGATTATTAATTTATTCTTACAGCTCAGAGGCAGAGTTTAAATTTATATGCAAATGTCACAACTTCTAAAGGTCTGAATTCATCTAGTTTGTTGAAGTGTGACTTTGCATCACAGATAGTATTCACATAATCCCCTAGAATAGAAATGGCTTTCTCCACTTATTTTTAGTATAATAACTGAACAGTAATATTTGAATACTTATAAATGTATAAGATCTGCTTTATAATTCCATACATATTTTATAAAATAGAGCCTTACAACATGTAGTATCATTCACTTTCAAGTTTATATTATAAATGACAAGATTAAGCCAAATAAATATCTCTTTGGATTTACTGTCAAGCACTAATAAAATTAAAATGACAAAATATGCATACAATAATGTGTAGAGGAAAAGAGTCTTTCCACACAATCCCTGGTAAGAAATACAATTATACACAAGTTGATTCATCCTTATTTTGAAATAACTCCAGAAATAATAATTGTGGACCCTATGTTAACCTATTTTTAAATAACTATTTATAGAAACATATTCTTCATATGGTGCTTAATAGCCTTTTAGGTCTTCAGAAAGATTGAGAGCAGTTTAATGCCTCTTCTTTTCTAACCTTAATATGATCACACTCTGTTATTAAATCATCCCTAATGGATCTGTTTTTCAGGCTAAGTGCATCCAGATCCTTTTTTCGTAGTAAATTTTTTTCTTGTAGGTCACACTGTCTCAACCACTTGGCTATAGAAACACTCCAGGGCAGAAACTAGGTCTTATTTATCATCACTGTGTCAATCATAACTCACACCATCCTCTACACTTACAATAGACACTCAATAAATATTTTTAGACTGAAAGATTTCCAAATCAAACTTAGTGCACTGCTTAACTCTAATCATGCAGTGCAAAAGGTATTTGAAATAAATGTGATTTAATAGTATATTGCAACTGAGGGAATTTCAAACATGGACAGAGCATGTTTATAAAGAAAATGATAAACAGTTGCAGAAACCTGAAAGGTGAGATATAGCTTGCAATGCAATCAGGAGAGAGAATTTGAGGTAGAGAAACTGCAATATTCAGCAGCCTGGAGGTACATCATAGGCATTAGTTTCTCAAGAAATATACATAATGTAGTATTTTGAAATATATAAACTTAAGAGGAGTTATTTGGCTGTAGACAAGTCTATGGCATGGGGACATTTAGCTAGTCAATTGTTCATACAACATGGAGTGTATAATATACCGTTCTCACTGCAGTGAAATGCCAACTGTGTTTTGTACTTAAATTATAATGTATTTGGTTCGATATTATGAACTTTGGATTAAGTTCAATTTTCTGTTTATTGCTATACTATTGGGCACATATTAATTCCTCTAGATTTATACTTAATTTGACTAGATTGTATGGTGAGTCTTCTGTATTGTTTTCTTTTCTCAATAATTTACTATATGATAAAGAATAAAATAGGTTTTAGATTTGAGAAGAATGTGAAGATTTGGATTAACTTTTGCAAGGTATAAAAGGGGTTTTTACATAAGTAATTTTGCAGCTCAGGAGGAAAACCCCAACTAAGATCAAATGCCATAAATCTGAAAATGCACCAGGCACAGTGGCACACACCTGTAATCCCAGCACTTGGTAGACTGAGGCAGGAGGATCGCAAGTTCAAAGTCAGCCTCAGTAACTTGGCGAGGCCCTAAGCAAGTCAGTGAGACCCTGTCTCTAAATAAAATACAAAATAGAGCTGGGGATGTGACTCAGTGGTGGAGTGCCTTGGGTTCAATCCCCAGTACCAAAAAAACAACAACAACAAAAAAAAAAAACAAAAAAACAAAAACAAAACAAAAAAAAAAAAAACAAAGGCATTCTGTCCATTTACAACTACCAAAAAAATTTTTAAAAAGAATCTGAAAATGCCTTTACCTTAAGCTGGGTGGTTTTCTGTTTCAGTGCTCAATATTCCAGGTATAAAACTAAAAAAGCCAATGGTCCCACATATTCCACTGGCATATTTGGAATGTCAGTAAGAAAATACCTGGATTATTGCACCACTGTCTCAAAGCTTCATAAGAATAAAAATGAAAGTTGAAATTGGAATATTGTAGTTGGTCAACAAAAACAAACACCTGTAATTACAAAATGAAAGATCAGGAGTAAGAAAGTGAAAAAGAGGAGGAACAAAGCTAAAAGAAGTGAGTTTTTCAGAATTACTTTTCAGGGTTTAAACCACTTTTAGCAAAGACAGAATAAAATTTGTGATCATTACTCAGGCATAAAGAAGAATAAAATTATGGCATTTGCAGGTAAATGGATGAAGTTGGAGAGTGTCATGCTAAGTGAGATTAGCCAATCCCCCAAAACCAAAGGCAGAATGATCTCTCTGATAAGTGGATGATGATGCATAATGCAGGGTGAAAGGGAGGCAAGAATGGAGGAAGGATAGATAGCATAGAAGGAAGGGAGGGGTGGGTTAGGGGGTGGGGAGGTAAGAATAATAACAGAATGTGTGACAGACATCATTGCCCTGTGTACATATATGAATGCACAGATGGTGTGACTCTACTTTTTTGTACAACCAGAGAAACAATAGCTGTACTCCATTTGTGTACAATAAATTAAAATAAATTTAAAAAAACGTTGTGATCATGAAAGCCCATGATAAAGTAAATTAGAATTTTGGTCATGTGACTTAAATGAATCTGATAAATCAGATTAGAATGTCACAACTCCTTTGTTCATAAAAGATGATGAGCCCCCTTCAAGAAGGAACTCCACTCAGGAAGAGATGAGGTGCTTTTCTTTAGGCTATGTGTCAATAAATAATGTGTCTAGGAAAACCCAAGTAAGGGAAATGAGGGAGGCAGGAACAAAGGGAGAGTGCTGGGTTAAAAAGAAATGTGGTGGTTGCCGTTATTATGGAATTTTCTGAGCTGCTTATACAGCTAAAGGCTTGATAATTGTGATAATACTAAAAAGGATTATTTGAATGACTGCACTTGCACTCAACTTAAGATTTATATCTAGTTTTCTGTAGGTAATCATGATCATATAAATAAAATGTAGTGGGATTAGGAAACCCTTAGCTTGAACTGGGTATGGAGCTCAGTGATAAAGCATGTGCTTAGCATACACACGGCCCTAGGTTCAATCTCCACCATCCTCCCAAAAAATCCTTAATTTAAGGTCCCAAGACCTTAATAATTAGCTTTTATTTTCTGTGTCTTAATTTTCTCTCATGCCATTCTAGGCTGGGATGATATCAGCATAAATCTGGGCCTTATTCTCAAACTCTGCTTATGTACCTAGTCAAACAAATTATATATAAGAATTGATCAATTTTATTTTTAAAAGTCTTTGATTTCCTTCATCTATCCTGCAAAATTCTCACCACTGTTTACTCACACTTTAAAACAAGGTACTCTGGCGCAGTCTCGTGATTTGTTTCTTTTTCTAATCAGGGAGTTCACTGAAGTACATCCAGCCACCTTGGACTCCTGCTCGGGCTGTGCCATGGAAGGGTTGTTTTTATATTTCACAAGTGCAAAAATACATGGAAGCAATGGAATTTTTTGTCAGTGCCGGTAAAAACTCTCCATGACTCAGGTGTCTACTGATTTATGTCCATCATCAATTACTTAAACTAATATTGCACATATTTGACCCTCACAGAATTAGTATTGGTTATCCCCATTTTATTCATTTAATTCTCTTTGGTATTGTGGGCCACAGAGTATCAGAGGATGAGGAGAAAATGAGAATTTTTTTTTTTTTTTTTTTTTTTTTTTGCTGGGCTATAATATGGTATATTACAGTGGCAGAATTTCTGTGACTAAAAACCAAATTTGTTTATCTCTATTTTTCTGACTTTTTCAGCTTAATACCTAGACAACTTTAAATCAGAATTCTCCTTATAAAACACTTTGACATTTATTAAATAATTACTAATTACCTCTTCTATGCACAACTCCTTTCATGGGTTTAAGGATCAAAGTCTAATAGTACATTTAAACATTATTCTTAGATTATTTGATATGAATTTCACCTTATGGGTTTGCTGATGCTTTTAGGAAGTAGGAGTTTATAAACACGTAAATGCACCCAGATCACTAGTTTGACACTGTAGTAAGATGAATTTATTTTAGGAGAAGTGTAGGGAAAAATTTACTCTCCAAATATAAGAAAGCTGAAATGATATGTCTTTATTCAAATGAATTTGCTCATAGGTTTATTGAATATTTATATTATCTGTTTATAAACAGATTCCTTTTAAGCTAATTTCCAAGTACATATTCAGATTTAAAATTTTGATGCTTGTTAGCATTATGTTCATTACAATGATCATCATATGTTTAGCAAGATTTTAAGCTGACTAATCAATTAACATTTCACAGACTTATTATGATCATTGAAAATTTTGAAATTAATTTTTAAACCAATGAAGTTAAAAGTCATTACATATTCATACATATAAATATTTGGTCCATTTTGGACCAACACCTAAAATTAAGAAGTGAAACTATAAAATTCTTACAGGAAAATAGGAAGGGAAAACTTCATGGCATTAGGTTTGGCAAAGATTTCTGAGTTAGTATATCTAAAGTATGGGCACTTCAGATTACTTTGGATTCACCTTTTTCCTAGGCAGATGCAGTTCCAGTGAGTTCTACCTGACTTTTCCACCAAAATAATCCTCACTTTACAGGTCAGGGATCCAGGACACATATTCTGCCAGCTGCTGAGCATATATTTCAGTTGTGCAATCTGGAACTAAGCAAATAAATACGGGATGGTTTCAGGTACCTGCTGGTCCAACTATAAGTTGGATCTGACCTAAAACTATTGATGGCTTGACCTCCTCCGTAAGCCCTGACTTGGACTGGAGGACTCCAGTGAGGTTTTGGGTCTCTTGGAGTTATTGTTAGACAGAGTCGGAGCCAGAA
The DNA here is from genome assembly GCA_020662805.1 of Glaucomys volans. Classification (NCBI taxonomy): domain Eukaryota; kingdom Metazoa; phylum Chordata; class Mammalia; order Rodentia; family Sciuridae; genus Glaucomys; species Glaucomys volans. The sequence continues at coordinate 206,112 of JAJEJO010003254.1, forward strand.
CCCATAGTCCCTAAAAAGTCTTATTATTTCCTTTACCTTAATTCACTATTACCCTGATAAAAGATAATAGGTCTCTTTAGAAAGTCTGGAAGAAAGATTAACAGTAGAAATTTTGTGAAATCAGTGGCATCTATCCTAAAAGGATCCAGCCTTCTTTCATTCACAGGCTGTGAGCCTTGAACTACTCATTTTAATTTTAAAAAATAAATTTGTAGATTTATGAAGGGTCCAAACTTCCTGTTGTGAAAATTCAAGCCAAATTTGTGTTCATTCTGGTTCTATGGATCAAAGGTGAATAGTGCACTTCCCATCCATTTCACTCATAGAGACACCAAGATCAACTCAATGGGTTTCTGCAAGTCAGATTTTTCTAATTCTTAGTTGTATTTTGACGTTCATTACAAGAACCACAGCCTCTCTGTGTTTACTGACAACTCTTGGCACTTGCCACCCCAGGACCCAGTTATTCCTAAACATATAAATATTTGTTCTCAGTTCAGTGAACAGCTGAAATTTCTGATCCACAGAGAAAAGCAATCACAGACCACCATTAGGGACTTGAGGCCTCCCTCACATCCTTATTCTTTATAGTCCTGATAAAAAGTATGCTCTGTGGACCCTCCCAGCCTGAAGACCAGGTATCATGTGACACATTCACTCTTAACATTTCAATCTCCCTAAGCCTTTGAATATCATACTCTATATTATATCAAGACTGTCATTTGGTGTTGGTCACCTTTTGTTCTGTTTCAGTCAACCAAGAAAAATAACAGAGCCATTTCTAACCTCTTAAGCTGCAACATTAAATCCAGAACTTCAGTTTAATAGTCACATAACAAAAAATATGTCCTTGTACAAGTTCTTGTTCTTTCCAAAAATATCCTACATCCTCAATATCCATCCACACACCTAATCCCTAGACATCTGCTTGTATAAATTGGGAAAACTTTGCAGTTCTTTTTCAGTGTAATAGATCTATTAATGAGTCACATTTTAAGACTCATCTCTTAGACCATCTCTGGTACCTGAGCCTAGTTATAAGGTCTAGAAGGAAAGAAGGGTAATGGAAGAGGGTCCCAAAGCAAATCAGCATTGTCTTGAGGTACATGAATGACATGTACCTCAGTGAGGTCAGTGCAGTCTCTTAAGCAAAACAGGCTTAAGCTACATAGGAGTAGAGTGGGTTCTTCTACTGACAAAGAAGACCCAGGAGAATTTAGAGAGTCATCATCTCCATCTTTATGAGGATGTGTCTAAATGTCTCCCTTACAATTTTTCAAAATTCCATTTCTGTGCAGACAATACTCTTTTAAGAGCACATACCCTGAGGAGTTGGAAATTCTATTTCCATTGTAATTCTTCTACTCTAAAGATGAGACTGTGGGTTTGTTTTTCAGAGATCTTCGCTCTACAGAAGATACAAAATGTCACATGCTGAATGATTCCATTTGTAGAACACTCTCCAAATGTCAAAACTATACAGAACATTAACAGGGTCAAAACTGGGTTGAGGAAAGTGAAGTAGGTAGTACTAAGTAGGCAACATAAGGGCTCCTGAGGTGAGGAAAATGTTCTGTGTGCTCACTGCATCCAAAGCATCGTCCTGATTGTGATATTGTGATATATTCTTGCAATATGCTACCTCTGAAAGAAAGTGGATAAGTGGTACAAAGTATCTCTGTAACTGCTTGAAAATCTAAAATTTTCTAAAAATGAAAAGTTCAAAACCACTGTAGACATTCTACTTTTAAAAACTGCCATGACCTTCTCTATGTCCTTATACCATCAAACACTCTTTCAGAATCCTATCAAGCCTTAGTGCCATTTGCGAGCCCTGATCTGTAGACACATTTCCCCATTAATACAATCTGTTCTGTTTGTTTTCTGGAATCCATTTTGTGCCATCCATTTTAGCTATGCTATTGCTAAAGCATTTTTAAATATTTCTCTTTAGCAATCTGACTTCTAGAAAATTAAACAAATTTGTGTGGTATTTATCTATGTACAAAATGGAGCTAAATAAACCACTTTGTAACATGAGCTAGTTAAGCAACATGACATTATTTTTCCCCACAGCCATTTAGCTTATGACTTCCAACTGTTCAATTCTCTATGACTCCAACAATAATTCAACTCCTTATTATAAACTAAGCTGAGCAGTTTGCCATACTTAATAAAAAAAGATAATAATAACGATAGTGTTTAAGGATGGACAACTCTGTAATTAACTCTGAATTGTTTACACAAAAGAGAGATAAAGATGTTATATTCATTGGGGAAGCAAAAATCATGGATATCTATTCATTATCTTAGAGGTTTTTTAAATGCTTTCGTTCTCTCAAAATTAATAAAGTAATATATAAAGTGAATTCAAAAGCCTATTACATTGAAAATATTAAAAATGCCCTAGGTAATTAAATGATTCTTCTCTATTGATTTTTTTCTCATTTTAAACTAAACAAGAATAAATTTTTATTTTTAGATATCTAAAATAGTTCTTGATTTATCCTTCCTAATTTTCTGTAAAATAATCGTTAAAATTTGGGAAGGAATGAAAAAACTTAAGAGCAAATCTCTTTAGCATCTACTTGATAAACCCTGAGAAAATTTCCCATAAATGCATGAATTAGTAATTAAACTGAAAAAAGCAAAGGTGACAACCTATGCTGATGAAATCTTCACTCCTTTATAAATGTCTGATATCTCCACTGTTCTTTATCATCACTGTGTGAGCACAAATATCCTGGCAGTGATACTGTAGTATATAACAAGATGTTACCTTTGGAAAAAACTGAGTACATGAATGGTTCATTGCACTTCCCTTATTTTTTACAACTGCATGTGGATTTTCAATGATGCAAAAATAAAAATATTTACAAAGCTACATAAATCAATGCTTTATTGAGTGAATGTGTATCCCTTTATCTGCTCAACTTTTAACATTTAATTGTTGAATCTCCTCATTTTATACTGACTTCATATCAAATGGTATGATAATTTTTGCTTAAACCACCAAATATGATTTATATTGCATTGAGAATAAGGGCAACATTATACTTATTCCAATTTTTATTCATTCTAAGTGTTCCAAACTGTCTTGTTTTTATTTCCTTTCTATTAGGAGATTTTTCTGGAGTCTTTCTTCAAATGTATTTAAATTTAAGAAATTGTCTGACTTTCCTTTGTGTGTGTGTTTATTTCCTCTTTATTTCAGAAAGGTATTTTTGTCAGGTATGAAATTCACATTTAACACTTTTATCCTTTCATTACTTCAAAATGATTTTGCCACTTTTCCTTTTGCCTCCACGGTTTCACAGAATAGAAATTTCTGTCATTTGAATTTGTGCTCTAAGTAATATAGTATTGCTTTCTGACTGCTTTTGAGATTTTTCTTTCTTGGTCTTCAACTGTCACAGTTTTAATCATTATGTGGCAATGGTGTAGATTTCTATGCAATTCTCTTATTTAGGTTCCAATTTCTTGAGTCTGTATGTTTATAGTTTTTGATAAGTTGGTAATATTCAACCTCTATTTCTCTGAATACTTTTTCATTTTCATTCTCTCTCCTCTAGCTTTCCTTCTATTATCATGAATTTGATATGAATGTTCACTCTTTTTTATATACTGTGACTGTGTTTATTTCCTTTTATAATTTTTATATCACAGAAATTCTATTTATCAGTCCTCTGTGCATTGATTATATCTACTTTCATCTATCATCTATTACTGAGAACACAGTGAGTGCTTTACTGGAGTTTATGAAGTGCTTATTTTAATGTTTTTAATAAAAAGCACTTCATAAGGCATTTAGAATAATAAAGTGCTTCATTTTTAGTTTGAATTTCCATTGGGTCTCAGCTTAAGACCCAAATTGAGATTTTTCAATGATTTATCTGTTTCAAGAAAATTCCTAAGTACTTTTCAAACACTTACTGACTGCTTTGGAATCCTCAGATAATTCCAACATTTAATTTATCTTGGTGCTGACATCTGCTAGTTATCTTTTCTCACTTATTTTTTGATGTTTATTGTTTTTGATATGACAAGTGATTTTGATATATATGTTGGATATTTTGAATAATATGAGGTTCTGTATGTTAGTAAATATAATTTATTAGCCTGCAGCCCCTTAGTGAGGTATTACAAAATGGCCAGATGTATGTATTTTGTCTTCTCTCTGGGTCCCACTAATATCACCTTGAATATGGGACATAGACTTACCACTTCTGCTACGAAGTATGATTGTTAAGATCTGTTCCTTGATAGGTTTCAGTGCCACCAGGGAAGGTAGAAACAGAGGTTTGACTCACACTGACTTGTTGTGATTGTCTGACACCAGAAGATCAACTCCTTGCAGGGCCTTAATGGATCTCAGGAGGAGGAGGAAAGCCAGAAACATCAGGCAGCTCCTTCACTGATGTGCTTTTTAGGTGGCCACTCAGCTTTCCACTGGCCTTGCTGAAGTCAGAGAGAGCTGAAAGCTGAGTGTCGACTTGAACATCTGATTTCAACTCATCCTACCTGGTCAGGTTCTGGCCCCAGCTTCCTTCTAGGACATGCTGACATCAATGGTTAGAGGAGGGGATACAAGTGACAGTTCTCCCTATTTTGTATTTCCTCTTTCAGTCTCATTGCTGTTGAGCATGGAGTTTCAGCTTGCCCCTGCACCCAGTGACACCAGGCATCGGATTAAAAGAGGAATTAGAGTGATCTATAGACCTGATTTGAACCACCTTGATCAATCTTGCTGGTAGGTGAGGGCCAAGCTTGGTTACCATCTGAGGCTGGACAGCATGACAGTGGGTACAAAGGAAATAAGGAAGCCTACTTGTGGTAAGCACCACCTTGTTTGTAGTACCTCAGTTAATTCTTGTTACTGTTGATTGGAGGTGGAAGCTCAATTTGACACTGGGCTGTGTTGAACTGTCCTTGTGAGATGATTAGAGCACCCCTTCATCCTCCTGCAGGAAGTGGAAGACAGTTCCCTGATGGGCTCCTCCAGTACTAACCCAGGAAAGAAATTGTGCACCTCTTCTTGCCATTATATAGGGGAAGAAAGATCGCTCCTGACCAACATGCTGACACCACTCTGTGGCACTCTAGCACTGCCTTCTGCTTCCTCAGGGGAGGGAGGATTGTGGTGAAGAGAAGTAGGAGATGGTGGATCAGTTTTCCACAGGGTTCCCTTTTGAAACTTTGGGAGAAGATAATTTGTCATTGGTGCTGAAATGAACTCACCTATGTCTAAAAGACGTCTGTTGTTCAGCATCCTTTTCTCATGCATTGTCTCCAGCGACAGGCTTTCTTGGAACATTGCTGGTCTGTTTCTTTTGGAGATAGATTGGAGGCTTCTGTAACACTCTTTAGGGTGCATGGGAGGAGAAAAGACATCCATCAGGTTAAGGATCCCTAGGGTATTTTAGACACTTTCAAAGTTTATTGGTTGTGTTAACTCTGGCTGAAAGGGGAAGGTCTAGGACAACAGAACTAGAAGTCTTAAATGCTTTGCAAAATAAACTTCTACTTTTTGATCTTTTCAACAAGGTTGTAAGTGTTCTCGTTCTTTTGATTTTTGTATGCAAGTATCAGAATTAGCTAGTCAATTTTTCCAAAAATATCTATTTGGCACTCATTGATATTTTATTTCAATTGAGGTATATATGGAGATAATTAGCATCTCCTTTGAATTTTCTAATCCAAGTAGACATAAAATTTTCCATTTACTTTTGTCTCATTTTCTATCAATTCTACACTGTAGCTTACTGTATAAAGATATTTCACCTTTGATATTTATTCTCAACATTTAAAATAATTTATTATAAATGTTTTCTTAGAAAATATGAAATAACACTTTGTTTCTGCTTTATATAACTGCAATTGGTTTGTTTACTGACATTGCACCTAGTAAAGTTAATATAATATCTTATTCATTCTAGTAATTTATTTCTTTCATCTTCTTGATATACAATTGCATCATCCATCAATAATGACACTTTCACTTTTCTTTTTTCTCTCTTTTGTCTTTTTTATTTCTGCTTTACTGGTCAAACTTCTAAAACAAACAATGATAAATCTAACTAATAATATAAGTCATCTGTGTTTCAATATTTCCTTAAATTTTTAAGTGTATCTTTCTGTTTTATATATAAAGTATTGCTTTGCTTTTATCTCTTTATTTTCTTAGAAAGATATAACAATGTCTTAGTTTTGATGTGCCAGAAAATTCATTTCCTGTCTCTCAAACATCAAAGTAACTTGGAATTATAATCTGTTTTCTCTAAATGATGCTCTTTTTCATCATAGTATTAATTCTTTATTGTTTTATAGAAAAAATGGTGTGAATCTGATTGTCATTTCCTTAGATGTATATTTTTCCCTCCCTCTGGAAGTTGAGTGTGAAATTTTAAGAATGTGTGCTATTATAGTTACCTTTTTTCCATGTGAATCAAGCAATAAAGTTTTTATTCCATTTGTGAAATCTTCTTTGGATGATCGTTATGCCTCCATATTCCTCTTTTATTTCTTACCAAAATCTACATACACATTATGAGAACATTTAGATTTGATCTTCATGCCCTTTATATTTGCTTGCATGAATTTAATCATTCAGCTGCTGCCCATATGAGAAAGCTGGTGTTTGCATTACTTTAGTGATGAGTATTGTCTTTTTGTATACATTGACAACTTCAGATGAGATCATTTACCTTGGTATCTTGCCGATGGCTGCAGAAGCTGTGCCTATATGCCTGGTGATTATTTTCTCACAGAGGTCTCATTTTGTTTCAGTGATTGGTAGTCAAATTCCATCATGAATTGTGTCACCTCCTGATCAGTGTACTTCTGATGACTTCTATCCTTTAACATGGAGAAAGGAAGGCAGGGTTTTTATTCAGGCTGTACTTCCAGCTGGTGAATTGTGAGGATTTGGGTGGTGACACACATCCCCACTGGTCCTAGAGTGGCTGCTATGTTCCTCTGAAGTTTGACAAGTCATTTCAGGCATCCAAATTCTAATCAAGGAATGTGGACAAAGCACATGGAGGACTCTTCTGTATGTCTGGGTGAAAATAAACCCAGGAGTGGGAATAGGGATCCAATCCGACAAACTTTGCTTTAGCGTTGGGAGTTGTAGACAGAGGAGTTACCCTTCTACTCTGCTTCTGCATGTCTCTTCAAAATTTTCAGATTTTAGGTATTTTAAAGGGGTTGCATTTTAATTAATGCCATCCATCCCTAGGCAATTTGGAAGTGAATAACCATAGTTGTGTTCTATTCAAACTTATTTGCCAGCTTCAGAATTAATGAATTATTGACCCAATTCAAACAAATAAAAAGAAAAAAAAATGTCCAAAACATGGGAAAAATTAAATTTTCTATTAAAAAAGAATGTAATCTATGGAATTAAAAGGATTCACAATAACCAGGATTAAGATTCCTGAATGTTTATAAATAAAGAAAAATCAACATTCTGCTGATCAACAAAAACTAAGAAGGCAATATGAATTTTTAAAGCCTCACTCACAGTAGCAACCTACCACTAAGATTTTGAAGAATAAATCTAATAAATGAAATCAAAGAATACTATGGAGAAAAATATAAAATATTATTTAAGAATATAAATGTAAATTAACTAAACGGAGAGGTAAATTTTATGTGCTGAGGGAGAAACTACATGCATTAGAGTTAAATGCTTCCTAAAATGTATTGAAGTACAGTAAAAAAATGTAAGAAATTTTAACAATTTAAGAATCTTCTTTCCAAAAATAACTTTATGTTTAGAATATTTTCACAGATGAATAATGTAAAAAAATTTAAAGAAGGATAAGAAAGAAAAACCTGACCTATTAGGTATTAAAACTAAATATGAAATTGATGACAAAATGAATAAATCATAAAAATAAAATTATTGAGATTGGAAATAAGAATCAATGTCGGACTTTGAAATATACACAAGTAATATTTTATGATATGCAAAAAAATGAATTGTGAAATAAAAACTTGAATACAATAGAATTAATTGTAAACACACAGAGTACTACTTTCAGGTTTCTATTGACTTTTTGTTTTATATTAACAGAGTTTTGAAAATACATTACTCACCTTGGGTGTTTTTCAGTTGACAAATATTATTTCTTCAAAAGTTGAGAGAGCAACAAGTGGTGAAACTTTTGGCATAATCAAACATTTAAAAAAATACTGTTACATTGTTCTTTGCAATCTTTCCAAAAGAATTTAAATACTATAGTGATTTCACGTCTTTCATAATGTGTCAGCATTTCCTGAAACATCAGAAATTGTATGTTGTGCCTTTCTTCTGATAATGTGATTCCACTGCATTTCTACTGCAGAATTTTTTCCTAATATATTTTGTGCTCAAAATTATTTTTAATCACTCTATTATAAATGTTGCAAAGTCATGTGTGAAATGCAATTTTTAAAAATCTCTATGTATTTCTAAGTGAAGGAATAGTCTTCATTGATTTATTGTAATGACTAGTATTGAAACTTGACCAAACTACACACATGCATTGTTTTTGTATTTCTTGAAAGTCAAAATGAGATATTATTTAACTATATCTACATATATTAATGAACAGTATCAAGATTTAATTATATTATGTTTCTGTGCCTCTGAATGAGAACTATCTGCTAATTGGATAAGTCAAAATTCAGCATCATACACACACTGGGTATGTATTCATAAAAATAAAAGATGAACATGAGAGTTTTGGCAGTGCAGTGACATTTAATTCTTTGAATTTCTTTTGACTTATATGCCAACAATGACCCAGTGGTTTGTCATCAGTCATTACCTTCAATGATCTAATAGCTATCAGCTTGATTAGTTCTTTTCTCAAAGTTATTGAAAATAAATGATACCCAAATCTGAAGAAAACTTGCTTTTTCTTCACCATCAATTATAATTCTTTCATAAAACACAGAAAAGGTGTTTAACATAGTCGCACCTTGACCTTAACCAAAGGTTTATTCCCAGATGAATTATTTTTTAGTAAAGACAATAAAATAATGATAGTGATAACCCAGAAACATACTTCTATGAACCACAGTTCATAGATAGCATCTAAATTGCTAGAAAACTAGCTAAAGAATATTTAAAATGAAGAAAAATTGGAACTACAATACACATGATAAATAAATCACAAAATGTATATTTCTTGGTCAAATTATAAGATACTAATGCAATATACTATGTCATATCATTTCATAAATTTTCAAAACACACAATAAAATATTATGCAGAGACACATACACACACATGCATACAGTAGAAACCATATTAAATATGTGGAAAAGTAGAGAGGAAAAGTAGAGAGGATACATTTCAGAATTTTGATTCTTATGAAGGTAGCTCAGAATGGCTTTCATTTTTCCCTTAAAGCATGAAGGAAAGATAGAGGGAGGGAAGGAAGAAAAAAAGAAAAAAGGAGGAAAGGTAGGGGAAAGGCAAGGGAGGGCAGGCTAAGTCATAAAGTGAGACTAAATTTAAAATGTCCTCTACGGGAAAACTTAAGAAAGTAGAACTTCTTGGTGAAACATCAGAGGACATATAATATAGAAGATGCACTATAAGTGTCCAAAATAGAGAAGTTCAGGAATGACTAGATCCTATCTGAGACACAAAGATGAATACTCATATTGAGATATGTCATACAATATGTTAAAAAAGAAATAAAAAACTCAAAGATATTCAGAATAGAAAAGGAACATTTTGCCTGGTTATTTTTTTTAGAATATGTAAAAATCACAAATGACCAAAGAATAAGGACATTTTCCATATAAACAAGATCTAGAATTACCCTTCAAAATGAGCACATTGTCTGGTACAATTTCAGTACATTTTAATAGTTCTATGTTTAAATGTTGTTAACAGATTTTATCTGTTTTTTTCAAAATATCAGATTGAATAGTACATGCACAAAATAGTCAATTTTGCTATGACCAAAGGAGGCCAAAAATTGAACAGACATATTTTAGTAAGAGAAATAGAGCAGAAGTGTTGGCACACAAAAAACTTTGACCTTTGGTATATCGGGAGAGATACTTGAAAACCCATTCCCTTAAGCTCTGAGAAGATGGGTCTGCCTGAATGATCCTTGTTCCCTACCATGTCTGTACTATTAACTATTCTTCCCAGAAAAAAAAATCACCAAAGTTATTGGTTATGCTAGAATGGAGAAAAGAAGGCCATAAAAGATAACCAACTGTTTCTATTTTTGTGAGTAGGAGCCGGTGGGTGTCCAACTTCAGCTTTTGGGTGGATTAAATGCTTCAAGCCTCATTTCATAAACAGAGCATTCTCATAAAGGCTGAAATAAAATTCATGAACATAAATGAACAGCTGGTTTACAAATTTTCATCATCTGGTCACTCTCCAGTTTTACTAAGTGAGAGAGGAACTGTAAGCTTTGTACTCACTAGCCTCATTGACATCAGGTTTCAGTGACTATGCAGACGGCTCATGTGATCAGGTACATATCCTCTTAGAACTGAATTTAGCTGATATTATTGAAGAACACTTATAGATTCTTTCCACACTCATTAACTACTTCCTAATATGAAAAAATGGAGAAGATGAAACATTTGAAATGTTTGGGTAATAACTGAGTCTGGTTAGAGAACAGTAAACAACTTCTGATGTTAAACCTCTTTCCAGATGCTATCAGTTTGCAGAAGGAATTCCTACTCTTGAAATTTTTTTATCATACAGTAAGATACAAAGACATAGGACTGTTATTAGTATATCACCTCATGCTCCAGCATTGAATTTCAAGTACATATAAGGGTGAGGTAGATTCTCGTAACTACAAAATAAGATGAAATTTATTACACCTTGCCCATTTTACTGTTTCAAAGTTCTGTTAAATATCTGGAATTATAATTGGGTCAATATACCACATCCATAATAATAATAATAATTGGAGCCATGAGTTGTTAGTATAGCAACTATGGTTTTTAAAATATTTATTCTAAATTATACTTCATGAAAAATGTTTGAAGGTAATTTGTACATCATTTGACATCATGAACTCATGGTCAAAAAATTGAAAACAATGATAGAATTTTCATTTTTTTATTTTATTGGGATTATTCTTTTGTCCATTAATTATACTATTTGAGTAAAAATATTAGCATGAGAATATCTGCATACCTGAAGTGGCTGCTGAAAAATGTAAAGTAGTTCATAGAGGATCAGAGAGTTCAGATTCATGGGCAGAAAAACTACCTGCCTAAAGTTCCGAGCAGTTATTCCATTTGTGGATTCAGTTTGCAAATTACTGAGAATACATTGTTCAGCTAAGTGTTTATACTCAGGGAGAAAAAGGTCATTAAATAATCTCATGGCATTGGAGACAGTCCAAGATATGATTGAACTACAAAGTTGAAAACCATCTGTGGATGTAAGAGACTACAGAGATGTTCCTGTAAGCAAGAATAGCAGAAAAGAACAGAGCAGACTAGTTGAAAACTGAATCTGTATTTTTCAATTTTGTCAGAATGAGATTCCATTATGACAAATTCCACTTTTTGTATGTCAGTAGAGATTAAGTTGAATTTACCCTCTCTTTAATAGATAACAATTATATATTCTTGAAAAAGAACTATATAGTATACTGGAAAGCTACCAATTATGTAGACACTGAAAAAGACTAAAAACTTAAAGAAATAGCATTGAGAATTGCGTTCTTTCCAATTCTCCCAGTTGGATCAATAAGCATGAGGCTTGAGGAGTCAGGTAACAAACATCAGGGCTACCAAAATACAGGAGAATTTGCACAAATTCCTGAAAGAATGTTGTCACAGGGGAGACCCCAATCTGTTACACACCCCACCAAAATATTTGCCAGACCTCTTTATAGCAAATGCAGAATAATGAAGTCACAAACGGAAAGATAAAGAAGTGATCTAGTTACTACCCAACTCAAAAGAGACAGCTTGGAGTTACAGGTGAACTAAATTAATTCTCTGCCAGAAAAAAAGCTAATACTTCTCAATAGAAAAGAGTGGAATTCACAGTCTCTAAAACATATAATCCTCAAAAATTCAATATGTAAAAAAAAAATCACTAGAGAAGTGAAGAACTTAGATAATATGCCAATTGTCAGAAGGAAGTCAGTAAGATCCAAATACTGAGTGATTCAACTATTGAATAAACAAAAAAGAATGTAAAGCTATTGAATGTATATGATATATATTTAACATAAAATATGTGTAGGATGTATGAACATAAAGGGAAAACAATAAAGGAATATAAATTGTAAAATCCAACTAAATGGCATCTTAGACATCATATTGGAAGTAGAAAAAGAAAGGATTAGTTATCCTAAAGAAATGTTCATAAAATTAACCAGAATGAAAAACAGAAAGAAGAGTGGACAACTCAGTGACCACGCGAAAACATCAGAAAATAAAAAGATATGAAACATATCACCACTGAAGGTCCAGTTTAAAAAGGGGAAAGAGAAGTAGTCAGAAATGTAGTTAATTATGGAAGAACAGTTCTGAAACATGTTGACAAACTTCAAGTTACAGGCAAAAATGGCTCAACAAACTTTTAGTCTGATAAGCAGAAAAAAATACACCTATCTACAATATACATGGTAGTAATAACATTGTTAATTTTATGTGTCAACTTGACTGGCTCAGATTGTTGATAAAAACATTTCTAGATGTGTCTGAGCTGGTACTTCTGGAAGAGATTATCATTTGAATTAGTTGATAAAGATCCCCTTTGCAAATATGAATGTATATCATCCCATTTCTTGAGGGTATGAGTAGAACAGAAAGGCAGAGAGAGAGGGTAACTTTAGTTTCTCTTCTTGAACTGATACACCATCTTCTCATTTCTTCATGTGTGAGCATTCCTGGATCTTGGACTCTCTGAATTAGACTGAGACTAACACCATAGATTCTGATCTTGTTTTACTCAGTTATTATTTTTTAGTTTAGTTTAGTTTTATTTTAATGCTAGGAACCATTGCTAAAATGTGTTACACATGTCAATTATTTAAACTTTATAATTCCTACAAATCTGTGAGGTAAGTATGTTTATTATCCCCATTGTACAATTAAGGGAAGTAATTGTGACCAAAGTACCTCCCATGAAAAATTTAGAGGAGGAACGATTTATTGTGACTTATGGCTTCAGATCAGCTGGCTCCAAGGCAGGAGGATATGTTAGAGAAAAGCTGCTAAATTCCTGGTGGTTGGGAAGCAGTTAGGTGGTGTGTGTCCTGAAAGGGATTATCTTTTTCCTGCCACCCTCTGCAAGTATGAGAAACATGAAGAAATCCACATTAAGCATCTTCAAAAAATTGTTTAAAAAGAGTGATAAACTTTTAAATCATCTCTTAAAGATGTCATGCTATAATACAGAGGTTAAACAAGGAAGAACAGAAGTTATCTTTAGAAACTATGGCAGCAAGAAGACAGGGGAACGCAACTTTAAAGTCTATAAAGAAAAACAAATACATCAACCTAAAATATTATACCTAACAAAAATATCTTTTAAAACATGTATAAAGACAGGTATGAAAAAGACTTTTCAGGCATTACAAATGTCTTATTTTCAATACCCAACCTGTACTACAGAAAACACTGCAGAATATTCTGGCAGAAGAAAAATATTTTCTAATTGTAATACAGTTACAATTATTTTGTAATTGTAATACCTAATTACAATTCTAATTGTAATACAATTACAAATATTTTCTAATTGTAATACAAAGCCTGTAAGAGATGCTATAAAGTTCATATAACCTGTATAACCAGAAAGGAATGGAGCTGGCCATGGTGGCACATTCCTGTAATCACAGAGACTAGAAAGGCTTAGGCATGAGGACTGCAAATGTGAGGCCAATGTCAACCAACTTAGTGAGACCCTGTTTCAAAATAAAAAGTAATAGAGACCTGGGATTTTATTCAGTGATAGAGCATCCTGGGTCCATGCCCCAGTTTAAAAAAGAAAAAGTTAATGGAGACCACTAGAAGCAGTAAATAAGTGAATAGTTGTGTACAGAGATTTTGCAAATTATTATTGCTCTTCACTTTCTATTGCTGCTATAATATTAGTCAATAAACATAATGACATATTGCAAATGTATTATCTTATAGTTTTGAAGTTATGACTCCAAAATGGGGCAACAGAGATGTTTTCTCCATAAATCTGTAAAGGAATCTCTTTCTCAGCCTCTTCTAGTTTCTAGAAGGTGACAATACTTCTTGTTGTGGGTCTATCATCCGTGTTGAAAATCTACAAAATATAATCCTTGTTCTGCTCCTACTACTCAACTTATGCTCCTACCTCCTTCTCATCAGGATCCTTGTGTTTTTGGTGGGCCCACTCAGGTAATTTCTCCATCTTGAAATCCTTAATCACATCTACAAATTCCCTTTTAGCATGTGAGGTGACATAGTCAGTCATAAGTTTTCAGAATTAGGGTTTGGAAATTTGGAGAGGTATCATGCCTGTCACATTCAATCATTAAAAGATGGTTGATTGCTAAAATAAAAATAAAAACTGTATTATGGTGCTTATAACATATATAAGATTAAAATGATTTACAATTGTAATACAAAGTCTGTAAGAGATGCTATAAAGTTCAATATATAGTATCACTTGATGCTAGATGCAATCAATTTGTGGGGATGATAAAGGTCATGTTATGAAAATAGAATAAACTAATCAAAAGGACCCAAACATCCTAAATGTTTAGAACATGAATAATATAGCATTAACATATATAAAGTAAACTAATAATGTTGCCAAGAAAAATGAACATATTTATAATTAATAGAAGAGGTATACAGAAAATCAGCAGGGGTATTATAGTCTTGAAAAACACTACCAAGCAAGGTGCCTGATTGATAGTTATTGAACACTCCAACTAAAAACAGCAGGACACACATTCCTCTTGAGGGTTCATTAAACATTAACCAAAGTAGAACACAGTCTGTCCACAAAACAAGCCTCATATTTAAAATGACTCAAGACCTTTAAGGTATGTTTTCTGACAAGAAAGAAAGAGAGAGAGAGAGAGAGAGACAGAGAGACAGAGAGACAGAGACAGAGAGAGACAGAGAGAGGAAGGAAGAAACAAAAGAATGGAAATATCTACCCTTGGAAAATCTCCACGTATTGATAAAGAATTAACATTTCTAAATTACATATGAATCAAAGAAAAATTTAAAAAAAGAATTTATGAAGAATTTTGAACTGAATCCAAATAATGAAACAACCAATCAGAATTTATAGATTATAATTCAATTCATTTTCAGGGGAAAATACATAAGAAATGCTTCAGTTAGGAAAAAATAAGCAAAAAACAATGGACCTCGAACTCTACCTTTTATGCTAGAATTGAAGAATAAACTAAATACAAGCAGACAGAAGAAAGAAAATAACACATATTAGAGTATTAATATATTTGAGATAGAAGTTGAAGTATCAAAAAGGAATACAAATATCAAATTCCTCCAAAATATTAGCAAAACAAATCTAGCAACATATACAAAAGAGTATGCAAGATAAAAACTTGGATTTTCCCCAGGATTTCAGGTTGGTTGGACTTCAAAAACAAATTCCTATAATATGCTAAATATTACACAATTACCTTAGTAGAGGAAGCAAAATAGCATTTGATAAAATCCAATACCCATTCGTGATAAAATCACTAAACAAGTTAGCACAGATTTTCAGTAAATGGACAAATATTTTCTTTAAAACTTCTACAGCTAAAAAAAAAAAAAAAGAATAAAATTTCTATAGCTCACAGTATTTGACAATTTTAACAAAAGAAGCATGATGTTTTCACACTAAATACAATGAATCATTGCTAAAAGGAATTAAAAGAAAATCTAAATTAATTGAATCATATTCCATTTTTATCAATTGGAAGAACCAATATGGTTAAGACAGAAATTCTCTCAAATTGGCCTGTAGATTCAACAGCTCTATCAAAATCCCAGCAGAGTTACTTTTGCAAAAGCTATCAACTAATCCTAAAATCTACAGAGAAATATGAAGAATTCCAAAATACCCCCAAAATCTAGAAATATTTGACAACTTGGAAGATTTACTTTTTTGTATTTCTAAACTTACTACAAAGCTACACCATTTATAAAGGGTATGAATCATGTAACAGAGACAAGTAGATTGGACATAGTTGAAATTCCTAAAAGAAAACCCCTTTATGATCAATGGAATTTTAATAAAAGTGTCAGAGTAATTCAATCACATGCAGAAGATATAATTAAAGTCCAGGTCAGCAAAACACTCACAAAGAATGTTCAACCCCAGGACATTTTACAAATTTCTTTGGAACATGGACATAACCCATGTTTCCTGTGGCTGATTCATGATACATCAGCACAGGTGAACAGCAGAGGCAGGTAATACAGCCCACAAAGACTTAATGTATACTACCTGGTGCTTTACAGATAAAGTTTGCATCATCTAATTTAGAATAGCACCTCACACTATACAGAAAAATTAACAAAATGGTAACAAACCTAAATGAATCAGAAGAAGTTACTACATTCTTCAAACAAAACCTTGAGGAATAAATCTTCTTGACTTGAGTTTGTATCTATTTCCATGCCATATAACGAAAAGTACAAGCATTGAAATAATAAAATGAGCAAATTGAACTTCATCAAAATAAAAAAAAATACCTTATGCTTGTCAAGTTCATCATAATGAAAACAAAAAGCTAAGTCAAAGTTAGACAGAGAATTATTATGGCTAATATATCAATTAAAATTCTTGAATTGAGAATATATAATGAACCCTTTCAGGGTAAGACAAATAAAAACCATTTTCTTAAAATGGACAAAATATTGAGTAAGCAATTCAACAAAAATAAATGGCCAAAAAGTGCTTAAAAATACCTAAACATGATTAGTTGTGAAGGAAATGCAAATTGTAACCACAATGTAATTGTTACTTTAAACACACTAAGATAGTTACAATAAAAAAAGAGACAAGCACTATGTTAATGAGGATGTGGAAAAACTAAAAACCTCAGCCTTTAATGACATGAATATAAAATAGTTCAGCCTCTATGAAAAACACTTTGTCAATCATTTATAAATTTAATTGAATACCTAGTTTACAACCCATGCACAAGTACTTACCTAAGAAAATGAAAACCCGTATTTACATAAACATTCTCATTAATCTGTGTAGAAGATTTATTTATAACCACCAGGAATTGGAAGTCACTTAAATGTTTCCAAGCTGAACTCTTGTACATCAGTACAATGTACTATTTAGTCATAAAAAATATAAACTATTGATAAGCACACCACCATTTATGTATAAAAATGCATTTTACTGTGGGAAAAATATCCTGTCTCAAAATCTTCATGCTATTTCATTCCATTTATATCACATTCTATGAAAAGGCAATGCTGTAGGAGTGGGTCATAGTTATGAGGGATTGTAAATGAGACAGGGTTGATTACAACAATATGACAAAAGATCTGAGAAGAGAATGATGGAAATATTCATTGTGATGTCTGGTGTAAAGACATTGTACATTTCTCAAAATGCATACAAGAATATATTTATCTATATATAAATTACAGAATAATTTTTAAACAGAAAAAAGAGAAATTAAAATTAGAAAGCTAGGAAAATAATCCAGAGGAAAGTGGGTATAGTAGGAATACAGTAAGAAAAAAGAGTGACAGAGAGAAATGGAACTTACAGAAAACAGCTTCCTGATGAACAAGTGCAAATATGTCAATAAATTAAATGTAAATGCACTAGGCACTCTAATGAATTTCACAGATTGTCCAACTGAATTGATAAGATCCAACATATTCTGTATTCAATAGCTGTTCTTCAAGTAAGAATGTTGGTATTAAAAGTAAAAGAACGGAAAGTACATTACATGCTAATTTTAAGCATAAAAATAACCTAATGTAGTTGTATTGATAGTAGACAACATAGACCTCAAAGCAAGGACACATACACAAAAGGGCATATCATACACACAAAGGGATTGATTTATAAGAAAGACACAACAGCACTAAATTTTAAGTATATAAAAGCAGAACTCCCAAGAAGGTGCAGCAGAACCAAGTAAACTAAAGGGAGCAATAGGCCACCTTATTTGGGGATTTTAATAGTCATTTATTCTAAAAAGTGGTTGATTCTGGTGGGATGGGAAAATTCACTGCAAAGTTGCTTAAGAAAAATTTCTGATTTGAAGAAAATGAACCATTACCTTGAGAGAGTCATGAATTACTTAAATCTATTCATTAGTCAAAATTGATCAAATTATACATTTAAGATGTATGGAAACTTCAAATATATGCATATTTTAAAAATAGAACTCTAATAAGACTGAATGTTTGATGATAGGTTTTTTTAAGTGGTTTGAATCAGCACTTCTGAACCTGAATTCTCTGTATCTAGTCTTCAGCAAATGTGTAAATAAATTGAAGGTAAATAAAGGAGAGTAGATTTCTCACTTTGGAGAGTGGAATTACATTAAAGGGTGCAGGGTTAGAGGGATCAATAGACAGGGCAGTCTTGGTTGTCTCACAAAGATGAAGGTCATTGTCTGTGAACTGAAGGAGGCTCTGTGTGTTGACTAATCTGAAATGCATTAATGGCTTTTTCTTTGAGTCATTCTCCACCAGACATAGTCCCTTATGGATAGAAAAACACTGGGAATCCCTTTATGAAAAGTTATTCAACAAGGAGGAAAAGGCATTTGTGTGCTAATTTCCTGGCTTTGTTAAATATTCTGTAGTTTGATAATATTAGGGGGAAATGGGCAAACTGAATTTTCTATACTTGAACCTGTAACATTTTATTGAAAGCTAAAATTATCTCCTCCCTGCAAAATAGTTTTAAAATGTCTATTCCCTAGTGCTGGGAGATGTGTTTTCATCTCCTCCTTGTCTAGTTGTGGGTAATTTCCCAGAAATATTAGAATGCCATCATGGAGTGTTAAAACCTCCTTGAGTTCAGTTGTGAGTTCTTACCTTCTCCTTACAATGGAATAAAGATCATCATTAATACATCTGGGTTGCAACTTTAAATTTTCTCTTTAAAAGAAGGGAAAAAAATCATTTAGTTTGCAAGCTCCATATGGTAGCTGCTAGTAGGCATCTGTTACAGAGTAGACATTTACATGTTTGTGCTTCTATGATCCTGAATGTTTTTACTACTGACATGATGCCAAAGTGAATGGGAATCTTAACACGAAATGTGAATGAAGAGTGTGGCTTCGGGATTGTAGGAAGCATACCTTTTCTCTTTATACTCTACTCTGCACTATGCTCTGAAATGATCACATATTTCTGTCATTAAATTAATTAAATTGTCAAATACATCCCGATATGTGCTGATGATCCAATCTTAAATTTCCTTAATATAAAACTAATTCAGATTCTTAAATGATGCAATCTCTGTGATGATTTTTTGGTACATTTATTTTTCTTTCTATAAAACTATCACATGAAGCATAGAAAACTTAGAAAAAGTATGATAAAAATAATATTCCTCTTAAATGTTGCTACCTAACTTTATCACATTTAAAATTTCCTTCGACTTTTATACTTTTCTATAACAATATATATTTTATAAAATTGTTGAGTACTTAAGATCATACAAGACCTTTTACCTTCAACCACTAGTATTATACTGCTTCCTGTATTGAATAAGTATTGCCAGTTTTTTCATACATACTTTTCCTTGAAAAAGAAACACTCATCTAGGCATTGTAGACAATGCCTTTTTATTTGAATCTTTTAATGCATACATTTATGATTCAAACTCTTCAAAAAATTGCCATTGGCTGGGATATAATTCCAAAAATGTCTTTTTTGTTTAAGTTTCCAAGATTCATTTATTTATAAATAATCAAGAACCTGGAGATGTAAATGTTTTCTCAGATGAGAACTGTTTTATTTGTTCAGCTGCCACAAAGCCCTGCTGAGGCTATATCCCTTCTGCAAGACGAGAAAAAGCTTTCTGCACATTTTACTCAAAAATGTAGCACCAAAAGTAAGAAACATGTTACTTAGCTGAACTCTCCACTTGCTTAATCTGCTATAATTGTGGATAATCATCCACTAAAGCAGTAGCAAGACAAAAACAAATCAATTAGTCTAACATCTAAGTCCACAAGATTAAGATACACAGTTACAAAAGGATAAGTAAGCATATTGTGCTAAATAATTACGTGTGTGAAGAAACAATGAATCAGAGCTAGAGAAGATAATCAGAAAATGAGGAAATTTGGGACTTAAGATTTAATTATAAAGGAAGTGCATATATTACATAAAGAGTCCAGCTTAAAATATATATGTATTATATATATATATATACACATATATATATATATATTAAAGTCTTCACTACAAAGAAGTGTATTTACACAAACTTTACTAACAAAAATAAAATTACTATAATAATTGATACACATTTCAGTCACTGGCCTCCTGTCTGCATGGTTGTTACTGGTAGGAAAAGAAAGTGTGAATTACTAATGCCATGGTTATGGCATCACAGATGCAAGAACACAACTTTAATTCTTCATTGCCTAGAAAGCTTATGAAGTTTACAGAGTAAATGGTTTCTTCCACTATTGTTATGGTTTAGATATGAGGTGTTCCCCAAAAGCTCATTCATGAGACAATGCAAGGTCTAGAAGTGAAATGATTGGGTTATGAGAGCCTTAACCTAGTTAGTGCATTAATCCCCTGAAAGAGACTAACTGCATGGTAACCGTAGGTATGTAGAGTGTGACTAGAGGAGGTAGGGTATTGAGAGAGTGCCCTTAGGGTATATATTTTTGTTCCTGGTAAGTGGAGTTGTCTCTCTGCTTCCTAAATGTCAGGTACTAAACTACTTTCCTCCACCACACCCTTCCGCTGTGATGTTCTGCCTCATCTTAGACACAGGGCAATGGAGTTGGCCATGTATGGACTGGGAGTTCTGAAATTGTGAGCACCAAATAAACTTTTACTCCTCTAAAATTGTTCTTGATGGGTCTTTGATTACAGTGATAGTAAGTTGACTACAACAAGTATTTTCAACCATTATTACATAACTTAACTGCCATGCACTCCTTTCTTAAGATTTTATGATTCTTAATACTTTGCAAATAATTGCTTCTCATATTTATTTTTAAAAACAAGATAAACATTCATCATTTGAAATACCTGTACACCCTTCCCCAACCACTGCTAACTCACTCTGAGGTGCCCTACTACTTTGAAATTGTAGTCTGACTCTACATTTCTATGGTTTAGTACATTTGTTTGAATCTACACACAGTATTGAACAATGTGCTTGCAAAGTCGTATTCTTATTGCTTGGGAGCTAAACTTACCAAGCTATACAGAGCTATATTATTCATATAAGATGCTCTAATACTGGACAGGCATGGTGGTGCACACTGTTAATCCCAGAACTGAACAGGCTGAGGCAGAAGGATTGCAAGTTTGAGGGTAGCCTCAGCAATTTAAGGAGGCCCTAAGCAACTTAATGAGACTTTGTCTCAAAATAAAAACTGAAAAGGGCTGGAGATGTAGCTCAGTGATAAAGTGCCCTTAGGTTCAGTCATTAGCAAACCCCCTCCCAAAAAAAAGAAAGAAAAAGAAGAAAAACCAAGAAAGAAGATGCTCTATACTATTCCATTGAATGAGACATCAATTTTTTATTTTTGATGTAAAGTAAAATAGTTTTTATTTCCCTTGTTCCAAACCATATTGTGATGAAAATCTACCTGTTGCTTGAAGTGTATGTGTGGCCAGTTTCCTGTAAATACCCAGGATGCTATTATTTGCTTATCTTATGTGCTCATTCTCAATTTAAGTAGAAGTTGTTAATTTGTTCTGTAAATTGATTCTATTGGATTACATTACCACCACTGTGGTGAGAATTCACTTTCTTCTATCAACCAACAACATTTGGTATGGTCAGACTTGTGAAATGTGTGTGAAATGCATTTGCATCTAACCTGATTATTGTTATGATTGGCATGTTGCATAATTGAAGATTTGAATTTCCTTTTCTGTGAATTACCTTTTCATCAACTTTGCCACTTGTTAGATTGGATGCTTTAACCTAAACCTAGGATTGATTTACATATTCTGGAAATTAGTTCTTTGATGACTACCTATTTTGAAAAATCTTGCAGTTTGTGTCCTTTATTTCAAAATTAATATATGTCTTTTTTCACATAATTTTGTTAGTTTGTTTTTAGATATCAATTATTGATTTATAAACAATTACTGTAGAGAGATCCAAGATGGCGGATTAGAGGAAGGCTGCATTCCTACTTGCTCCGTGGATTCCTACTTGCTCGGGATTCAAACAGCAGGAATATGACTCTCAACGAGATTTAATATTCAAAGCACATATAAGGGGTCCCCAGGTGCCGCTCCAGAACCAACTCAGCCGGGCTGGGCTCGGCCCGCCGCGGGCAGCGACGATCCGGGAGCCGGACAGCTACGATCCGGGAGCGCCTGACCCTGCAGCTGCTTCGGAGCCGCCACCGACCTGGATCTGTGCCAGCCAACAAGTGAGTGCGGGTCCCGAGTAGCGCGTTGGAGTCACTGGCCGCGGCTCCTGCACCAGCCAGCGGCCTCCCAGGCAGAGACCGAGCATCTCAGGCTACCTGGGCATTCAGAGGCGTCCGGGAAACTCTGAGATCGCGGACTCTGGTGGGGAGATGGAACTACCCCACGCCATTTTGGCGGCTTAACTGGCGGAGAAGGCTCATTACCAGCTTCCTGGGGCCTTTGGCTGCGTCAGGGGAGCTTCAACCGGGAAACTCTGGGAACGCAGTCTCTGGCGGGAAGTGGGAACTATTCTGTGCCACTCCCCCCAGCTTACCTGGCAGAGAGCGCCCATCTTGGGCTTCCCAGGCCCTCAAGCCGCACCTGGAGAGGTGGGCCCGGAGCCCCTGGAATCGCTGACTCCGGCAGGGGAGGTGGAACTGCTCTGAGTTTGGCGGATTCCCTGGCAGTGGGGGTCCATTTCCAGCTTCCTGGGGACGCCAGCTGCGTCAGGGGGAGCTCCAGCCGGGAAACTCTGAGAATGCAGTCTCTGGCAGGGAGTGGAAACTACTCTGCGCCACTCCCCCAGCTTCCCTGGGGCCGCCAGCAGTGTCAGCAGTGTCTGAAGTGATCTGGCAGGGAGCTTTGGGCCTTTGGCAATAGCTTACAGTGTCCCCAGGAGAGAGCAACCACCTGCCACTGCCTGAACCCCCAGCGAGGAGTTCAGGTCAGCCTGGGCTCTCAAGCCCAGTGTCTCCATCACTGAGCACAGTTCTGTGACACCACCCCAACTTGAACTAGTGCCCAGGCCCACACCCAGGCCCGGATACCTTGCTGTATCTAATTGTCTATCAACACTAGGCTGCCTCTGCCCAGAAGCATTGATCATTCCCAACCTGGAGGTAGTGGGACAGCACCTTTCTTGGGTCACCGCTTGATCAAACACCCCTCAAACAACAGAGGGGAAGATACACGAACACCATGAGAAAACACGGGAAGAAAGTGTCCCCATTAAACCTAGATGACATATCAAGAGAACCCAAAGACAGCATGGTAGAAGGAATGACAGAAATGGAGTTCAGAATGTTCATAATTAAAGTGATCCGAGAAGAGAATGATGTGACGAGAGAGCAGATTCAGGCTATGAATAATCAGTTAATAGAGCAATTGCAGGAAGCAAAAAATTACTTCAATAAAGAGATAGAAATTCTGAGGAAAAAACAAACAGAAAT
>JAJEJO010003255.1:0-132017 GCA_020662805.1 Glaucomys volans
TTGCCCTGTGTACATGTATGAATGCACAGATGGTGTGATTCTACTTTGTGTACAACCAGAGAAACAATAGCTGTACTCCATTTGTGCTCAATGAATCAAAATTAAACAAATTAAAAAAAATTTCTTAAGGTCTGTTTCAGATCAATTTTCTCTTTCCCTCACTCACTTTTATGCATTTTAAAAATTCAATCTAAGTCCATCTTAGAACAAGGGACGGACAATAATGGAAAGGAGGATTATCAGGAAAAACAAAACTAGCTTGTGAAAGCTGGTCATATTCTTTAAGATCACCTTGTCTAACCTCCCCAAATGACTTATGGGAAAATTGAGGCCCAGTTTTGGGGTGCCTTTTCAGGATCATACAATGAGGTAGGGGATTCACATCACTGATGTTCTTTCAATGATACCACAGAACTCCCTACCCCATCTGACAGCCCATCTCAGATTTTGTCAGCCGAGCACACAGTGAGGACTTGTATCAATGGCAAATAACAATGAAGGATGATAGGGGCTTAAAAAACATTCTGTGGATTTGGCCTGATTTTTCTGCTGTCTTGGCTCTCTATTGGCTTTTAAGAACAGCTGGATTGGCTGGTGTGTGCCATGTTGAAGCTTTGGCTGTGTTCTGGTCTCTTTGAAATGTCCTAATGTTCTGTGTCCTTTCTGCCTCAAGGGAACTAATAGAAACACATATAGGAATCTAAGGTGGGCAGTTATCAAAAAGCAATTAAGTTACTTTTATACTTTGAAAAACTGGAAGAAAATAAAACAAGGGAATGAGATAGCGAATGCCTGGAGGATGAGAGTTGCTAAGGTGAGTCTGGGAAGGCTTTGCCAAGGACAAATAGATGTTCCACAGCATGTTAACTGTTTCCTCTTACTATAATACTCTTCCTCCAAATCTTTACTTGGCTGTCTTCTTCTCAATGTTTCAATGTCTAAGTTTCCAATTCAGATGTTATCTCCTTTAATTTTTTTTCTTCATTTTCCTCACATAACTTCCATAACTAAGCATCATTCCCTCCTCAAAAAATTTCTGTATGTCCCTAACATATGATCTGATCTTTCTATGTCTCCATAAGAGTCAGATGGGGCTACCTTTCATGAAACTCCTCAGAGACCACTCTGAGATATGCCTTCAGGTGTTATTTCTCAGGTCCAGTTTTAGCTGGTATCAGTGCTGTCAACTCTGTTCATCATGACGTAAAGAATTTGGTCATACAGGTTTGCACATCTTTTGGAGGTGTGGCCTATTCTATTCAGAGGTTGTCCTGCCAGGGAAGTCTCACTTTAAAAAGCAAACATTGGAACCCTGCAGGGAAGAAGTCAAGTAGGCAGGAAATGTGGGAAGAAATTTATGTGCAGACCCATATTTAGCCACTTAGGCCTCAGTACACCCCGCCAATGTGAATTTTTATCAGAGTACTTACCTAAAGATTCTCATAGGAGAAGAGTTGGGCACACAGCAAAGAATGCAATGGTATTTTAGAGAATATCAAGCAGAATTTTTATGTTCTCATATAATAGTTTTTTACGCAAACTATTCCAAGCTTGTCTTTCCTACTTCCCAAAGGTTTTTCACTGAGGGCTGCTTAATTCTTGGTGGAGACAGTTCAGATTTTAGGCGGGCAGTGAAGCAAGAGTTCTAGAGAAAAAATAAAAGGTTGCAAATTCACATGTTTTTGCAAGGTAAAATAAATGAAACATAATTAAAGTTACTTTAACACAACATGTGTTAGACCAGCAGACATAGGACACAAATACTGGAGAAGAGGATAGGAAATCCTCTATAATCAGAGGCAAAGTACCTGGAATGCAAATCAGGTTTAAATCCATATACATTGGAATTAGCATCTTACAGCTGGAAAATAGAAATATACAGGGGACATAAACTATCTAAGAATATACTGTCTGTCAGGATTTCATATACAGATGAAGAAACAGAAACTGAGGTGTAGGGGTTTCAGCCATGTGACTTGAGGAAAGGATTAACTGCTGAAGGACAGCATGCAGGCAATAAATCAATTACCAATAATTTATTGATAATTACCAATTATCAATAAACATACAAGAGCCAATATTCTTTTCAAATGGGAGGGAGTGTGACAGACCAGGCCATACAAGATCTGGCCTCTAACAAGATGGAGTAGCCCACCTCACCTTTATTTTATAGTCACACAGGTAAAGGGGACCAAGATGGTGAGGGGCTTCTTATGTAATAAACAGAATGAGGTAGAATTAGGGAAGCCATTTGTTTAGGAAACTGGCATACCAATCAGACAATAAGCCACTCCCACACAGGACCACCTACTTCCTAAGCTATCTGGAACAGTCTTTCATGGCTGCCAGTACCTGGGAGTCAGGCTTCCATATACCATGGCTCAACCAAATCTGATTCTGCTAGATATGGATGGATTTCCACACTGAGGGTTAAAATAGGCTTCTTAAATTCATGCAATCTGTAAGTAATGGAACCAGGATTAAAACCCAAGGAGATCTGGCTTTAGTATCAGTTCTCCTCAACCTCAAGATCCCAGGTGAGGTAGAATGAAAGGGTGAAATGGGCAAGAAGTGTCAATTCTAACATTCTGGGTCCATTTACAGACAGGTCACCTTATATTCCTGAAATGCAAAAACATGTGAGGCCACATTTATTCAACTTGATCAACTCATTTTTCTATCTTTCTCCATAATGAATTTTACATCTAACTTTGGGCATGAAGGTTAAGTTCCCTCCCTCAAGTACAGTCTCAGGATATTGACATCTTTAAATCTATGTTCTCTTCATTTTCTCTACGGGGAATGAATGGCCAAAATTATATTAGTAAAATATTAGCAATACTTCACATGTCTGATTATGTAATAAAGCCTGATAGGTAAAATAACCAAGAACCCAGAATTTCAAAACGCACTATATATGTAATTTGCAATTTAATTAGGTTAATCATTTAGTTCACAATTCTAAAGGATTTACATGCCACAGTGAATATGCTTATCATTTATATATTACAACTTTCTATTCATAAAAATTATAATATTAGGGACATGGTTTTTCTTTTAAAATTTTTGTTTTTGACTGAGATGTACTACTCAAATTCATCAAATCAATGAGCTTTGCAATATCTATTATGGCTTGAACTGACAACAGAAGACTTTTCAGTCCATTATTATTATTTCATTACTATATGAATTCTCTGATGTACAGTGAGTTGTGACTTCTGAATGAAGGCTTTCCCACATACAGCACATTGATAGGGTCTTTCCCCAGTATGGATTCTCTGATATGAAACAAGGTCTGACTTCTGAGAAAAGGCCTTTCCACATTCAGCACACAAGGTTTCTCTCCTGTATGAATTCTCTGATGTCCTGGGAGGTGGGACTTCTCAGAGAAGGCTTTCCCACATTCAGTGCACACATATGGTTTTCCTCCAGTGTGAATTCTCTGATGTCCAATGAGATGTGATTTTGATAGAAGGCTTTACCACATTCATTGCATTTATAGGGTTTCTCTCCAGTATGTGTTTTCTGGTGTATGATGAGCTGTGACTTCCGGGAGAAAGTCTTCCCACATTCAGTACATTCATAGGGTTTCTCCCCAGTATGAATTAACTGATGTGTAATGAGATCCGTCTTTCTGCTGAAGGGTTCCTCACATTGAGCACACTTGTAGGGTTTCTCACCAGTGTGAATTCTTTTATGTATAATGAGGTGGGACTTCTCACAGAAGGCTTTTCCACATTCTGTACACTCATATGGTCTCTCTCCAGTGTGAGCTCTCTGGGAAAAGGCTTTCCCACACTGATTTCCCCAGTGTGAACTCTCTGATATAGAATGAGAGATGATTTCTGAGCAAAGGTTTTTCCACATGTACCACAATCATATGGTTTCTTTCCAGTATGAATTCTTTGATGTATAATGAGCTGTGACTTCTTAGCAAATGCTTTTCCACACTAAACACATACACGGGTCTTCTCCCCTGTTTCAATATTCACATATTGAATACCAGATTTTTACTGCTTAGAATCTTTTTGAACTGACTAAGTACTCTCCCAATGTTTCACTCCACTATACTCAGAGTAGAAAAAGTGCAGCTATATGTTCTCCCATATCCAAAATTCTCATCAGTATTTTTTCTGGCATAACGTCTATTACAATGGAGTAAGTTCATATTAGGTTTGAAGTTTTTTCCAAGTGAATCACATTTACACAGTCTTTTTCTTGAAGTATCTAGGTCTGGGCAGGCATGAAATATTTTTACAAATGTATTATATGAATGGTCTTACTCTTAAGTAATTATTTTGTTTTCAATAACTGTGACTTGCCTGAGAAGTTTGTCTTGGCTTCCTGATCTCTCTTCAGCAGGTCATCTTTTTGCTAGACTTCTAAAATTGAGCATAATGCATGATCCCCTCTGACTCTTTCTAGCATATCCTTATGGAAGGAAACATCTATGAATAGATCCTGTTGAATGGCATCAAGTTTACTGTCTCTGTCTGAAAGAATAAAGAGGAAAAATAAAACATACAAAAAATGGAAGATAAGAGACAGTACAAATGGATGGTGGGATAAATCAGGAGCACAATGAATTGGGAGGGAACAAGGCCATCTCAATCCCAGGAAAACACATATATTTTTCAAGTGAATAAATAAGAATGGATATTATTTTCATTCATGGTGGTATGAGGTAGTCACAGATTTATTATTCTTAGAAAACAAGTACAAAACTGAATAAATAATATAAAAAGCTACCAAAAGTATACAAGTTGAAAATGTTTAATTATGGAAACTTTTATTAAGAATAGAAGTGTTCATGGCATTATTTCTTAGGATTTTTCCCGTAAACAAAAAATAAACAAAGACATCCACAAAGGCATATTATGGGGGATAGAGATGTTATATTTAAGTTCAAGTAAGTTAATTTTCTCTAAAACAAAAATTGTCCTTATAAGAAGAAGAAGAAACAGATCCCACAACATATTATCTTCAATGTGATTTTCACCCCCAAAATGCAAAGAGACATGAAAATGTGACCCATCTAGGAACAAAATCAGTCCATAGGAAAAAAAAAATTCAAGCAGGTTCATATCAGATTTGGCAAGCAGCAACTTTGAAAAAGCTATTGTGACCATATTCTAAATTAAAGGTACATATGCTAAGAAACGAATGAAAAAATAAAGATGAAATTTTGAGAGTAATGGAATTGTTCTGTATCATGATTGTGATGGTACTTAAGTGATGCTGTGGCTTTGCAAAATTTAAAGACAGAAGAAACTTTGTTTTATGTTAACATGAAAATAAAAGAACGAAATGGAAATTTTAAAGCTGAAATGAAAAATTTATCAGATTTACCATTGCCATCCAGCACCCTCCCCCACATCAACAGGCCTAAAAGCAAATGAGCCGCAAAAGAAAAAATAAACAGCATTTCATCAAAGGCAGAATTAATATTGTCAAACTGGCCATATGACTAAAAAGAGTTATACAGATTCAATACAAATCCTACTAAAATACCAATGACATTCTTCATACAAATAGAAAAATCAATCATGAAATTCATTTGGTAAAATAAGAGACCCAGAATAGCCAAGGTAATGCTTAACAAGAAGAGTGAAGCAGGAGGAATCACACCACCAGACCTTAAACTATTCTACAGAGCAATTGTAATAAAACTGGCATGGTTTTGGCATAAAAATAGACATGTAGACCAATGGTACAAAATAGAGGACACAGAGGCAAACCCATAAAAATACAGTTATCTCATACTAGACAAAGGTATCAAAAATATACTTTGGAGAAAAGATAGCCTATTCAACAAATGGTGCTGGGAAAACTGGAAATCTGTATGCAGCAAATTGAAACTAAACCCCTGTCTCTCACCTTGCACAAAACTCAACTCAAAATGGATCAAGGACCTAGGAATTAGATCAGACACCCTGCACCTAATAGAAGAAAAAGTAGGTCCAAATCTTCATCATATCGACCTAGGACCAGACTTCCTTAACATGACTCCCAAAGCACAAGAAATAAAAGCGAGAATCAATAAATGGGATAGATTCAAACTAAAAAGCTTTCTCAGCAAAGGAAACAATCAATGTGAAGAGAGAGCCTACAGAATGGGAAAAAAATCTTTACCACACATGCCTCAGATAGAGCACTAATCTCCAAGATACAAAAAGACCTCAAAAAACTTAACACCAAAACAAAACAAAACAAAACAAAAAACAAACCAACCAATCCATAAATGGGCTAAGGAACTGAACAGACACTTCACAGAAGAAGAAATACAATTGATCAACAATCATGAAAAATTGTTCATCATCTCTTGCAATTAGAGAAATGCAAATCAAAACTGCTCTAAGATATCATCTCACTCCAGTCAGAATGGCAATTATCAAAAATACAAGCAATAATAAGTGTTGGCAAGGATGTGGAGAAAAAGGTTCACTCATTCATTGCTGGTGGGACAGAAGATTGATGCAAAAAAACAAAGTACACTATCAGAGTGACAAGACAACACATAGAATGGAAGAAAGTACTTATACATCATACATGTGTTAAGGGACATATATTTCGAGTGTGTAAAGAATTTTGAAAATCTGACAATAAAAAGACAAATAACCCAATTTACAAAGGGACAAAGAATCTAGTTCTCCAAATAATGCATAGAAATGGCTATCAAGCACATGGAAAGATGCTCAACATCAGTGGTCATTAGGGAAACGAAAATCAAAATCACAATGTGATATCACTTCAGACTCACTACTAGAATAAAAGAGTCAAATCCAAATAAACACAGGCAAGGGGATAGAAAAACTGGTATTCTCATACACTACTGCGCTGGGGTTTTGATATAAAATACAAAATGGAGCAGCCACTATGGAAAATAATCTGGCAAATCTTCAAACAATTCAATACAGAATTATTATATAATCCAGCAAATCCACTCCTAGTGTCCACACTTGTACATGAATGTTTGTAGTTGTACAATTTGTACTACTATAAGTGGAAGCACCCCAAATATCTATCAACTGAAAAACAGATAAACAAATGTGGTGTATTCACACAATGAAAAATTTGGGTCAAAAAAGGAATGAAGTATAATGCATGCTACAAGGTAAATGAACCTTGCTAATATTATGCTAACTTAAAGAAACCAATCATGAAAGATCACATATTATATGATTCCATTCATATGAAATGTAAATAGTCAGCAAATGTGTAAAGCCAGAAAGTAGAACAGCGGTTGCTTAAGGCTAGGGGAAAAGTCAATAGAGAGGTGATAGCCAAATGGTGCAGAGTTTCTCTCTGAGATGATAAAAATGTTCTAAAATTGACTGTCATAATGATTGTACATATCTGTGAATATACTAAATTGTTTAAATGAGTGAATTATTTGGCATGTGAATTGTATCTCAAATCTATTTAAAATATAACAGAAAAAATTTAGTGTATGGCTAAAGAGACATCAACTGTCTACAACCATGCTATGCATACAAACTTACATTCCACTCCTCCCCAGTAAACATCTCTTATGGAAGTCAAGCAAGCCTAGGAATTTATGCCAGAAAAGCAAGTTGATTCCTAGATCCAAGGATTTGTACACAGTCTTCTTAGAGCTTGCCGTCCTCCTCCTTCTGCCTAACCCATACTTAAGATATGCTTTAGGGCTTGGGGTGTAGTCCAGTGGCAGTGTACTTACCTAGAATGCCCAAGACCCTGACGTGTGACTGGGCTCCTGACCAGTGGAACCTCAGTGTGGAAGTGGGGGGAAGATATGCTTCAGAACAGCTGTTACATCCTCTGAAAAACACTTTCTTAAATTTTGCCCCATCTTTTTATATTCTAATTTTAATTGAACATCTAAAGCAGTAACTGTATGTGCCATATAATTTTATACAGCCACAAACTTGATGATGTGTCACCCGAACATTTCAGCAAACATCTAATCTTTTCTTCTAAAGATTTCCCTTCAGCATCTCCTTCTAACTTCGGTTTTTCTTCTTGCTTTTTTTTTTTTTTTTTAGCTCTTAACTTGTGGGAAATGTGGGAAGAGCCACTGGGACACATGCATCTTTGTGGCTGCAGAGTGGGGAAGATCCTGAGGAACACCCAGGATTATCATGCTTGAGTGGCACACCTCCAAGTGACCTCCCCCACAAATGGGGCAGTGTCTCAGGAGAGTCTCACCCCATTCCCTGCCCCGCCCCACTTCCTTCTTCCACATTGTGCAGTTTCTGACTGGATCGCTCTGATAGGCTCTTGCATCACCTCCTCTCTCTGTTCATTGGCTCCTTTCCACTATAAAACATGTATGCTTCCATAATAAAGCTGAGATTGTGTCAAGCAGAACCTGTCTCCCGGGGCTGATCCTTGCAGCTCCACCGCTTCATCACTCTGAAGATCCCCCACATTCGACCTCATTAACTTAACTTCCATTTTATTTTGCTTTCTTTCTTCATTTTTTTTTTTTGCAAAGTAATCTTCCATAAAAGGTATTAGCAGATCTGTGTCTTTGTACTTTTGGATAGTGGTCTCTCCAAACTTCTTAGTAGAGTCAATGCTACCAAACACAGCAAATATTTATCCCTTAAATGCTTTGTGCAATGTTCTCATCTGAATATTCAGTACTTGACTTTTATCTTCTAGCCATTCTTTTATGTCATTAAGGATTGCATCAGTTGGGAAGACTTTTATGCAAACAGATCTGTTTTTACAACATTTTTATAGTCATCAGTCACTTCTGGGAGGGGTTTCCTTGAAGATCTTCTGATTTTAGTTTTGTCTTCACTGCTTTCCATAAGTTCTGCCTTAGATTTGTTCAGTTCTTCCACTATTAATTAAAGTCTGTTGTTAGGTGGTTTAACCTCAATTTGATGACAAATTTTGGCCTCCAGAGCAGCCATATTTTCATTATCACCATTTTCAGCTATTGTGGCTATCTTTAAGGTTCATCCCCTAGGGACACACAGACTCATTAACAATGACTGAATGTCTCCACTTCGCAGCAAGGATGGCTGGCCTGTGGTGCTCAGAGATGTGGGCCTCCTGGTAGCCCTTGCCAACCAAGAGGCTTTAATAGTGGTTTGATATGGCTTAAACCCACATACAATCTTACATATCAGCTCCTTTCAAGTCTTTACTTTTGTTCTCTGTACATTTTCCTAATCCTAATTTTTAGTTTTCTGCACTTTTCCATTTAAATGTATGGAAAACAAGTACAAAATAAATAAGCAGCTCACCTGACTTGATAATTTCCTATTTCTCTTTCATCAGGGCAGAAGTCTAAAGAATCAGAACTAGGGGAAAGAATGGAGTCTCCAATGGCTAGAACTGACATTCACCAGTCTGGAGACAATCTCTTCCAGAAGTCAGGTGGTAACTGGCCATCCTGTGGGAGAAGGTCATTTGAGCCTTACAGAAAACTTAACAAACACTGTATGAAGGAGTCCTCAACCATTAGTCCTTCCTTGACTATAATATGATCATGTAAAACTTGGATAAGGTATTTTTAACTGGATAAGTGAAAGATATGTTTCTGGTGGGTTTTTGAAAACCTTTTTGTTTCCCTTTGAATCAACAATTTTATTCAATTTGAAGTTCTGTTTATAGCACTGCCATGTCCTGCATGGCTGTTAATTCAGACACCAACAAGGGGTGATGGGGATTAAGAAAAACACACAAACATTTAGAGAGAAAGCTGGAATCAGATGGGACACTGATCTCTGGTTGAGAAGCAGTGATCTGAAGTTAAAGACTATAGAGGCATTGTTCTTTGTGCACTAGAAAGTTATAGGACTAGAAACATTTTTGTAGCTATTCCACTGTTGTAATGCTAGGAGCTTCCTGTAGCACCCAGGAAGTCCACTGTCCAGTTTCTATTAAGGGGGCGGGCTTGCAGTTTATAGCACTGGTGAAACATTGTGGTCATCTTGCTATGCTCAGAATCCTCTATTCCTGGGAGCTGCTATCTGAGGTCAAGGTCAAGACTGACACAGCTTCCGGGCTTTGCACAGAGCCTTTGTGGACAGGGTGTTCACCATGGCAACTGCACAATCTCGACCCATACTATTTGCACAGGAAGTTCCCAGCATTTGCAGACACACCACGGCCATGAGACAATCAAAGACTCTAATCCAGATCACTGCATTCCACATAGTACTCTATCTTAAAACAATTATCATGGATAGGTTAGAACCACTGATAAACAGGATTCTATCACAATGCAGGAAGGTATTTAGTTGGTAACATTTCCCAGTCTGAGGATGGAGAATTATTAGGGCATCTCATAATAGGGATGGTTCACATGTGATATCCCAGGCTGTGTCAAAATAAAAGTGGTAGGAAACAATCAAATAGTCATGCTTGTATTTGGACACCCAGCCTTACATCAAGGAAACAGCATGTTCAATAAGCGTTTGTTAAATGGAAGGTAGAATGATTTCAATAAACTTAGGAAAGAGCAGAACTGAAATGACACTTTCATAATAAGAGAAAAATATCCTCTGCCATCTGAGAATTGGCCCAGCATACACAGCTCCTCTATTCAACGTAAACAGTCACCCAGAACATCAACATCAGATAAGGTCACTTTGTGACAATGACAGATCAAGACAAAAACAAGACCACCCCCAAATCATGTCTGAATACAGAATATGTGAAGCAGACCAGGTACCCCCACCCTAAAGACCCTTGCCATAATTAAGCTTCTCTTGTCAGAAAGATTTTTACAAAGGGTGTCAACAAGGTATCAGCGAAAAGTTCTACAGAGTATTGTGGTTTGTAGCTTCCTTTTTCTTATAAATGCCAGTTTTGTAGACAAAATGTGTGAAATCTCTGCCTAGCCAAAGAATATGGAACAAAGAATAACTGTTCCCATCCACTGCCATGTAACTATCCCACTAAGTATTAACCTGAAAGAATTTCCAGAAAAAATTTCCAGAAATTTTTAGGCATTTGCTCCCTGGATGGCTGCAGCTGAAATAAACCTGTTTTCTGCTAATTCCTCAGGTGTCCAGCTTTAGCTGTCCTACATCATATGAACACCATTTAATCTATAATATACTAAAAATCCTGCTCTCCTCTGGACTGTTACTGCTTTAGCTATTACTTTCAATCTAGTCATTTCTCCTTTCAGGTAAGATTTATTAAAATCAAACTTCCCAGTCAATGAATTACCCCACTTCCTGTCTACATCCAAACCAGAGCAAAGTCCACTTCCTTGACTCTTCCTTCAAGTCACCTGCCACAAACCCAAGTTCTACAGAAGTTCTGACACACTCTTGTGGATACTCTTCCCCATGGTTTCTCACTGCAAGAGCAATAGATGTAACTTATTCAACTACAGGGTATTCAGGTGGTCTTTGGCTACAGGAACCTGACAATCTTATTCCTTTATATTTACTTGGTCCTATGTGTGCAGAATGTTTTCTTCTAAGGGCACAAGTAATGCGCAGGAGATGGAAGTCGGATAAAACCTATGAAAAGGGTGTTCAATCTGAGGGTGGTCTGGGACCTTCAGAGATTGTGGAGTGAAGCCTTTCCCAGTAAACTGGGACTGAATGTAAGACCCGGTCCCCATTAATAATTCCTGCAAATCAATGGATCACCAAATCCAGAAATTGCGAATCCCACAGGGCACATCCACCACCCAAGCCATCACAGCACTAACCACAGAGGGCCCAAAATCAGTAGCCATAGATACTCCATCGCGACCCACAGATTATAGGCTGTCATTATTACAGACCCCTACAGTCTCCAGTTCTCATCCCAGAGACTTCCCATCCCTGACCTCGTCGTCCTCCAATCTCCGACCCTCACGGATTTCTACCCCATTCCCCATCCCAAACTGCCCATAAATCCCTCTTCTGACCCCCAGCTCTAGTATCAGGTCCCGAAGTCCCGAAACGCCAGTCATGGTTTAGCCCTGACGTCTGTCACATCCATGGTAGAGAACTCTTCCGCTTCCTGTTGGTGAGCACCGCGACGGGCTCTCAAGCCTGAGCGGTTCCTTAACCCGTGGCTTAGTTCAGAAGACAATATGGCTGCTTCCAGGCGCTCGTTCTCAAGAGAGCCGCCATCTTGAACGTCAGGTCGGTTCCGTACAAGCGCGGGATTCGCCCAATTCCGCTCCTGGACACGGCTGTACCACCGCGACAGCGAAGGCAGGGGAGCATGATGAAAGGAGGACCCTGAAAAGAAGATAACGAAATGAACCAATAAGCCGCGCACTATTGAAGACAGCTTTTAAGGGGGTGGGGTGAAGGTGGAGAAAGAACTGTAGTGATATTGTCGTTATTGGGAGAACGAACTTTGTTTAAAGAGGGGGAATTGGTAATGTTATGATAGTTTCGTTAGCGCTTCTACACAAACGTATTTGCAAATTGGCACAGCCCTACACAGGGCGATTCCATTGTGGGAGGGGCCAAAGTGACGGAGAGAGGGAATGGCATAATGATGATGTGATGTGATGGTGATGGTGTTGGTGTGATGGTGTTAATGAAAATTATAAGAAGTACTCCAAGGGGGAGTTACAGTGCAGTTATAAGTTGCAAGGCTGACTGAGAAAAAGGAGGAAAATTGAGAGGGAAGAGGAGACTGAGGCCCAAAATAAAGGAGATAGTGAGGGACTGAGAGACAGAGGGACAAGAAGACTGAAGACAAAAGAACAAGGAGGGGGAGACTAAGGAACCGCGTGCCGGATTAGGACGGAGGCGAGGGAACCATGAAGGAGAGGGGAGATCAAGGGGGCCGGGGGCGGGAGAAAAGGAGGACCCAGGAGGAATGGAAGGGTCTGCACTAGGGTGGCCAACAATCCGGATTGGCCTGAAACTGCCTCAGAATTTGCGATGAAAATTTTGAGTTCTAGGAAATCCCTTCCCGAAACTTCAAAAGTCCGAGTTTTCAGGGATGGAAGGAAAAGCTGGAGGGAAAGTACAAAACCCATAACGTGGGCCAAAAATAGAGCTGAAACAAGCATCAAGTGGATTAGCCATTAGACACGAGGATTAGGATAGGTTTTGTGCCTTTCCTATTACATCACCCCCAAACCCTTGATGTTGGCAGCCATGAATTGGAGTTCACCAGGATGGGTAATCCATTGTTGTGTTACTCCAGAGTACTGTGATTTATGTAACAAGTGCCTTGCAGTGATAAGCATTCACAATCAGGTTTTGATTATGGATTAACTGTTGTGCTTTGTAACCATTATAGTGTTTAATTTTTTACATTATGAATAGTCTGACCATGTTTCTTAAGAGTTCAGATAATGAAAAAGAGTACCGTTTTAATACTGTTAAAAACCTTAGACGAATTAAATTAAACAGAATTTAGTTAATCAGAAAAGAAACATTCATGAACCGGGAGGCACTGAGGACCAAAAGTCAGTCAGAGAGCTTTGCTGTATTACCTGTGCGAATTCTTTATAGCCAAAAAGAGGAAGGGATGATCAGAAGTCAGGGCAATTGGTTACAGTTCTGTGGTTGCCTTATTGGGACATGCTTTGTCGTTTTTTGCAGTCAGCATTGGCTGAAAGCTCAGCTGCCATGACTAAGAGTTGGTTACTTGATACCATAGCATCAAGTTATTTTGCAGTTTGTTTGCTTATTAGTTAGTTTACTGCTTTCTAGTCTGGAGGAAGCTTTAGGCCAAAATTAATTTAATAATTCCAACACAAGCATTACCCAGATATCACAGAAAACCACTTATTTTAATGATGCTGTAAAGACACATACAATTGGATTAGGGAGATAAATAATTAAAACAGAGCATATGGCACAACATGTGAAAAAGAATTTGGGACTGAGCATAGTGGAGAAGAAGCTGTGAAAGCATACATGGAGACAGAACCTTACAAGTTGAGGATGAGATAGGTAAGTACTCTGGTAAATAAAGTTTATTGTCTCCCAGAAAGATACCAGCACTGAGTTAAAAATAGGACCTAAAGAGTTAGCATTTGCAGATCACAGCAACACATTGCTGTATGAAATTGAATAGAGATTAAGATGCTACAGTTTTGATAACAAAGAACCAATTCTGCTTTCAACAATACCTTAAGTTTCTTTTCTAATAGTGTCTTTGGCTTTGGTATCAGAGTAGTGCTTTTCTTATAGAATGAGTTAAGAAGTATTCCCTCCTTCAAATGCTTGGAAGCGTTTGAGAAGGGTTGTTAGTTCTTTGAATGTTTGGCACAATTTACCATTTTTTTTTTCTTTTTGCGGTGCGGGGGATTGAACCCAGGGCCTTGTGCTTACGAGGCAAGCACTCTACCAACTGAGCTACATCCCCGGCCCACAATTTACCATTGAAGGCAGCAGGTTGCAAGGTTTTCTGTTTTTAAAATTTTTATTGTATGTATAATTGAACAAATATTACTTGTATATATTTATGGGATATAATATGCTGTTGTAGTACATGTATGTATTGTGGAATGATTAAATCAAGCTAATTAACTTACCTATTATCTTGCTTTTTTTGTGGGAACATTTAAAAATCTCCCATTTTATCAATTTTGAAATGTAAAAATGTGAAATATATGACAGTGACAGGAAAAAATCCCCCTCACTATTAGCTGTTGGATTTGAAAAATGAAGTTTCAAATTGCCTTCTTTGTTTCTATGAATATTTGGAGAAAACTAAAAAGACAAACAAAAAAACCTCAAAACCCTCAAATTGCTGACTGATATCTTGTCCAAATGCAACCTAGACTTTGTTCACCTGTATACATATTCATCAGACATTACAAATGTAAATGTTAGCAAATTTGATTTACTCTGTAAACTTCTTACTAAAGAAAAAACAGTCTTAGCTGCTATAAATCCTGCATATATTATACACAATATTGTTAAAAATGGTGTATCTTATTTACCATTACTATTTAAAGTTTCTTTAAAATGAGCAGAAGCACCAGGATCACTGTATACAATTGGAAAGAGAGCACCTTCTCAGACCTGGGCTCATAAGATGGCTGTCATTGTTACCAGCCAGAGAAGATGTTAAAATGTTGTCCTGCCATAATATTATACCTTTTAAGTAGGGGAGCAAGAATAACATCATCCAATTTAGAAATATATTGAGGATGATAATGGAAAACGGATTTCCGTAAAATAAATTTATATACTGTTTCTGCAAAACTCTGATGATCCCCAAAGAAACCATAGAAGCCTAGAAAAGAATTTACTAACTGCACCTGAGTTGTTCAGTGTTGTCTATAGGTAGACAAAACTGCATGGATCACAAGAGTGACTAACTTTTCGAAAGTAAACTGTCATCACTAACGGGCTTCCAAATTGGAAGGAGTGTTATTCAGCTGTTTAATAAAACCGTAGCATTTGGAATTCAACTATGTCACAAATTCGAATTACCCTCTGTACCATAAAATAGTTTTAATTGAAATAGGTTTAACATATGATGCTATACAGAGCCTTTAGGGTGTTTAATAATAATGCACTTTTAAAAATTCGTCTATGATACAAGGACAGTCATTCTGATAACTGAGATGGCTAGTAAATGACTAAGGGACAGGGAGTGTATACAGTATGGATACCCTGGGCAAAGGGATGATTCAAATCCTAGACCAGGTAGAGAGGGAATATGAGAGATTTCATCATGCTACTCAGCATGGGGAGTAATTTAAAATTTGTGAATTATTTCTGGAATTTTCTTTTTTTCCCTCTGTTTTTTTTAAAAAAATTGATTCATTGTACACAAATGGGGTACAACTTTCATTTCTCTGGTTGTACACGAAGTACAGTCACACCATTTGCATAGGGTAATGATGTTTGCCTCATTCTATTATTTTTCCTTCCCCCCACCCCCTTCCCACCCCTCATTTTCCCCTATACAATCCTTCCTTTCTCCATTCTTGCTGGCTCCCAACCCTCTGTTATATATCATCATCCTCTTATGAGAGAAATCACAGTGCTTGGGTTCAAACAACCCTAATTTTACCTAATAATAGATCCAAAGCACAAGAGCAATGATGCTGGCAATATGCCAAAGAGAAAACACAAATACTTTCTTTAAGTAAAAGGTGAAAGTTCTTAACTTAATACGGGAAGGAACAAAAGGTATGCTGAGGTTGCTAAAATCTACAGCAAAAATGAATTGTCTATCCATGAAACCATGAAGAAGGAAAAAAAAATTCATGCTGGTTTCATGTTATACCTCAAACTGCAAAAGTAATGGCCACAGTGTGTGATAAGTACTTAGTTAAGATGGAAAAAGCATTCAGTTTGTTTGGGAGAGGGGATGAACAGAAGTGTGTTCCAATTGTTCTATTTTATAGTGAATTGTTAATCTCTAATCTCTTACTGTGCTAATTAATAAATTAAACTTTATCATGGGCGTGTGCATATAAGAAAAATCAGTCCCCCCCCACAGATAAAGGGGGACTACTATAAAAACTAACTTCAAGTTAATTAGATCATGTTAGATGGATCATTTATTGTAATTAGCAAAATGAAATCTAGTGTCACAAATTATATTTTATGTACTTATTTCATATTACCTTCTTTTAAAAAATATTCATTAATTTTAAAATAAAAAAAATTCATACATGTAT
Organism: Glaucomys volans; assembly: GCA_020662805.1. Taxonomy (NCBI): domain Eukaryota; kingdom Metazoa; phylum Chordata; class Mammalia; order Rodentia; family Sciuridae; genus Glaucomys; species Glaucomys volans. The sequence goes on from JAJEJO010003255.1 coordinate 16,559, forward strand.
ATCTGGTAAAATTTCCAACAGTATAAATTATTAAATAATTAAAACTAATCTTTCCCTTAAAAAATAGTCTATGTGATGGAATTATAGATGCAAAATGCCCAGATCACAAATAGGTAGTGTGCAAAAAAACAAAACCAACCAAACAAAAACTCCAAAACTATCTTCTCCACTGGCATTGTACAGGGTTGCCTTTTCTCCTCATGCTTCTCAACACTTACCGTTTGTCTGCTTGATGAGGACCATTCTAATAAATGTGAGGCGATATCTTGTTGGGTTTTAACTTGAATTCTTTGATGACTAGTGATATTGAACATTTTTTTACATATCTATTGGCTTTATGTCTTCTTTGGAGAAATAGCTATAAAGGTCCTTTGCCCATTTTTTAATAAGGTTATTTGTTTTCTTGCTATTGAGTTGTTTGAATTTCTTACATATTTTTGGTATTAGTTTCTTACCAGATGTATGGCTTGAAATATTTTCTCCCATTCTGTAGGGTTGTTTCTTCAGTCTATTGATGATTTACTTTGCAGTGCACATGCTTTTTAGTTTGATGTAATCCTATTTGTCTCTTTTTGCTTTTGGTACCTGTACCTTTGGGATCACATTAAAAATATCATCGCACAACTAATATTGTGGAGATTTTCCCCTATGTTTCCAGTCTTATGGTTTACTCTGTAATCCATTCAGGATGATTTTGGCTATGTTGTGATGTAAGGGTGTAATTTAATTCCTCTGCATATAGTTATCTAGTTTCCCCAACATCATTTATTGAACAGACTGTCCTTTCACCATTAGATATTCTTGATGTCTTTGTCAGAAATTAGTAGACTATTAATATGGCTTGAATGTCCCCTCTAAACTCGTATTGAAATTTAATGACATCATGAGGGCATTACTCAGTGGGATGTTTAAGAGGTCATTAGTTAATGAAAGCTCTGCCATCATTGTGGTGGTGTGTCAGTTATTGTGGAGTAGGCTCCTGATAAAAGGATGAGTTCAATCCCTATTCTCTGTGTTCACATGTCCTCTTTCCCTTGTGTCTTCCATCATGCAACACAAAGGTGGTGTGACCAGATGCTGACATCATGCTCTTAGACTTTCCAGCCTTCAAAATTGTAATCCAAATAAACATCTATTGCACACAGAACACACAATACAAAACTGAATAAGACAACCATATGTTAATGGGCTTATTCCTAATCTCTCTATTCTGTTCCATTTTCTTATGTGTCTATTTTATGCCAGTACCATACTGTTTTGGTTATTATAGTTCTTCAGTATATTTGGAAATCAGGTACCTTGATGCCCTCAACTTTGTTCTTCTTAAGATTATGTTTGCTATTCAGGGTCCTATGGTAACATATGGGTTTTAATGTTAATTGAGTATTAATCATTGGAGTTTGATATGGATTGCATTCAATGTGAAAATCATTTTGGGTAGCATGAACATTTTAAGAAAAGTTCTTCCAGTCCATGAACATGAAATTCTATTTATTTGTGTCTTCGATTTCTTTTACCAGTGTTTTATAGTTTTCCTTGTGCAGGTCTTTCACCTCCTGGTGAAACTTATTCCTAATATTTCAATTCTTTGTAGCTATTATAAATGGTGATGTTTTCTTGATTTCTGTTTTGGATATTTTTTTAGTAATTTCTATATAATAATTCCAAAATAAAATTTAATTGCCTAACACAATAATCATTTATGATTATCATAATCATCATTGTTATTTATGTGACTATGAGCTGGCTATGAGTCAGGTGATGCCTAATTGCCTTACTCATGTGTTAGCAGGCTGCTTGGAAGCTCCTCTCTAGGCTGGACTTGAATGGAAAAGGCTCTCAGGTCTCAGGTGTACCATATCCCTACAATCTTTCTCATGGAATCAGTTGCCTAGACTGAGCACATTTTCATGGTGTACAAAAACAAAGCCCAGCCATAAACATACATCGGAGAAAAGACAGCCTCTTCAACAAATGGTGCTGGTAAAACTGGAAATCCATATGTAGCAAAACTAAACTCCTATCTCTCACTCTGCACAAAACTCAACTCAAAGTTGATTAAGGACCTAGGCATTAGACCAGAGACCCTGAGCTTACCAGAAGAAAAAGTAGGCCCAAATCTACATCATACCTATTTAGGAAAGGACTTCCTTAACAAAACTCCTAAAGCGCAAGAAGTTAAATAAAGAATCAGTAAATGGGATGGTATCAAACCAAAAAGCTTCTTCATGGCAAAGGAAACAGTCAAGAATGTGAAGAGAGATCCTACAGAATGGGAGAAAATCTTTGCCACATGCACCTCATATACAGCATTAATCTCCGGGATATAGAAAGAACCAAAACAAAACAAAACAAAACAAAACAAAACAAAAACACAACAAAACAAACAAAACAAAACAAAACAACAAATAACCCAAGTAATAAATGGGCAAAGGAACTGAACAGACACTTCATAGGAGAAGAAATATAGTCAGTCAACAAATATATGAAAAAAGTGTTAACCATCTCTAGCAATTAGAGAAATGCAAATCAAAACGACACACTCCAGTCAGAATTGCAATTTTAAAGAATATAAGTAACCATAAATATTGGCGAGGATGTGGGGGAAAAGTTACACTCATACATTGCTAGTGGGACTACAAATTGGTACAACCACTATGGAAAGCAGTTTGGAAATTCCTCAGAAAACTTGGAATGAAACCACCATTTGACCCAGTTTTCCCACTCCTTGGCATATATGCAAAGGACTTAAAATCAGCATACTACAGTGACACAGCCACATTAATGTTTATAACAGCCCATTCACAATAACCAAGCTATGAACCCAACCTAGATGCTCTTTTTCAGATGAATGGATAAAAAAAATGTGATATGTATATACAAAATGGAATATTACTCAACTATAAAGAAGAATAAAATTATGGCATTTGCTGGTAAATGAATGGAACTGGAGACTATCATGCTAAGTCAAATAAGACTGTCCCCCCAAAACCAAAGGCCAAATATTCTCTTGATATGTGGATGCTAACCTACAATCCGGGATGGTGGGGAGGGGAAGAATAGAATTCCATTGGATTAGACAAAGGGGAATGAAGGGAGCGGGTTGGGAATACAAAAGACAGTAGAATGAATCAGATATATCTTTTCTATCCTTGTGTATGAATATATGACCAAGGTAACTCCACATTATGTATAACTATAAGAATAGGATCTTAATGAAAACAAATTATATTCAATGTATGTATAATATGTCAAAATACACTCTACTGTCATATATATCTAAAAAGAAGAAATAGAAAATGGAGAAAAATTTAACAAATCCAATAACCATAAATCTTATGGAGCCCTAGTTTCCAGAACTGGCAACTCTTCAATTTCAGTCTTCTGGACAACGCAAGTAGTGTGGCTGATCCCAGAGTCAGAGCTGAAATTTGCTGTAAATTGACATGCTAAAGGAACTGGGGGAGAAAATGTACAAAAGGAGCATATTACATTTAACATCCCAAAAAAGTAAAGATTTCAGAATTCATTAATATTCTTTAGAAATCAATTTGAAGAGGCTATTACTGACCAAACATGGGATAATTTTAGCAACCAAAGTAGTAACTACAATGGATTGGAACCCACGGAATTTTTAAATATACATATGAATGTATTAATTCATCAGAAAAAGAAATAATTAATTATCACTGAAGGATGCCAGAAAGTTTACTCATTATTTTGAAAATAAGTTAAAGAAAAAAGCGTTGCCCAATTTTTTCTATATGAACAGTACTATGAAAACTAATGAATAGAAAAGACAAACTCCTTTATATAAGAAGGATGAGTGACTAAGTCAAAATGCTACTATTTTAGAAGTGCTAATGAACAGATGCATCTAGTCATTTATTATAAATAGCTGCCAGCACCATAGAGAGTGTGTCTTCAAGTTGGAAGAATTTAACAGAACCTACCACTTCCTCTTGCCCAAATGGTCAGAATTCGATTGGTTCAAACCTTAAAATACAATTAATAATTTACATAATGTTTAGGAGCAAAGGAAAACATCAAACACCAAGAGTAAAGCAACTGACAAAATCTAAACTGTGGGAAATTATTGGAAAATTAGTCTGGTGTCTTCTGTAAGTTTCAAGAAATAGAAAATAATGAGAGAGAATCAATGGGTTAAAAGAAACTTAAAAGTTATGCCCAGCAATCACAAGGTGTTTCTTACTAATCGTGGTACAAAGAAACAAGGTGAAATGGGCATTTTTGAGAGAGCTGAAAAAATTGGTCATGAACAGATATTATTTGATATTAAGGAATTATTGGTAATTTTAACATATTTTTATGTAGTTCTTTATCATTATGGATATATCATGACATGCATATAGTTGAAATGATATGATGGATGGGATTTTCCTCAAAATAATATAAGCAGAATTAAGTTGGTGGAAATGCAGCCTCATTTTGATAATTTTGAGTGCTGAATGATGAATGATGTTAACATTGAGTCTTATTGTCCCAATATACTTTTGTATATGTGTTAAATTATTTGAAATTAAAAAATAGGAAGAATATAAGGAACGTTTTATTTATGAAGTTTAGCAAATTATGCAAATCTGCTTTGTGCCATGTAAAGGACATGGAATAATACAGCCCTTTCAGGTTTATATTGTTATATCTTTCTTTTCTCATGTATTACATAAATTAAAAAAACAAATCTTCTTCTGACACAGAAACAAAGAAAATATAAGATAGTATTATTTCTGAAGAGAGGGTTTAATAACAAATAACAATTTACATGTGGCTGCAAAAAAATTAGGATATGATGTTGTGATTTACCAGTCTTGTTAGAAAAGGCATTACTTCCTCATCTGAAATGCTTTCTATTATGTGGAAAAGTTTTCAGGATAAAATGATGCTGTTTAGTTTAGAAGTTGTTAGTCTATATTTTTTATATTGTATTATTTCTATATAAATTAATATTACATTCATACAGACTGTGTCCACCTAAATAATTATCTTTATGTGGGGTACTCAGAAATGTAAACCTGTGTCGGCTTGGGACAGTCCTCATCTTTGATTTGTAATTCTGGTATCTCAGATATTTAAATTACTATTATTAAAATATATTATAATTTATAATTGTGTAAATTACCTTCTATAAAAATGTTTTGTTTTAGGTCTTAAAAATGTCTTTCCTTGTATATCTGTGGTAACATAATTTTTCAAATTAAGTTAGCATAACCTATACTATGTACAAATCGTATGTTTAATAAGCCTGGAGATCATGTTGAAGGTTTCTCACATTCAGAACTTTTGTTGATTTTCTTCAGTATGAAATAGCGGATTTAGGGAGGATTGTGAGTTGTGGGCCTTCTTAAGCCATTTTGCCTATGTGTGTGTGTGTGTGTGTGTGTGTGTGTTTTATGTCTAATGATGGCTGAAGTTGGCCAAAGTTTTTACATATTCATTATATAATAGAGCATGTCACCATTACTAATTATCAGATTTACACTGAGATGTGATTTATTGGTAAAGAATTGGCCACATTCAGTACATTCATTGGGCTTAAGAACAGTATGAATTCTCCAATAGACCATAAGTTGTGATTTCTGGATGAAGGCTTTACCATATTCCTTCATGAGGTTTTCTCATGTATGAGTCCTTGCAATTTTTTAAAAGTCTGAGTTGTTTCTGATATTTTGTCCATATCCACTACTTTGCAAATGTCTCTCCATAGCATAAAAATCTATGTCCAATGAGTTCCGACTTCTGAATGCAAACTTTCCCACACTCATTGCATTCATAGAGGATTTTACCTGTGTGAATTCTCTTTTGTCATGTTGGAGAATGACTAAGATCCAAAAGTTTTTCACATCATTTATGAATATAGGGTTTTTCCCCAGCATGTATTCTCTGATAATATAATGAGGTTGTCCTTCTTTCTAAACATTTTTTCACAATCAGAATATTTATAGAATTTTTTCCCTATATGTGTTTTTTGATGTGTAAGAGGTGATGTCCTAATAAAAGCTTTGACACATATAGTACATGCACATTATTTATCTCCTGGATAAATTCTCTGATGAACAATGAAATATGACTTCTGGGCAAAGGTTTTTCCATATTAATTGCATTTCTAGTGCGTTGTTAGATTTGTGTTGCTGTAACCAAAATACCCCAAAGTCCTTTCTATGCTGTTGTTAATGGTTTCATAATTTCAGTCCATAGTTAGATGACTCCATTGCTCTGGGCTCAAGGTGGGCCAGGGCATTATAGCAGTAGGGTGATGCTGGAGAAAAACTACTCAGATCATGGCAAGGTCAGGAAGCAGAGAGAGATGGGGGGGGGGAAAGGGCTGTAGGGAAGATGAACCCTTCTAGGTCACACCCTCAGTGACTCACCTCCTTCAGCCATGCTCCACCTGCCGATAGTCATCATCCAGTCAGTCCATTCAAACTAGGATGGACTGATTAGGTTATGACTCTCCTAATCATTCCACCTCTGAATATTCTTGCATTAACACAGGAGCTTTTTGGGGACACTTCATATCCAAACAATCATAGGAAGTAATGCCCATAATGCCCTTATAAAAGACATTCTGGAAAGCTAGGTGAAGGAAAGGAGCTATGACCTTCTTCTATACAAGGACCAAAGGGAAGCCAGCCATTTATGAACCATAGAGTATGTTCTCATCAGACCAAGCAGCACCTTCATCTTGGAGTTTCTAGCCTCCAGAACTGGGTGAAGTAAATTTCTGTTGTTTATTTGCCAAATAATCTATAGTATTCTGTTATAACAGCCCAAATGGACTAAGATAGAGGAGACCCATTTAAATTCCCTGTCAATATGCATAAGAAATGTGAAAACAAGAAAAATTTTAAATTACCAAGGGACATAATGTAATTCTGGAAATAATGGAAAGACGTAACTCACTTTGTGATAGGAAGTCTCAATATTTTGAAGACTATTATTCTACCCTTAAACAGTCTGTTTAATGTGATCCAAGAAAAATATTAACAATGAGATAAAACATATTGCTTCCAAAGTTCATGTTTAACATTAATATGGGAGAATGGCGAGAAAACTATGAAAAAACAGTGTAATGAATCAACATTAACTCCACAGATGTTAAAATGTTTTACAAACCCACAGTAATTTAAAACAATATCACACTGGCACATGCCCAAGGGAACCCTCTCTGAAATAATTAGCCATCAAATCAGAGCTTTCTTCATCAACTAGGACATTTCCTAAGGGCCCAGTCAGACCCCCAAGCCGAAATCTTTGGAAAACAGTTTAAAGTCCTCCATATATCACCATGACACACACACACATACACAGCAATTTTTTTTCATCTGTTGGTCAAGTCAGTACTGAGGGTATCCAGTCAACTCACTGTGGTCCTAATTCATCAGAGATTCATTTGCCTTTGCCAGATTATAACTGCAAAGAATTGTGAGGAGAAATAAAAAATAAAGTAGAATAAGGGAAGGACAAATGCTGTAGTTTCATAACAAGTCAATAATGTACCCTGTGTCTTGGACCATTGTAGATACTAGAGAGATGGCAGTGAACAGACTATGCAATTCTATACAGTTCTGTCCTCTTGAGGTTACGTGGATATGGGCATTGGTGAGCAGACAATAAAAACAAATATGTATCATCATGACTAGTGATTAGTGCTAAGTAGAAATAAATTTAATTAAAGTTATAACCAAGTCGCTGACATTCAAGGAAAACCGTGAAGAAAGTGAGAGAAAGTATGTATCTGAGGGAAGAGCATTCCAGGTCAAGGGAACTGTGAAAATCTTGAAGCAGAAAGATGGCATGTTTGAGAAAGGCAAGGAAGCCAGTATGGCTGTGGAGAATGAGCAAGGAGGAGAGGCACAGAAAAGGACAGCATCATGAGGCAAGCAACATTGACTTCAATCACTGACCCTGAGACTCTCCCAACACCTGGAGCCAGAAAACCCCACAGTATAGAGACCCTGCCACAGACCACTACAGGACTCATACAAATGATCCCACTCACAAAGGCACCCAAAGTGTACAAGAACTAATTTTAGACATACCCAATTATGGGGAACATCACAGACTCTCATCATCAACACTAGAGAATCCCCCACATTTAGCTCACAACCCATGAGTGCTATTTATAGCATCCCCCACTGCACCCACAACCAGCTAGCTTTTCTACAAACCTCATCCCTGTCTCCATGCTCCCCACCATCACTGCCTCCTCAGAAGCCTGAACCTGTGACCCTCAGTCACTTACCTTCACAGATACCCCTTTTTACTTAGCCCACAGGCTATGTCACTTGACCTGGCAGATATGTGGAAGCTCTGCTACTGTCAGTTCTTCCATTTGTTTTTCTCATTCACTCTGCTTCCTTTGCCACCCCTTCCACTGCTATTGCACAGCCATTAGCAATTTTCAATCTGGTGCCTGCCAGGATTCAGTGGTCTCCATTTCTTGTAGTATTCAGAGTAGCAGGGCCACTTCCAAACTTCCCTTTGTGTACAGATGGCCACTCCCATCTGACTGGGGACCCCATCTTTGGAATGCACCAAGACTGTGGGATTCAGAGGTGAGTGGTTCCACATCAGCAATGGAAAGTCAACCTGTCCAGTTGGAGGAGGGAACTGAAAGTGAATTCCTGGAGGGCTTCCTAGAGAAAAGGGTGCTCTGTCGGTATTTGGAAAATGGTATTGCATTTCTAGAAGCCTAAACTGTGCAGATGGTGATGTTTAGTGAGTGGCAGGGCAATACATTAAATAAAAGCTGGATAAATTTTAATGCTCAATCTGGGTGTTGGACTGCAAGAGCCAAGAGAAATGAAAGATTGTTCAGAGGGTCAAGTCTAAGAAGATGGGAAATAACAGATATTTCTATGCAGGTAGCATCATTTTCCTTCACTGCTGGGGTAGAGCAGATTCCTGCTTGGAGCTGTAAATTGCCTAGGAAAATAAAAAGTCTGAAAATAATCAGTAAGGAATAAAAGACAAAGACAGAAGTTAAATTTTAAAAGGGGCTGGCTGGTGGGTTTTCCCGCCCTGCTAGGAACAAAAATTAAAAAACAAAAAAAAAAAAAACAAAAAAAACTCCAATTCTTTATTTAAGGGGGAATACATTAAAGGTTTCAGTGTGGCAGTCTTTCTAAGGAAAACAGGATAAGAGTGGGGAAAACAGGTTGTTTGGAGCTTGGCAGGTTATGCCTGTCTCTGGGCAGCTTCATTTGAACCTGTGGCTATGAGCTAAGGCAGGGCACCAGCATGATCTAGGATTTCTCAAACCAGGGAATTTCACCCAGGGGTTCCCAGAAAAGCAGCTTCCCTGTCTTAATGGTTCAAGCAAAATCCATAGTTCATACATGGCTTCACCCAATACTTCCATAGTTCATCCAATACTTCACCTTAATCTAACCAATCTATCCCCTTTCTCAGACCTTTTTCCATGGTGCAAACATGTAGGGTGAAGAGCAGACGGGAGACACCTGCAGGAGGTCTTCTTATAGCTTATAGAAATAGAAACACCCTCTATCGCATTTTGCCCAAAGACTTTCTTTCCAGTGGCCTGGGATATCCTTCCTTTTATTCACATCTTGTGTCTTTCAGTAGAATTATGACCTTTTTTCTTCATTAGTTGGACATCTGGTAAAACTCATTCTGAGGTAGTTGTGCTTTATGCTACTATTGTGAAAGAAGTAATTTTAATTTTAGTAATATGTTGATGTTATGAAAAAATGCTATTGATTTAAAAAATGTTTTAGCTTTCATAATTAACTAGCCATATATTCCCAAGGTAAAATAGCTGAACTGTACAAAAAAGTGTGCCATCAAAAGCAGAAAATTGCTTTATTTGCACTCTTAACCTCAGAGATTCCCCTCAAAAGTGACCACATTTAACACTGTTTTCAAGCTTTTCCAGAAAATTTTACAAACAATTTTCCAGGAATTTTACAATTTTCCAGAAATTTTACAAACAATTTTCCAGGAATACTTTATGAAATGGACCATTCTGTACACTTGTGCAACTTACTTCTTCCACGTATTTTTTAAATTAAACTTTTCTTTTAATGGGTTTCAAAATTCTGTGATAGAGTTTTGGTCAAGTTGTTTCACTAAAAAGTACTGATTTTAAAAACGAATCACTTAAAACTGCCACGCACAAAAAAAAATTGTCCACAAAATACTGTTTTCCTTCTGAAGATTTTACAACACATTGTTATCATTAACCAGTCTTTTACTATTAAACTTAAATTGCCAATTGAGACAAATAGTTCTGAGACTGTTCTTCCACTGCGGGATTAAGACTGGTGTGGCACACGTTAGGGGTAATATTCATTTAGGCTTCTGAGCTTCCTGGGCAGACTTGGTGCCTTGCCAACTCCAGTAACTTTCTTGTCCACTTCTTTGATGACACCAACAGCAACTATCTGCCTCATATAACAAACAACAAAATGACCCAGAGGAGGAAAGTCAGAGATGCTCTCAACACACCTGGGCTTTCCTGGAACCATATCAATGATGGCAGCATCACCAGATTTCAAGAATTTAGGACCATCTTCTAGCTTCTTACCAGAATGGCTTCTTCTTTCAGCTCAGCCTTCTTGCAAGCAATGTGAGCAGTACAGAGGCACAGCCAGTACTGATTTGTCCTGGATGGTTCAGGATAATTACCTGAGCAGTGAAACCAGCTGCTTTCATTGATGGATCATTTTTGAACATCTTTGACAGACATATTCTTGACATTGAAGCCCACACTGTCCCTAGGAAGAGCTTCAGTCACAACTTCATAGTGCATTTCAACTAACTTTACTTCAGTTGTGGCATTGACCGGAGCAAAGATGACCACCATGCTTGGCTCACAGGGACAGTACCAATATCACCAATTTTGTAGACATCCTGGAGGGGCAGACACAAAGAGTTGAATGAGTTGGTGGCAGGATGCAATCTCCTACAGCTTTGAGCAGCGTGGCTCCACTGGCACTGCCATTTTTTCCATCCCTCGAACTAAGGCATATTAGCACTTGACTCCAGTGTGTGGTCACCATTACAACTAGAAACTGGCACAAATGGTACTTTGTTGGGATTGTAGCCAATTTTCTTAATGTAGGTGCTGAAACAATTTCCTCATATCTATTTTGACTGTAGGGTGTCTCAGTGGAATCCATTTTGTTAATGCCAACAATTAGTTGTTTCATTCCCAGTGTATAAGCCAGAAGGGCATATTAATGGGTGTGCCCATTCATGGAGTTACCAACTTCAAATTTACCTGCACTAGTAGTAACAGGACAGCACAGTTAGCCTGAGACGTGTCATTAATCATGTTTCTGATAGTCTATATGTCCTAGGGTATCAATGGTAGTCACATACTACTTGCTGGTCTCAAATTTCCATAGGGAGATGTCAATGGGGACACCAGGATCAAGCTCAGCTTTCAGTTTATCCAAGACTCAGGCATACTTGAAGGAGCCCTTTCCCATCCTGGCAACCTACTTCTCAAAATTTTTAATGGATCTTGTCAATCACACCACATTTGTACATCAGATGGCCAGTAGTGATGGACTTGCCCAGGTCTACATGTCTTATGACAACCATTTTTATGTGAGTATTTTCCCTTCCCATTTTGGCTTTGACTTAGTGTAATTTTCATGACACCTGTGTTCTGGCAGTAAAGCCATTGTTGAGGGGAGGGTGGTGGGGGAAGCTCTTTCATGTATCTTGAAAAGCATTTCATACTATCATTTACAGATTTACTTCATTTTTAGTGGTCTTATAGTATCCTTTCATATAAAAATATTCAAGAAGTCTCCTAATAATTGACTTTGAGATGACTTCTGTTTTGTTTGAATTTTACAAACTGCTTTTGTAGCCTAGTAACATATGTTTTGGAGTAATTTAGAAAGCATATTCATAGAAAAAATTCCTAGCAGTGAATTGTTGTATTAAAGAATTTAGAAAATATTTTTCCACACTGTTGTACTAAATAAAGCATGTATAAAGTTTATTATTTAAACTGAATTTTCTCACATTTTCTGTGTAAATAACCATATTTTAAATGAAAATCTTTTTTCTCATTCTTTCCATTAATTTTATCTATTATTTCATTTTCTCATTTTTGCTTTGGTTATAATTTTAGCACATGCTGAATTGTAGCAATGATAATGAGAGGTCTTGTCTTCTTTTTATTTATTTATCTTGATACTGGGAATTGAACCCAGGGATGATGACTACATCACCCTCTCCTCTTTTTTTTGTACTGGGGATTGAACCCCGTGGCTTTTAACCACTAAGCCACATTCCCAACATTTTTTATGTCTTATTTTGAGACCGGGTCTTGCTAAGCTGCTTAGGGCCTCACTAAATAGCTGAGGCTGGCTTTGAACTCATGATCCTTCTGTCTCAGTCTCCCAAGATGCTGGGATTACAGGCATGTGTCACCATGCCTGGCTCTTGCTTGTTTCTAACTTTAAAGGATCTATGGACATGGTCCTACTGATTCAATTAAGTACAATGTTTTTTCATAGATTGCTAGCTGATCTGGTGCTATGGTGGACCTGAAGCCTGGGGACAGGGGAGCTGAACTGGCAGTGGGTTTCACTTGGACAAGCCTGGTACTGGGGTTTATAGCAAAGTTGAGTGCTCACTTCACCCCATTCTCCAGAGAGGGCATCTTTCTCTGTGCTGCCTGGACTTAGGAGAGGGGTGACTCTGGTTATGTGACTCTCCTTTCTACCCTCTTCAAATTCGCCTTTTCTTATTCTGTGCTATAATGTCCCAGGTGCTGTAATCTCACCTGGGCTCCTTGACTCTTGTGAAAGTGTTTTCATCCATGAATAGTTGTTCAAACTGATGCTTCTGCCATGGGACGAATGCTGAATTGTCTGTCCTACTGCACCATCTTGCCAACATCACTCTTAGGTTGGCTGTCTTTTCTTTCAACACTTTGAAAACGTGCCACACTTCATTCTAGCCTCCATGGTTTCTGATGAGTTATTAATTTTCATTCAAGTTATATTTATCCATAGGCCACATATCATTTCTTTCCTACAACTTTTGTGTTTTTTGCTTTGTCTTTGGTCATCAGAAATGTGACTACAGTGTGCCTTGGCATGGATTTCATTCATTTCATCCTGTATGAAATTCACTCAGCTTCTTGAATCTGTAGATTTATTCTTTTCTTTATGAATGCAAAGGACATGAATGTAAAAATCTCACATTTTCATAAGACTTTGTTCACTTTTTTTCTATTTTCTTTCTGTTCAGATTAGGCAATTTCTACTGTTCTTTCACTGATAGTTTCTGCTGTCCTCTCTAATCTGCTTCTGAGCCCATCCACTGAGTTTTAAATGTTCAGTCACTTTGTACTCCTATTCCAAAATTTCCATTTTTTTCTTTATATCTTCTATTTATTTGCTGAAACTTTCTATTTTTTTATTTGTTCCAAGCACATATGTAATTATTTCTTAAAGATTTGTTTTTGATGGTTATCCAAAAAAAAAAAAAAAGGTTAATAGTTCTAATACGTGGGTCATCTTGTTTGGCATTGAAGATTGTCCTTTTTTTCCCCCTTTGATGTGAGATTTTTCTGGCTTTTAGTATTTTTGTTTGTTTGTTTTTTAAATTGAGACCTGGACATTTGGTCTTTACAAGACGAGGTCTTAATTGATCCTTCTGTTTTAGTTGACTTCCTCTGAAAATAACTTCAGCAGCAGTGTGAATGGAGTATGGTACCACCTTGTTACTTCCAGGTATAGGGAGAAATCCAGTTTTCCCTATCACAGACCTGCATAACTGTTGAATTGTTTCCTGGACAGGGCAATGAATTGCATTAGAAATATAAGAAATAAAAGAAATAAAGAGCAGAAATAGATGAAGAAGGCCTCAGTGGGTAAATCAGCCCTGAAGGAATCTGATTCAACAACGAACGAGGCTCTGCATTTTATTTTATAGGTGTTAAATATCAGAAGGACTAACTGTGAAAAGGCTTTTTTGGGGTAAACAGAATGAAGTTTATGAGCAAAACAGCTTAGTTGGGGCTTATCAGTTTTCACCCATCTCGTCAAACTCTGGGCAGTTGGGATTTGAATTCAAGGCTTTTGATCTAGTAAATTCCATAACAAGCATGAAATTCTCCCTATCAACAGAAGTCACCTTCAAATTGGTGTTTCCCTCAATGCCCTTGCACTGAAGGATTCTTAGGAGAGGTGTCTCATTATAAAGTGTTATATAGTTCAAAGCAATGATTCATTCACAGCTCCCAACATCTCCCCTTTTTTTTTTTATTTTTAAAGCCCAAGTGATGTGCTGATATTTGGTATTCCTGGATAAATTCTCTGAGGGTATGGCAACCTATTATTATAACACAAAAGAAAATTAGTAGCAAACATATCACACCAAAAATATACCATATGTTTTAACATATTTCCAGGGTTAAAGCTATTTAAATAATGAAGTGTTTGTTCAGCTAGAGAAACAGGATCCATGAGATTGTTCCTGCTCCAGGTCTTTCATGTCAATGTTGGATGGCATACTCAGGTACCAAAATGGGATGAATTTCACCTTCTGGAAAAACACAAGCATGGCCTCTACCCCACAGTACCACTAGATCTGGTTCTTTCCATTGTCCTGTTTGTAAGTCTTTACACCAAACTAGGCCTAATGGCCAGTGTAGTGGAAGACATGTGTCACTCAGTAGCAGTGTGACCTTCAGAATCACAATTTTAAAAAATTTAAAACAAATAGAGCATGATTCATACAATTTTGTGGAGTTCTATTTCCTCCTTTTTGTTTTTGTAATTGTAATTTAAGGGACAAATAAGCTCATTCCACAATAGCCTGACCTTGGGGATTATAAGGAATACTTATTTAGTGATCAATCTGAAATTGACAACAAAACTGTTGAAAAGAAGAGCATTATTTGTTTTAATCTGTAGAGGGTGGCCCAGCACCACAAAAGCAGCTAACAATCAGAAATAACTTGATGAGTATTTTATCCTGTCTGAGCAATGGCAAAAATGAAATGAGAACAAGTATCAATAATATCATGAATATAACACTGTTTGCCAAATTGAGGGATGTGAGTTAAACCATCTGCCGCAATTGGTTTGGCTAAAAACCATGGGGATTAATCCCAGTGGGCTGGAGCATGAACCACACAATGAGGACATTAATGAAAAATTTGGCGAGCTTGTTCTCTAGTAATATGAAATTTCCTGTGCAGCATGGAAGTATTCTGATGCTACAAGGAATGAGAAGCTTGAGCACAGTCATATGGAGACAACTGTTGATTGGCTGCAACAAGATGATCAGCCTTAGCGTTACCTGATGCCAATGTTTGGAATGAGCTCTAATATGACCAAAACAAGAGATATATTGACTCACTTGAATTGTTTTTTATAAAGTATGGAATAAAATAACTTTTTTGACTGTTCATATTCAATAATAGCTGTTTCAATGTGCATAGTGACCTCTACTGTATAGGCACTGTTACTGTAGATATTAATTTGCTCATTAGCAAAATGAAGTAGGACACAGATAAGAGATTGGAGCTCTGCTCACTATGCAGAGGTGTAGGAAGTCTGCACCACCTCAATATGAGCATGACTATAAAAGCTGTTAGGTCGAATTGGGCGGCTGCAGGGGGAGGGAGTAAAGTCACCTAGCAACACACTGTGCCAGAAGTGACCAATGAGGTAGACCTGCTGACCCTGACTCCACCTTGGGTCCACCTTTTCCTGGGCAGGACCCTTGACCCCTTTCCTCTGTATAAAAACCCTGTGCAGCCAAAGCCATGTGCAATTTCTTCTGGCCCTCCCACCACGACTTTCACCCCAGGAGGCTAGCGATTTCGCCTGGGACACAGACTCCAATAAATCTCAAGCCACTACTTTTGTCTGACTCTGGTGAACCCGTCTGGCAAGCTTACTCCTTTTGGCCACCCACCGCCCTTTGTGAGCTGTACATTTGGTGCCAGAAACCCAGGAGAGAGCTCAGACTTCTACTGAGATCTACTCTCTCTTCCAAAAGAACCAGAACTGGGGTAAATGCTCTTTTTCTACTGTCTTCCAATCACTCTCCTGTTACCCGTCTGTCCGTAAGTTGCGCATGCCACAGACCGCCCCGCCGTTTGGGCACGGAAGCCTGGGAGACATCCCAGAATCCGCTGCTCCCCCCCCCCCCCCCCCCCCGTTTTCTCCGTTCTGGACCCCCGTGGACCAGGACACGTCCTGATCCACGGCTGCTCCATTCCATTTTTCAGGTGAACCACAATCGGAGGAGGACGCTCCTCTTGTTCGTGTTCACTTCCTGAGTAAGGCTGGAAGACTCTAGAAAACGCTCTGCTCCCGCCCCTCAGCTTCCGCCGAAACCGCGACTACTGCGTAACCTTTTGGCCATGGCTACTGTAATTTCACTAAACAGACACGTGGAGGCTTGATTTTATTGAAATCTGTGTCCCACCTTCCCATCTCTCCTTTTTCTGTCTGCTTCCCTACCTAAAACCTCCTAGCTTTCTTTTCACCTTCCCACCTCTCCTTTTTCTGTACGCTTCCCTACTTGAATTCCTGCTTTCTTTTCCTTCACGTTTTTTGGACCCACCGGAAATGCTCTCTGCTCCCGCCCCTTGGCTTCCGTAGAAACCGCCGGCAGCAGCCGCCCCTTCCCCCTGCCGCCTCCTCTGTCTCCTCCTTCTCTCCCACCCCCCCCCCCCCGCCGACCTGCGCAGGACTCCCCAAACACCAAGCTGGCTATTCCCCACCACCACTGCTGCCGCAGCACCCACCAATGCCACAGCAGCCCCACAAACCACACATACGCTGTGCACTCAGGTTCAGCTTCTCCGTGCCCCCGCCAAGCCCCGCCCGTGGGACCCAGCCCTCGAGCACTCTCCTGGGAGCTGCTCCCCTTTAACCTTTACCCATTTATATTCACAACTGCTGAAAGTGCCTCATGCTGAAACCTGATGGATGCTGCAAAGCCGCTTATGCAGTGCTTAAACAGAATCACCACCGCCTAATTCCAAATATGCTTTCTTAATTCCTCACTCACTTTCATCTTTTTCTACTGACTCCTCTACTTATATTAAGTGAGGGAAATTACCCAAAATCCAGATAGAAGTCCAGTTTTATTCCAACCGCCTTAACCGCCCACAAACCCCTATCAGAAATCTGATAAAAATGGCCTTTAAATTCTACAATGCCTGAGAGGCAGGCTTATTTACAGAAAAAGGTAACACTCCAGTCCAGTCCCTGGTAGTTAACCTGTGGCCTGCTGCTCCAGCAAGAACTCCAAAGGAGGACCAGCTGTCCTCTCCGCCAGGGGTAAGCCATCACCCCAACCAAGTCGTCTCCTCCTGCAACCAAGCAGGACACTAAAGGAGTGTCTACCCAATGACTGGCCCCTCCCTAATGCCTCAATGAAGGGATGTGACCATCCAGGTGGTCCCTTCTCCTCAACTGCTGGGATTTGAAGAAGATTGAAGAAGCCTGGACTCGAAGATTGCTGAGCCCAGGGCACGCTCCAGGGTAACCTTATGGACACAGGAGGTACCTATTCTGTTTTGCCTGCCCACTCTGGACCTTTATTTCCTTCCCAGGTTTCGGTTATGGGAATTGATGGAAACCCCCCTTGCCAAACAGAACAGTTAAGTTAGCCTGTGCTCTGGAGGGACATTCTTTCACACACTCTTTCCTGGTTATTCCTTCCTGTCTAGTCCCCCTCTTAGGCAGAGATGTTCTCCAACTTCTGGGAGCCACCCTACAACTTTTTCCCAAGTGTATTACTACTCACCTTCTTCTACCTCTGTTTCTTACATTCTCTTGCTCTCCCACACCACCTTTTGTACTGTTACCCCCAGACCCTGTTGACCCCCAAGTCTGGGACACCTCCAAGCCAGTCAATGCCTCCCACCACAAGCCAGTCCTTATCTAACTGAAACCTCATGCTAAGTTTCCTTCATGTCCTCAGTTTCCAGGAAGGACTTAAACCCATCATAGGTCAGTTACTCAGGTACTCCTCATCCCTACTGACTCCCCCCTGTAATACTCCTACATTGCCTGTATGTAAACCCTCAGGAGCCTATCACTTGGTCCAGGACCTCTGCCTAATTAATGAGGCAGCTATTCCCATCCGTCCAGTGGTTCCTAAACCCTACACTCTTTTAGTACTCTTAATGTTTAAATTCCATTGGGTAACATACTTAAATTATGTTCAAAGAAGAGGCAAACACGTTCTTTACAGTTCCTTTTCACCCTGACTCCTATTACCTCTTTGTCTTCACATGGGAGGATCCTACATCCTTTAGGTCTTGACAGCTGACAATGAACAGTTTTTCCAAAGGAAAACTGGCAGATTGATTTCCCCCATATGCCCAGATGCAAGAAAGCTCCGTTACTTACTTACCTTGGTCGATACTTTTTCAGGCTGAATAGAAACCTTCCCTACCCCCAGGAAAACTGCTGACATCGCCTGCTGTCCTCATTGAGTGTAGGGACACACCTTAAAATGGTGACCATAATAACAACAACACCCTCGGGGCAAAAGCCTCCCCCACTCGTGGTACCACCAAGGTGGTGGCCCAGGATTGGCTCAATCGACTTCCGTGAACGTGAGCAGCTTGTGGCCACAATTACATCTTAGGAGACCTCTGCCCTGCAGGCCTTGCTGTATACTGCATGGGCTGTTGACCTTTAAGATGATTGGCCCTCACCTGTATCTCCTCCCCTTTTTTCTCACTCGCTCCCTTTTCATATACTTGTATCACTTCCTTATTAAACGAGTTCCTGCTTCGACAGCCCTCCCGGCTGGTGCGGTTCCCTTTCCAGTTGCCGACACTCACCATCCTGCTCGACCCCGTGTTCCTTTCTGGCTGGCTCAGAGAGGACACTCCGCCCTTTGTTGTTCGGTGCAGAACAACAATTGAGCAGATTATTCCCAGGTTCAGACTTCCTGCATCCATCCAGTCAGATGAGAGTCCAGCCTTTACCTCTCAGACTGTTCAACTAGTCTCCAGAAGTCTCAACATCACCTGAAGACTCCATATCCCCTACCGACCTCAATCCTCAATGGTAAAGTTTACACAGGGACAAAGGCAACCGTCCCGAGGCTTCACTTAGAATCTAAAAGTTTATATTCAGGTGGTTCTTCAGGCTCATCTATCCATCCAGGAGCAGGAAAAGGAAATCCAACGCCAGATCAACGCAGCTACTCACCCTAATGCTAATCCTTTCTCAGGTCTTACTCTGATACATCAAGGTCGTCAACTTCTCAATCTCTCCAGAGTTAATAACATCTCAGATTGTTTTCTTTGTGCAGGTTTGGACCGGACCCTGCTAACAGCTGTTCCTATGAGTACCCCCCCCACCCTTAATACTTCCTCAAAGGCTCAAAGGACCCCTATTCACCTTTGGAGAGAGTTCCCCTTATTACAACTCCTCAGAGGACTTTGCGTACTGTTACACTTTCTCTAACTCAGCACCTTGCAACCAAACCATACAGGTCTCTTCTCCCACCTTTGCTCCTCCAGGATTCTTCTTCTGATGTAATGGTACTCTGACAAAAAATCAGATCCCAATATTCCCTTGGCTTTCTGTGTGCCCTCCACTTTAGTTCCTCAATTAATTCTATATAGTGAAGTTGAAATAATCTGACCTGTTCAAACCCTGGTATCCCTACAGGGACAAATAACATCTGTTGCCCAAGTTTCCTTACAGAACCACTGAACACTAGATCTTCTGACAGTGAACAAAGGAGGAACATACCTATTCCTAGAGGAAGAATACTACTAGTGCATCAACAAAACCAGACTGAGAAACTGGACTCATTGAGAAAACTCTCCTGCATCTGAATTTGCCCAGAGCTGCATGAGTGAGGTTGCCAGAATGACATACAACCAAATGCTCCTGCACCCTTACAGCCACCTCCCCATCAACCCAGACCCTGAAATCTTTTTTCCCATGACGCCCCCGACCTTGCAGGAAGTAGCCAGACAGACTCAGAGCCCTATATCACCAAAAAGGTCGGAATGTTGGGTCGAATTGGGCGGCTGCAGGGGGAGGGAGCAAAGTCACCTAGCAACACACTGTGCCATAAGTGACCAATGAGGTAGACCTGCTGACCCTGACGTCCATCTTGGGTCCACCTTTTCCTGGGCAGGACCCTTGACCCCTTTCCTCTGTATAAAAACCCTGAGCAGCCAAAGCCATGTGCGATTTCTTCTGGCTCTCCCACCCCAACTTTCACCCCGGGGGGCTGGAGATTTTGCCCGGGACACAGACTCCAGTAAATCTCAAGCCACTACTTTTGTCTGACTCTGGTGAATCTGCCTGGTGAGCTTACTCCTTTTGGCCACCCACCACCCTTTGCGAGCTTTACAAAAGCCAGCTTTTCCTGAACTGGAAACATTAGTGAACACTGTGATTGTCCTAGCTATTGGCTGAATATGTACAATCTTTGAAAAATAAAAGAGGTTAAAGTAGTAAATTGAATAAGCTTATCATGAGGATAATGATTTTCTACATGATCAGGAAAATTAGCAAAAGCTATTTGCCAAGTATTTGGAATTTTCCAAAGCCAACTTTGTTCTTGAGAAGAGGAAGGAACGACAATAAGAGAGTATTCAGATCTCACCAATTGTATAGTTTGGCTTCTGCCTTTAATGACAATTTGAGCAATAAAATCATGAAATGGAGTGAGTATAGATACTGTAATTCAGCTTTATATCTTGTTTGTCTTACAGGTAATGGGCTAGTTATCTTAAATTAACTTGAGTTGTTATATTAGAAATTGTACTTACATAAGGCATTAACAGACAATGGTTGTAAAGTTTGTAAGAAAAATACAAAGTGAAATTAACAAGAGTAAAAACATTTAATTTGTATAATAGCTATGAACCAAGGAATATAATGTTTTGAAATTTTTAAAACTTTTTTGTTTATTTTAAGATTCTGGTAATCCTTATAACAAAAATCTATCTTTTAAACTTAATGTTAAATGAACTTGAATTGTTATGTTAACATGAAGTAAGGTGAGAGGTGGAGCCCTAACTCAGGTGAGGTGGCCTCCTGACACACCTTAGGTAAGGCATTCTACTTTTGAAACAAATCTTTGCCTCTTTCTTGAATATCATAAATATGTATATCATTTTGAATTAATATGAATTAGTTAACATAATTTAACATTACATATAAAATATGAATCAAACAAGTTAAGAGAGCTTTTAACCCCTTTTGTGGGAAAGTGGCAAAATGTTTTTATATCACACATTGTTAAACTTTAAATAAACCAGGCTCTCTTTATTGTCTTTAAAAATGTATTTAGGTTTACCTCTCAGTGTAGAGAGTAACACAAAATTTATAACATGGCAGATTATTTTTATCTAATTACAAAATATTAAATGATGAAAATAAAATTTTAACCAAATTTGTTTTTTTTATATAAGTCTATAAGAGACTACCATTATAGAAAACTTTAGTTTGGAGAGCATCAGCTTGGTAAAATGTTCTTTTAAATCTTATACTTTAAAGACTTGTACACTTGGGAGATAAGAATACATTTATTATATTAAGAAGTCAGTAGCAGCATCACAATAACACTGATGTTTTTATATCAACCTACTTTAAAATAGCAGTTGTTGTTTAACCAAAATTGTATAAGCCTTAGTTCTTTTAAGACTAGTTTTTCTAAGTAATAAAACTTAAGAAATTATTTTGTTGGAATGAGAATAGATTAATGTTATAAAAAATTCTATTACTTTAACATATAGAGGATTAAACTTCTGTTTTATATCTATACATTAATATTTGACCTATGTCTGGAGAAAAAGCCAGCATTTCTTTTTCTCTCAGCCTTTATTTAGAAATCCCAGTTAGCAGTCTGAAATGTGACAGGGGTCTGCTAAGAGACCTTATGCGTTTTTGTAAATAGGTGATTAGGAACTTTTATTTTTAAAAGAGGAAAAAGCCTTGAATAACTTTAGCTAATTATGTTAATTAGACATGGCCAATTTAATTACATATAAACTTTTTTGAAATTTCCAATTTATGAAAACACATCCAATGTTTAAATACATTTTAGTTAAGAGAGCTTGATTTTGTATTTGGCAGTTGATATTTCAGCATTTTAACTTTGTAAATTAATTAGATGTTAACTTTAAGAAATGCAATTATGAAGATGTTATTTTTAACTGTAAAAGCCAAGATATCAAACAAATACAGTTAACAGTATTACCCACCTATTTTTGTTGATGAAAATTTTTAGAAGCAATGGATATTTTAGATTTTTATAGAAATCATCACTTTATTAATTACCTGACCACCTGGAAAAACTTGTGTTGGTAACTATAAAGACATCTTTATTTTATCTGCTTATCCAATTTAAACTGAACTTCTTTTTAAGTCACTTAAAAAAAACGTTTGGATCCTTTTTTTAATTTTAAGTTTAAATTATGAGTGCTCATTTACCTATATGTCAATTTTAATACCATGTACATATATACAATATATAGACACAATACAATATAAGACACTGTATGCACACATATACAAAACAGACAAGAAACAAAGATTTATAACTTTTATAAGTGGAGCTACCCAGCTAGGAGGTAATGTTACAGATTCTGCTAATGTCTGTTAGATTTAACTAGGTAGAAAATAAAATAGAGCCAATCAGACTTTTACATTATGACTTAACCATAGAGCAGGCCTGTGTAGATGGAAATACCAAGTTTATAATCTAACAATCATGAGGACACTGAAATAAATGATTTCAGATTGCCAGCTTTTGTCCTGATAATTGTCAGATCTACCCCTAATATCATCCCTAAGAAAATCCAAATTGGTCTTTGAACAAAGACAGAGTGTAAAAACCTCCATAGTTAGACGAAATAAAACTGATTAGAAAAATAATTAATTTAGGCATGCAAGATCAAGTGTGAATTCACCATGATCATGAGTTCAAAGCCACAATCTAGTAAAGGAACATGTAGAACATCTTTATCAACTCAAAGTTAACTTTTAACTTAGATTAGAGTCAGCTCAAATATTTAAAGCATGTGGAAGCCTGTAAAATTTCCTGAAAAATTTTTAGGGCAAGGAAAACTGTACATTTAGGGTCTCTCATTCTTCTCTCCTGGTGCTGCAGGATTAGCCAGGGGCTTGTTATCAAAACAGTGTGCTAAGGACAGCCAGCATTTCTTTTGCCATCTGGAGTCAGAAATAGCTTGAATTTTAAAAGGACACTTTTTTCCTGTGGTCTTAATGCTTAGTAGCATGAGCACAGCTCTGGTTTGTATTTATGACCAGGCTACCGCTGGCAGTTTCTGGCCAAGTGTCCAGACTCGTCACAGTTAAAACATCTTCTTTTGGATTTTTAATTTTTTTTTTTTTTTTTTTGCAGAGAGGCTGCAGAATTTTTCTAAAAACTGCAGCCAGAGTTTTAACTTCTTCCTCTCCCACCACCTGCTTGCTTTCAGAAGACAAAGACTGCTGCTGAGCAGGGGAGAGGTTGGAGGAAACGTGGCAGGCTGAAGACTCTTTGTTAACCATTTGCGGATTTTTAAGGGCCATTTTAAAACCAGAAATTAGGCCTGAAGTCAAAAATTTTATGCTGTTACAAGGTGGATCAAGATAATTTCTTATTAAGTACCATAAAGTAAAAGTTCCCATGTAGATTTTCTCTGGTCTCTCAGCGGCATAGCTAAGACAGCAGTTTACCAAGCTCACGCATGACTCTGCATCTACCACTTCATTCTCAAGGAAACAAAGAAAAGTTTTAATAATAGATTTTAGAAGCTGCACCTACTGTGCCTTCTTCATCTTAAGCAGCTTGTAACACAAAACTCTTTTTCTTGTAGTTCAGTTTAATTATAGAATATCCTGTTTTATTTTATACTGAGCTATATAAAAAACTCACTCCTCCCCACTTTCTTTAATTGACATATGTCTGTTTTTGAGGAGCATCCAACTCACCTTAAAATTTTGAATACCCATGAGTGTCTAGGTCCCCTGTTTGAAGATGTCTTTTACCACAGAACTGGGCAACTGTTGAACTGTTCCCCAGATGGGATGATGAGTTGGATTAGAAATGTAAGAAATAAGGGAAACAAAGACAAACAAACAGAAATAGATGAAGCAAGAACCAGTGGGTAAATCAGCCCTGATGAGTCTGATTCAACAATGAGCGAGGCTCTCCATATTTACTTTATAGGTGTTCAACATCAAAGGGATTCACTTTGAAAAGGCTTCTTTGGAGTAAACAGGATGAAGTTTGTGAGCAAAACATCTTAGTTGAGGCTTATCAGTTTTCACCCATGTCTTGTACCTCTGGGAAGCTGGGATTTGAATTCAAGGCTTTTGAAACAGTAAATTTTAAGAGAAGCATGGAATTCTCCCTATCAGTAGGAATCACCTGCAAATGGGCATTTCCCCCAGTGTCCTCACACTAAAGGATTCCCAAGAGAGGCATCTCAATGTCCAGGGTTACTTAGTTCAAAGCAATGATTCATTCACAGCTGCTGACATTTGCCCTTACCTAAGATAAGGGCTTCTCATTTCTACTGAGGAGAATGAGAGCTTCAGCTCCCTACTAGGCCTCCCTGGTACCTCTCTGCACCCCATGTTACCTACATTGACATCAGAGAACGTGCCTTGTTACTGTTAGACAGTGGTGGAAGTCTGAACTCTGGACTACTTTGATATCAACCTGTGGGAAGTAGAGGGGCATCTCATTACTGCAGCACAGTTGTGAATGTCAGAGCTCTTCATTTACTCTCCAGTGATATCATTGAGGAGCAGGGGCTCTTTACCCCTCAATAGGGATAAAATTTCTTACTCCATGTTAAGTCCTCGCTCTTGCAACTTGAGCAGATGGAGTCTAGGTTTCTCATTCAGTCTTTCTGATATCAATTTGTGTTATGATTTGAATGGGTTTTCCAAAATTCATGTGTTGGAAACTTAATCCCCAAATGCATATGTTAATGGTATTTAGAGGTATGGCATTTAGAAGGTAATTAGGATTTGAAGGTCATGAAAGTGGGACTCCCATGATGGTGTTGTGCTTCATGAGAAGTGAGACCTGAGCTAGCATGCTTGCTCTGATTATGCATTTGATGCCCTACACCAGGTTATAATGCAGCAGGAAGTCCTCAGCTGATGCTAGTTCTACATCATTATACTTCTCAGACTCCAGAACCATGAACCAAATACATGTATAAGTTATTCTGTCTGTGGTGTTCTGAAATAGTGACAGAAAACAGACTAAGACAGTAGGTACATTAGTCGTCTTGGGTTACAGTAACAAAGTACCACAAACTGAGTGGCTTGAACAACAGAAATTTATTTTCCTTCAGTTCTAGGGACTAGAAGTCCCAGATCAATGTGCCAGAAATGCTGTTTCTGATGAGGACTCTCTTCTTGGTATGTGGACGACCATCTTCTGTCTGTGTCTTCACATGGCAGAAAGAGGGCAGGGGAAAAAGATGCACACAAGCTCTGGTGTGTGCAAGGATGATAATCCTACTGGATCAGGTCCTTTCCATTATTATCCAACTTAAGCTTAATTATTTTCTGAAGGTTCGATCTCCAAATCTCAAGAGAATAGGTTGTTTTAAAACAAGGTCACCCACATACTTGTCTTCTCTGCTTGTGTTGGTTCCTTTTCCATTCTCTGCCATATTGTAATGAAGCCAGGGACCACTCACCAGGGTGCTGGCACAATTTTCTTGGACTTGCAAAATGGTGAGCAGAATTAGAGACAGCAGACTTTTTTTTTCTATCTTAAAAAAAACAAGCTTTTTCAAAAAATAAAGTACCCTGCCTCACGTGTTTCACCATAGCAATATAAAACTTAATATATAAGCCAACAATACTGGAGACTTAATTATCTTACTTCAGTTACTCATAGAGTGGAGTTTCTATGCCAGGAGAAGTAAGCCAAGAGAACCAGAGGCTTTTATTCCCACTCTGTGCAGAGGTGTCATGTAAAGAGAAGCAGGCCACTGTTCCTGCTCCTATCTCCAGAGAACTTCCCAAATGTTGAGGCAGGTCCTAAGAACAGAGAGGAGATTTGAAGTTCTCCTCAAGGAAATTGATTTTATTTGGAAAAAAGAGTGGAGAACTCCAAGTGTAAGAGAACTTTCAAATATAATGATGTTTTTAATCATAAGCAGGAGGCTCGTAGTGTTATGAAGGCAATAAACTATTTTATAGTCCAGATGGAAACTTACCAGACAGATTGAGGGAAAGAAATATCTACAAGAAGCCTTTCTGGACTCAGAATGAACCTAAAGGCCTAGATTCAAACACTACTCCTGCAATGGTCTCAATTTAATTAGGTCAGGCTGTGGAGCAGTTTTCCCCCTTGGTAATGTTAAAAAATATTAGAATGATCAGTCATCAATTAGTCGGGTGCAAGGTGTGATATCAACAGATGAAGACAGCTTAACAGAGCTCAGGGAAAGACATAGCCAAAGAAAGCCCTGTTAAATTCACTGCTGACCCAAAGTCATATAGGGAAGGAGAAAGGGATAAACATTCAGACAGCTATAATATATTATCAATAGGTCTGTTTTTAAATAAAACATAATATGAAGCATGCAAAAAAACAGGAAAGTGTGACCTATGCAGGAGAAAAAGAGACAATAGGAAATGTCCTTGAGAAGATGCATATGTTGAACATTGCATACAAATACTGCAGAGAAACTGTTAGAAATATGTTCAAGGAACTCCTGAAAACCATGATTGAAAAAGTGAAGGACACTAACAAAAAAAGTACAAGGTCTGATGACAATGTGGTATCCGATAGAAAACATCAAAACAGAAACAGAAATTATAGGAAAGAATCAAATGGAAATTTGAGAGTTGAAAATTCACTAAAAAGAACTATTAAGATATTTGAATTTGTGGAAGAAGTCATTGAACATGAAGATAGATTGATGGAGATTGTGCTATCTAGAGAATAGAGAGAAAAATTTTGGAAAAATGAACAGGGACTCAGAAATGTAGGATATTCATGAATGTGGAATACCAGACACAAGATTAATGAAAATTCTTAATGCAGAGGAGAAAGAGAATGAAGCAGGAAAAATGTTTGAAAAATAATGGTTGAAACTTCCTAAAATTGATGAAAATCACTAATCTATATATTAAAGTAACTCAATGAGTAGAAAGATATTCTCACACAGACACATCAAAACAAAAATGTTGAAGAACTGAAGCAATCTTAAAAGCAGCAAGACAAAACAAAATTTATTTTGTATACAAATGGACATCAATGAGATTAACAGCTGACATATAATCAGAAATGGGGCCAGAAGACCGTGGAATAACTTATTCACAGTGCACAAAGGAAAAAATATACTGTCAACCAAGAATCTTTTTTTAAAAATTATTTTAGTTCATTGTACACAAATGGAGTACAACTATCATTTTCTGGTTGTACACAAAGTAGAATCATACAGTTTGCCTATAGAATCATACATATACATAGGGTAAAGATGTTTGTCTCATTCTATTATCTTTCCTTCCCCATCCCCTTCCCACCCCTCAGTTTCCTCTATACAATCCATCCCTCCTCCATTCTTCCCATACCCCTGCTATGTGTCATCAATTACTTATAAAAGAAATCATTTGGCCTTTGGTTTTTTGGGATCGGCTTATTTCACTTAACATGATCTTCTCCAGTTCCATCCATTTACCTGCAAATGTCATAATTTTATTATTCTTTATGGCTGAATAATATTCCATTGTGTATGTATACCACAGTTCTTTATCCATTCCTCTATTGAAGGGCATCTAGGTTGGTTCCACAATCTAGCTATAGCGAATTGGGCTGCTATAAACATTGATGTGGCTGCATCACTGTAGTATGCTGATTTTGGGATAGCTGGGTCAAATGGTGGATCCATTCCAAGTTTTCTGAGGAATCTCCACACCGCTTTCCAGAGTGGTTGCACTAATTTGCAACCCCACCAGAAATGTATGAGTGTACCTTTTTCCCCATAAATCTTGTTAAGTTTTATTTGTAAGATGCAAAATTATCTTTTTAGAATAAAGGCAAAATAAAGACATTCTCAGGTTAGGAAAAAAAGAGAGAAAAAATTCATTACAAGCAGACCTGCCATACAAGAAATACTGAGCTCTTTAAGCTGAACAAGATGCTGTTGTAATTTCAATTTGAATTTGAAAAAGCTCCAGCTTAATTATACTATATATTCATATTTCTTTTCCCTTCTCCTTTTAACTGGTTTAAAGAGCAATTACATAAAACAATATGTATATAATTATATTATGGGATTATAACATATTGAAGTGTAATATATTTAACAATAAAAACACAAAGGAGACCTGTGGTTGCAAAACTGTATTGGAGTAGGAAAATAACACCAGATGGTAACTCAGAAACACAGGAATAAATGAAGGGCACCAGAAATGGTAAATGAAGACTATTATAACAAAAGTTGTATATCTTTGCCTCACTTTTGTGTTCAACTTCTTCAAAAGACATGGAATTATGGAAAGTAAAAATTGTAACAGTGGTAATTACATTAATAAAAGTGATCAAACAGGAGAGTCCGGAAGTCCACTCTTCCACAGTAGCAACAAACAAACTGGCAAAACTGGCAAAATAAACTTCTTAAGAGCCTGGAAATTATTTATGGAATTGCAACAACCAGGGAGACATGTAATCAAGAAAGAAAAAGACCACCTGAATTTTCGTAAAAGGACTTTTTGTCATTTTAGCCTGCTCTGTTCCCATTCCTCGTTCCCCAGCTCAGCAGCAGCCTGAGGATAACAGCTCACATTACCCAGTACCATATCAGAAGGAGCAGAGAACAATGTATTCTTAAAGACTATGGATATTTCTTTAGCCTATCTTGTGGTTAAATGAAGGATTGTGCATTTATGAATGTACCAGTCCTTTATATAAAATGGTATTGTTGTGTTGTTTTCTTTTAAATTTATTATTATTATTTTTATTTTTACAGACTTCATTTTGATTCATTGTACACATATGGGGTACACATTTTCGTTTCTATGGTTGTGCATGATGTACATTCATATCATTACATGTACATGGGGTAATGATGTCTGTCTCATTCCACCAGTTTTTATACCCCACCCCCTCTCCCTCTCATTTCCCTCTACATAATCCAAAGTTCCTCCATTCTTCTCTCACCTCCTCCAACCAGATTTTATAACATCATCCACTTATCAGTGAAAACATTTGGCCTTTGTTTTTTTGGGATTGGCTTATTTCACTTAGCATGATAATCTCCAATTCCATCCATTTGTCTGCAAATGCCATAATATTATTCTTCTTTATGGTTGAATAGTATTCCATTGTATATATATACCACAGCTTCTTTATGGCGTTATTTTTATATAACCTATGTGCATCCTTCCATACACTTTAAATCATCTCTAGATTACTTATAATACCTAATGCAATATAAATGCTATGTAAATAGTTGTTATATGTATTGTTCAGGTAATAATTTTAAGGAAAAATTCCATACATGTATAGTACAGACTGAATTTTCCTTTCTGAATGTTTTCAGGCTGTGATTGGCTGAATTCATGAATCCAGAACCCAGGGATACAGAGGCTCAAATATACTTCCAATGATGGTTTTATTATAACAAAAGGATATAAATCAAAACTGCTAAAGGGAGAGATGTAGAAATTGAGGTCTGAGAGAGTCCCCACAGAGAAACTTTTCTTGCCCTGCCCCACTCAGTCAGGACATGCTATCTTCCCAGCACATGTATGTATGAAAAAACATAGAGAACTGCCAACCAAGGAAGTTCAACTGAGCTGGGTGTCCAGAGTTCTTTATTGAAGCTTTATTACCTAGGCATGATTGAGATTGAACTCAATAATGTGAGACTGCAGAATATCAGAGACAGAAATCATAAAATGGTCATAGAGGAAAAAAAAATCTAAAATTAAATAATGAATAATATAAGAGCAGAATTCTTGATAGCAGCAATTATGAAGAAGAAAGATCGAAAAGAACATTATGCTCATCCTTTTAGAAAAAAACACTATTCTCATCATTTTATAAGAAATCCACTCCCATGGTAATGACTCCATTACTTCAACAATGTCATTAATCTATTTAGAAGGCCAATGCCTCCCCGACCCAAATTTCTATTTGTTCCTAACCTCCCAACAACTCTGCAATAGGGAGCAAATTTCCAACACTTGAATTTTTGGATATTCATCAATTTATAACACTGAACTTAGTACTATACATTTAAACTACAGAAAAAATCAAAGATAAAGAAAAAGATCTTGAAAGATCCAGAGGAAAAGAAAAGCATTTTACCTGAAGAACAAGGATAAGAATTACATCAGAAATCATGCAAACCAGAAGAGAGTGGAATGAAATATTTAAACTGTTGAAGAAAAAAAAAAAAAAACAAAACTCATCAACCTAGAACTCTGTGTCCACCTGTATTATCCTTTATGGTAAAATAAAAAGAAAATATATTTGGTGTTTGTCCCTGGTTCCTGGCACAGCACTCCTAAAACTCTCATAATTTCCTGAATGATTTCTCAGTCTTTTGTTATTTGTAATGCATCTCTTGCCACCACGCTTGAGTTTATGCTACCAAGGTGACTCAGTGTGGGAACTAAACACCTTTAGGATGAGGTATGGTCTCCAGAAACACTAATGATGTGACTAGAAGGTGCAAACTTTCAGTTCTACCCTCTGACCTCTGGCGGGGGGAAGAGTCCAGAGATTGGCTTATAAAGCTTTCTGAAAAACAAGATTGTACACATCAGAGTGCTGGGAGGGCAGTGTGACCAGAGGGGGCACGGAAGCTCTGGCTCTGTATACTCCCTGCCCTCCCATAGGTCTTGCCCTGTTATCACTTCTATTTAACTGTTCCTGAGTTGGAGTTTTTAAAACACAAGAAAAGTTTTTTCCTGAATTCTATAAGATATTCCAGCAAATTATCAAACCTGGGGGCAGGTGATTTGTGGCAGCCCCTGAACTTTTGTTTATTCAGCAAAAATGTAGGTAGCCTGGGCACCCTGTTGGTGGCCAACGTCTGAAGTGTGTTCTATGGGAAGAGGCTCTTAACTTCTGGGGTCTATGCTAACTCTAGAAGTGAGTGGCAGAATTGAATTGAATTATTGAACACCCTGTGGTGTTGGAAAATTAGAGAAGTGGTTTAGAAAAACCCCATTTGTATTGTTTTATAAGTGGTGCCAGCAAAAAGATACACACCCTTCAAAAGTGAAGGAGAAATACTTTCGTAAAAATTGAGGGAGTTTATCACCAGTATATCTGTATTGCAAGAAATGCTAAAAGAAGTTCTTTGAAGAGAAGAAAAATGATGTAGGTCAGAAGTTCAGATCTACAAAAAGCAAGGAAGGGTGTTGCAGAAGGAACAAATCAACACAAAATAAAAGTCCTTTCTTTTTCTTACTTTTTTATTGATCTAGCCAATAAGTTTGTTCAAAATAACAATAACAACAATATCTTGGTTAATTGATTATAGCCTATGAATAAAGTTAATAACAGCAATGGCATAAGGAATGGGACTCTCTTTTGGTTTATATTTAAGTGAGTTTCCTGTGGACAATGTACATGGCTGGTGAGAATGTAGAATGATGTGGTCACTATAGAAAATACTCTGTCAGTTTCTCAAATGATTAAGCATAGAGTTGTCATTGTCCCTAGCCATTCTATTCCCATGTACATACTACAGAAAAAAATATATTCATACAAAAGCTTGTGCTCAAACATAGCACCACTATTCACAACAGATAAAAGATTAAAACAATCCTCATGTCCATCACTTGATGAATGGATAAATAAAACGTGGTATACTTATATAATGGAATTTTCATCCATTAAAAGTAATGAAACACAGGATACGACATGAATGAATCTTGAAAATATGCTGAGTTAAATAAGCCAGTCACATAAGATCACAGGGTGTATGATTCTATTTATTTGAAATGTCCAGAATAGGCAGTTCTACAGAGAAGAAAAGTAGGTTAGTGATTGCTTACAGCTAGAGAAAGAGAGGAAGAAATAGGAGAATGTTAGCTGAAGGATATAGAATTCCTGAAATTATTAAAAAATTGTAAAACTGTGGTAATGGTTGTACTTATCTGTGAAATACTGAAAACATTGAACTGTATAATTTAAATAGTACATGAACTTTATCTCCTTAAATATCTTTTTAAAAATTGAATTGCTGAGTCTATAGCATATAAAGGCATGCAAAATATGACATATTATACAAGAATAGTACAAAAGGTGCGATAGGAAAAGAATCCTTTGGGTAGAAAGGATGTGACATTAGATATTAAATTGAAACCATAGGAAAAATGAAGGGTACTAGAAATGGAAAATCTTGTTTAAAAATTATACCTACTATGTGTGTATGCTCTTAGTTTCTCACAGACATAAGATTAGGTAAAACAAGAATTATAGCACTATATTACTTGGTTCCTTAAATATGTAAATATGTATGACAGGAATAGTACAAAGGATAGAATAATGGAATAAACTTCCTATGTCTCACTAAAGTTATAAGCTAAAGGAGTTTCTGATAAGAGATATTCTCAAAACCTAGAGCACTCTGAGAAAATAATGAATATTTAAAAAATCAGTAAAGGTACTTTGCCCTCAGGAGTGTAATTTCCTTTCTTTAAGTGTGTACTGTACATAGTGACTTCCAAAGTGGATTGCATGGAAAGAGAGGGGTTTTGCAATGGAAAACATGAAAAGCATTGCCTCAGATAATCAGTATCAACAATATTGGTAAATAATGTTGAAACTATGGACTGTTGATAAAATATGGTAAAATGTCATTTTATATATGTTGGTCCTCCTCCCAGAAACACATAACTGCAGTCTAAACATGAGGAAAACGTGAGAAAAATCTGAATAAGAGAGCACTCCACAAAATATCTGGCCATTACTCCTCAAAACTATCACGGTCATAAAGCCAAGAAGGGTCATAGAAATTGCCTCAGCCAAGAGGAACCTGAGGAGATACAATGGCTAATGGTGATGTGGTATCCTGGATGGAAGCCTGAAACTGAAAAGGACGCTGGGTAACAACAAAGGAAAACTGAGTAGAGTAGGGTCTGCACTAAATCACACTTTGGCCAACGGTATGCTAGAGTGTTCTTCTCCATGAATCCTTGTTAGCATTGATTATATTTTTTTGTCTTTTTAATAATTATTCTACTTAGGATGAGACATTGTGGTTTTGATTTTCATTTTCCTGATGATTAGTGATGTTGAGCACATTTTCATAGACTTCTTGACCATTTGTTTATCTTCTTTTGAGAAATGTCTATTAATATCACTTGCCATTTTAAATCAGTTTTTATTATGAATTTTCTATTTTTTACATGTTCTCAATATTGATACCTTGTCAGATAAGTAATTTGCAAATATGCTTTTCTATTCTGCATGCTTTAAAAAAAAACCCCGAAGAACTAGAATCTAACAAATCACAGTTCACAACAGACACACAGTCTGAAAGTAGAAGAGTTGAAAAAGATATTCCATGCTAACAGCAACTATGAGAGATCTGGAGTAGCTAAATTAAAATAAAGAAAAATAGACTTTAACTCTACAGAGAGTTATTAGAAATGAAAAGAGACATTTTATCATTATAAAAATGTTAATTATATTTGGAAGATATAATAGTTATAAAAATTAGGCAAGACTTAAAAATACATCAGACAAACACTGAAAGAATTTAAGGGAGAAATAGATAATAATTTGATACTTCAACACACCACATTCAATAATGGATAGGACAAGTAGACAGTGTAGAAGACCTGAACAATGCTATTGAACAACTAAACCTAATGACATCTCTAGAACACTCTACTCAGCTATAGGAGAAGGAACAGTGTCTTCAAATGCGTATAAAATATTCTCCAGAAGAGACAATATGCTAGGATATCAAACAGATCTCAACAAAATTAAAAGAATTAAAAATACACTAAGTACACTTGCAAACTAAAGACTAATACCCCTCACAAATGTAGACTCACAGTTTTGCAGCCTTTCTAATTATTTGAGCATCCTGTATTTGAAAATTTATTTACTAAAATTTTATTTTTGTTCTCTAAATCAATACTTGTAGAGCTTTGCCAGTCATTTATAGACATATACATGTTCAGAACAATGAGAAATTGGAGTCAAGTTGCACATTCCCAGCTGAGGTCAAACAAGG
This sequence comes from Glaucomys volans, assembly GCA_020662805.1. Classification (NCBI taxonomy): domain Eukaryota; kingdom Metazoa; phylum Chordata; class Mammalia; order Rodentia; family Sciuridae; genus Glaucomys; species Glaucomys volans. The sequence continues at coordinate 50,766 of JAJEJO010003255.1, forward strand.
TGACATTCTGCCTTCTTATTTCAGTTGTTGTTGTAAAGAAATATACTTTTTGTGGTATTGTTAGTACCACATTTCTCAAATTGTTTGACTTTTATTGTTTATTTCAAGATTTAAAATGGGCCCCAAGCACAGTGCTGAAGTGTTCTTTTAGTGTAGATATAAGTTCAAGAAGCTGTGACATGCCTTATAAGAAAATATGTGTTAGCTAAGCTTTGTTCATTCATGAATTTCAGTGCTTATTGACCATGAGCTCTATGTTAATCAATTAAAATTATGTTTTAAATAAGATGCCTTTAACTGGAAACACATATAAAATAAGCTTATGTATTGAGCAGTTGATGAAAATACTCTGAGCAGTGGCTTACATACACCTAACCTTCTATTTCTCTAGGAGCAATGATTTAGTGTTTGCTAATACAGTATCGGTGGCATATTTATAGGTCATAACTCCTGAAAATAATGGAATTGACTGTCTATAAAATCATGCCTATACATGTACACACTGGAGATTCCATAAATGTCTCCACAAATGGAATAAACCTGTAGGCGTTCACAAGGAAGGCTGTGGAGTATCCAAATATCTAGAATCAAGCAGACAGGGTTGGAGGTTACTAGCCCTCTTCATATTTCCTTTCACAGAAATTATTTGACAAGCATACTGACTCCATGACACACAGGATGTGGTGGAAAAAGACGGTGTTGGAAGGTTTGGGAAGTCCTCAGGGTATGGTTATATAAGCATGATACACATGGAAAAGATGGGGGTAAGAATGATAATGGTTTCTGAATAATATTTTTAAGAAGAGGATGTCCAAAAGGTGGGACTATGTGTGTGGATGAGACAATGAGGGAGAAAGTTTATCTATGATTCATTTCTGTTAGGTTAGTGGACAGATTGCATATGGGAAGGAGGAGGAGGAAAAAGTATATGACAAAATGAGTACATGAATTTGGGATTAGAGAGATTTTAGAAAGAGGTTGGAGCCCAGTCTTTGACTCTCTGTTCAGCTCAGAGGACAGCAAAATCCCTTGGGTAAGGCAAATTCTGATGAAAGACCCAGACCTCCATCTTTATCTTTTCCAGATGAACAGTTTCCTTCTGGATCTGATGGACGGCTAGAAGTGAGTGTCCAGAAGGTAGAATTCTGCTGTGTTCTTTTCTCTTCTGCAAAGTTATAGCATCATACAACCTTGGGTCCTGGAAAGAACTGCCATCTTATTTCTTCCCTTGAAATTTTCTCATAATAAAAATTAATTTTCTGCATTTGTATTTGTAAAGTCCATATAAGCTATGGACTTTAACACAGAAGTATGAATGCTGGTACTTCTGAAATTAAATTCTTATAATCCCTAGCTTAGTGATAGCTTGCCTGGGCACTAAGTACTTTAAGTTGGTAAGTAACACTGACTTCGCTGAGACTAATTAACTCACTTTGATTTCAAACTTACAATGTGCAACTTAAAATTTGAATAGTTTAAGCACCCTTTATTCTGAATAAGAAGCAGAAATGCTGAAGCGGAAATAAATTCTGTTTAGACAACTTTAGAAATCTTTTGTAAAGTATAGGATTAATTTTTTTATACTTTGACTAGAATGGACTTCTAGAGAAATTATATACTGCAGGGAGGGCTAGTCCAGATTTTGGTAAGGGAAAGGAAGTGGGAAGAATTGTTAACTAAAGGGTATAAAGTAGTGTGGAGGTTTATTTTCATAATCAGGAATTTGAAACAGTATTATGAAATATTTTGGGTGATGAGGGAATCCCAGGGGACAAAGGGAACAGTGTGGAAATGGGAGCTTGAATGACAAAGGGAGATGAGAAAGTGCTTTCTTGTTGGGCAAAGTGAACAGGAATTTGAGGCATCATGGGACTAATTCTGGTGCTCTCTGGGATGTAAGTGATCCCCTAGGATCTATGCAGGGATTTCAGTTGCTTTCAGTGGATGAGAGAGTGTACTTTCTTCATCTTAACTGCAATCACCCTCTGGGATTTGTCTTTTAATCACCAGTGGTTTTACGTGTTGTTCTTCCAGAGACCATTTTGCTTGGTTAACATAGAGCCTTTTTTCCCTTAGCTTTTTCAATCTATAAACGTGGGGTGATTTAAAAAAAAAAAATTGTACTAACTACTGTGGGGAGTCATCCTTCTCTAGCAGAATCAGACTAGGTTGAGCCATGGGACATAGAGGTGTGACTTCTAGGACCTGGCTACCTGGGAGGACTGTCCCAGTTTGCCAGGAAGTATGTGGCACTGTGTGGGAGTGGTTTCCTGTCTGGTTCTGTGATAGCTTCCCTAGGCAGATGACCCCCTAACTCCACCCCATCCTGTTCATCACAGAATGAGTCTCTTCCGTTCTGGGCCCCTTTACCTGTGGGACTATAAATAAAAAGAGTGTTGGGGTACTCCATGTTGTTAGAAGTCAGAACTGGTAGGACCAGACCCATCACGCCCTCTCTCATTTAAAAAGAGTATTGGCTCTTGTGTTTTTATTGATTAGATAGGTTGATTGCCAACATTGTCCTCCAGCAGTTAATCCTTTTCTCATTCACGCAGGCAAAACCCCCCACAAACTACACATGTATTTTCTCTTACATATGGGCACAAGACACTTGAAGCAGGGGAACTACTTTCTCAGTGAACATGCATGCACTTTAAAACTCATGTGGAATTCCTTAGAAAAGTTTCTTTATTCATTGCACGTTTAGGTTTTCAAATGGAGGGAGAATAACCTGAAGGGCATTCAAGCAGCAGGATTCTTATTGTGAAACTTTACTTCTTGGCTGTCTTTCTATAATTTTGCTCTGAAAGCTTGGGGTAGCACCCCAGGCTGTATGCCTGGCCAGGCACCCTTTCAAAGATTGACTACAGGGCTAGCACAACACATAGCAGTTAACATGACATGGTCCACAGCCTGACCTTTACTTTGAATATGTTTTTACAGTTTCAGAACACATCTAGAGAGCGCTTATAATATATTCTCCAGTTAAAAGCAACCAAAGGAAAATTTCCCTCTCCTTTCCAACAGGATATGATTCTCGTGAATAAGGAATTCAAAATTTAATAAATGCAATTAAGAAAGATTTTTCCAAATGCATACAACCACAATAAAAATAGTCTTGAATCTGGTGCAGCATAATTTCTTTAGGACACAGAGTCACCACCAGCACTATCACCACTATCAACAGTGACAGAGAGAGGAGAGAGGGAGAAGGGAGAGAGATAGAGATGGAGAATACACCATTTAGTAAACTGGGCCTTTCTTAGGTTTGAGAAACAATTATTCATTGCAGTTAGTTTTTAGAACAGCAGGTGGCTCTTTAGACCTGGAATGGTTGAGAATGTTTTGTAAAAACAACGCAGGAATACAATTTAAACAGGAAAATCTACTGCCAGGCCCTTTTACTAGGAAAGAAATCTTACATTTTGAGGTTGGGAAGTCAGAAATGTATAATCAGAACTTCCCAGAATTGGTGGTATTGTCGAGAGAGAATCTATGACAAGGAGTTATAAAATCCAATTTTGTTATCATTTTGTTGTGGGATCTAGCATAGCATTGTTGGGTTTCCTGTCATGGGTGCAATCATCTCTAGGGTCAGGAGATGCTTCAATGAGCACAAGACTCAGTAGCTGTAACAGATGTAATAGGAAGAATTGCCACTGAATAAGATATTTTGAAAGAATTCAAGTTCTATTGTGGAGATGGGGTGGAAGAGAAAAGGAGGGTGCAGGATGTGACAACATTTATAAGACAAAAATTTCCCTCTGATAGCATGGATTTATTCTAAATCAAAATGAAGACAGTGGACAGAGTCTGGAGTTCAAACAAATGCCAAAGAATTACTTTGTAATGGAATCTTGGATAGCACTAGTTTACTTGCTCTGTGATGAGAAGATCAAAACAATTGGTAGATTCACTCAAACCTAGAATGGAAGAGAGTCAGGCCTCTGGGAGAGCAGGGACAGTAGGGTGAGCCTCCAATCAAAGCAATAGGGGAGTTCCGGCCTTAAGTCATCCATTAATTTAGCCTCTGTCTGTGTTTCTCTGTTCTGATAAAAATCTTCTTCATCCTCTGCTTTGTATTTTTTCACTACTTCTAATTTCCATTTACTCTGTTTTGTTTCCCTCATAATTTCTGCTCGATTGTGGTCTGCCACAGCTTCCTTATCCAATATCTGTAATTAGACTGTCTCATTTCTGCTTCATTTTGACAACTGTCCTTTTTTTTCTTCATTAAAATTCCCAAGAAAGAAAAATCGATTAACTGCTCTTCATTCTTGCCCCAAGCCATGTTGTATTTTAAGGTGCTCTTGGGTCAGGTGTCCTCCACGTATCTGTCAGGGTGAGAGAGTAACATGGCTGCATAAAGCCAGCTGCATCTCTGGACCGGGGACCTAGAACTAGAACTTGGTTTCCCTAAAAGCAGGGTGACTGCATGTCCCAGTTTTCTTGGAAGACTCACAATTTAAATCTGTTGTCTTGCTTTCATTGCAGTTTAGCATTTGTCTCAACTTTTATTTCTTGTTTTCTGGTGCTGGGGATCAAATTTAGAATCTTGTGCCTGCTAGTAAATGGTTTACCACTGAGCTATACCTGGAGCTCCCAAATTTTTCAGAAACTGATTTTTTTTTTCCCCCCGGTGGCTGTGGAGGATCAAACCCAGTGCCTTGTGCAAGCAGTGTGCTGTGCCATGGAGCCCCATCCCTAGTCTTTCCTTTTTCAATGAATTAAAAAAATTAATACTGTACTTGAATGTATGCTGCCCACATCTACCTTCATGGAAGGACTTACTTTCCAGCTGTGTCAGTGCAGTCAGCACATATTTTCAGTTGTCAGCACTTCCATGGAATCTGCTTGAGTTGCAGAGAACCGTGTCTTCCAAAGTCACACTCTTTCCAAGGCAGTCTGCATCTGGTTACTGAACAAGGCAGGGGTTCTTGCATCCTGGTGGTGTGTGTGTGTGTGTGTGTGTATGTGTGCTGCATTGTGACTGGTAGTATTTGCTCCAGAGCTCTCTGCCGTGTGAACCAAACCTTTGTTAAGCATGCATCACAGTTTAACTCTGCCCAGTCTGCTTTCTAAATGTTCCCTTCATACGGATTGATCCCTACTAAGCCATCTTGCACCCTGAACTTCATCTCAGCATCTACTTACAGAGAACCTAACTGGTGGCAGTTGGTAGCAGGAGTTGTCTTAAAAAAATAAAAACTAAATGATAAGATAAAGTTTTGAATCCCAATGATTCACACTGCCTGACTGGTAAAGAAGAACCCATTCTGGTGGTGGATGGAGCACAGCACTTATTGCAACTCACCAATAGGGAATTGGGAAGGTTTGCCAGATAGGAAGGACTTGCAGTACAATGTATCAAATGTTTAAGAATTATGGAGAAAATAATAAAAATAGGGAAAATGAATTGATTTTCTATTTTTTTTGTTGTTGTTGTTTTTGAACTGGTTGTTTCTAAGAACCACTGATGCTCTGCAGAAAGAAAATGATGCTGAGTATAAGTAATATACACTTGAAAGCCAGATGTGAAACTCAGAGCACCTCTTTGGTTGCTTATCAAAGTTTCTCACCTCCTACAAAGATAAGGCAAACCTAAGGACTAAGTCAAGACCTAGTGATAATCTGATGGCATTTTGAAGAAGGATACATACTGCATACAATGCGTTATGTTATCCAAGGTCAGGCTTTTGTTTTGGAAGACCTGAGAAACTGACACATGCAGTGGAGCTATCTGGGTGAATGGCCTCAAGGATTATGACTCTTCAGATGCTTCTGAACTTTTTGGATTTCACAAAAGGTATCCATCTCTTTATAGTCAAAGCTAGCAATCCCCTGTACTAGAAGACAATACCAAGTTCTTTCTTTGAAAAGCAAGAGTCCTGTAAATATCTGCCTCCACCTTCCTTTCTGCCTATGAGATCTTTAACTGGAGTTAAGTCTTAGGATACCCCAGTGAGGGATGTGCTGGGCCTGATAAGGGGAAAAATGAACTATATCTCAAAGGAGCTATAAGACCTAGCTAACATATGCCAGCAAGAACCCAGGAATATGTGTAGGCCTGGATTCTGAGAGTGATTGATTAAGGGGCCAGGACATAAAACTGAATAGGAAAAAGTGTATTGATTTAAAAGGGTTTTCCCAAGATCAGGAGTTGGTATGCTGGCAGAGTTCCTAAGATGGTGAAAACTTTCTACTGGAATGCACGGGTAAAGCAATGGCCCAACCAAGCAAAAGATAAAATGGCAGGATTTCTGTGGCACATCGTGGAGGAAGGAATTGAAAAGCTCAAGGAAGTGGGTATGCTGGAGTGGATATATGGTAGGCAGCTGGGAGATCACTGGAGGATTACATCCCGCAGTTGCTAGCACATAAGGATATGATTAATTTTGTGGTTGTTGTGGTGAGCTATACATGCATGAAGTTTACCACTTTACTCACCTGTGGGTATACAGTTCAGGGGAAATATGTGCACTCCCATGAGCAACCCGTACCATGATTCCTCTCCTGGACATTTGTCATCCTCCAAACTGAATGCTTGTATCCGTTGAACAATAATTTGCCATTCTTTCCTACTTTTATCCACAAAAACTACAACTCTCTATCTCTACCTTGTGAATTCGACCTCTTTAGTATGACTGCCTCATAAAAGTGGAGTTATACAATATCTGCCCTTTGTGACTGGATAATCTCACTCAATATGATGTCTTTTTCTTCTTTTTTCCTATTATTGGTTTGTGCATTCTAGTTGTGTGTAATGGTGGGATTTGTTGTTACATGTTTGTACAAGCACACAATGTAACAATATAATATGGCCAATATCATTCCACAGTACTTCCCCTTTCCCTCCTCTCCTCCCTCCTCATGGTGCCTTTCCTCTACCCTATTGATCTCCCTTCAGTTTTTATGAGATCTGCCCCCACCTTTCTTTTCCTTTGTCCTCTCTAGCTTCACGTATAAGAGAAAACATACAACCCTTGACCTTCTGAGTTTAACTTATTTTGTTTAACGTCATGTTCTCAAGTTCAATCCATTTTCCTGCAAATGACATTCTAATGTCTGAATTAAACTACACTTTGTATGTACATCACCTTTTCTTCATCTGTTCATCTGTTGACAGATACCTAGGCTGGGTCTATAGTTTGGCTGTTGTGAATTGTGCTGCTATAAACATGGGTATGCCTGATCACCATAGTATGGTGATTTTAGTTCTTTAGGATAAATACCAAGAAGAGGTAAAGCTGGGTCATATAGTGGTTCCATTCCTAGTCTTTTGAGGAAGCTCTATACTGTTTTCCATAGTGGTTTTGCTAATTTACAGTCCCACCAACAGTATAAAAGTGTTCCTTTTCTCCACATCATCTCCAGCATTTAGTTTTGCTTGTATTCTTTTTTAAAAATTTATTTTATTTTATTTTTTAGTTGTCAAGGGACCTTTATTTTATTTTTTTATATGTGGTGCTGAGAATTGAACCCAGTGCCTCACACATTCTAGGTAAATGCTTTACCACTGAGTCACAACCCTAGCTCTTGTTTGTATTATTGATGGCTCCATTCTAACTAGAGTGAGATGAAATCTCAGTCAGCGCAATATCTTTGACATCATTGTAACATGTAATAGAATTTCCCTTCCTTTTTAAGGTCAAATAATATTCCAGTGGGTGTGTAGACCACATTCTATTGTCCATTCACCCATTGACGGATGGACAATTGAATTGCTATTGTGAATAAAACCTTATGAACATGAATCTACAAATACCCATTTCAGGTTCTTCTTTCAATTCTTTTGTGTTTATACCCAGAAATAGAATTGTTGAGTTATATGGTGATTTTACTGTCAATTTTTTAATGTGCTAAAATATACAGAACACATAGTTTGCTTTCTTAACCATTTTTAAGTATATAGTTCACAGGTTTTAAATATATTCATAATGTTGTGCAACCATCATCTGCATTATCCATCTCTGTAATTCTTTTCATCTTGTAAAACTGAAACTCCATATCCATTAAAGAGTAACTTCCATTAGCCACTCACATGAGCCCTTGGAAGCCACTTTTATTTTCTGTCCCTATGATCTTGACCACTCTAAGTTCATTCAGTAAGTGGAGTCCTTCAGTATTTGTCTTTTTGTAACTGGCTGATTTCATTTAATATAATGTCCTCAAGGTTGATCTACGTGGTAGCATGTTACAGTTTGAATCTGGAATGGCTTGTGGGTTGAAAGCTTGGTCCCCTGATGCAGCAATATTTAGAGGTGGGGTTTTGGGGAAGTGATGGTATCACGAGCAACCTAATCTCATTCATGGATTAATCCACAGATGAGTTCACAGTTGAATGGGCTTTAGGAGGGGTGGCCTAGTAGGAAAAGGGAGGTCACTGGGGTTTTGCCTTTCAAGGATTTATCTTGTCTCTGACCTCTAAACCCATCTCTGCTTCTTCGTTGACATGAGGTAAGCAGCTTTACTCCACATGCTGTTACTTCTATAATGTTCTACCTCACCATAGGCCCAAGAACCAATGGAGCCAGCTGACCATGAGCTAAAATCCCTAAAACTATGGGCCCAAATAAAACTTTCCTCTAAGTGTTTTGCTCAAGTATTTTGTTACAGCAACACAAAGCTGACCGACACATAGCATATATCAGAACATCCTTCCTTTTTAAAATCTGAATCATATTTCATTATATGTACACAGCCCATATTTCTTGCCTATTTATCCATTGATGGACACTTAAATTGCTTCCAACTATTGTGAATAATGCTGCTAATGAACGTAGATGGGCAAATACATCTCAGAGACTGCCCTTTTTCTTCCTGCATTTTTCATTTTGTTCTTTGGATTTGAAAATCTCAGCTAACATATATTCAAATTCACTGATTCCTCCTTCTGTCAATATGCAGTTGAGTTTCTCTAGTATCATTTTCATGGATTTAATTTTGAACTCTAAAAATCCTATTCAGCTATTTAAACATAATCTCCATCTGTTTATTGGTATTGTTTTTTGGTTGGGTCATCATTCTCATGCTTTTCCTTTATTTCTAGATGTGAACTCCTTCAACTCCTTCAACATATTTAAGTATGGTTTTTGTTGTAGTGCTATAGATCAAAATCTAGAACCTTGTGCATGCTAGACCAGCACTTTACCACTGAGCTATAGTCCCAGTTATCCTTTAAGATATTTAAAATAGCCACTTTAAGGTCTTTGTCCAACAAGTTCCTTTATCTGGGCTTCCTTGGGGACAATCTCTATGGATTCTTTTTTTTTTCTTTCTCTATATGGATTATCATTTCTCACTCCTTTTCATGCTTCATAATTGTTGTTAAAAGCAGACATTTTGAATGTTATAATGTATATAATAAATACATAATGAATATATCTCTATATTCTTTCCCTTTGTTTTGTTTTTGTTGCTTGTTGTAGTTTCTGTTCTATTATAGTTTAGTTAACAAACAGCTATGTCACTGGAATACATTGTAATACTGATATTACAATATAAGAATTATTTCTCTGATATGTGGAAGCTAATCCAGAATAAGGGGGGAGTGGATAAAAATAATAGAAGATCAGCAGGGAAGGGAGCAGGGATGGGAGGGAAAGTCAGTGGAATGAATTTGACCTCCCTTTCCTATGTACAAATATGAATGTACCACACTGAATCTCACCATTGTGCACAGACACAATACACTAATTAAAAAAACTATAAGTAAATAGCAGAAAGATCAGTAGTGGAACAAATTACATTCCATGCTTTTGTAATTATTTCATAGTATATTCTATTGTCATGTATACCTTAAAAGAACCAATAAAACAGTAATTTAAAAAAGGGAACGATTATGTTTGTGGGGCTTGGCATTATTCTAAAAATGATGTGGACAAAATGAGTAACTGGGTGATATTTTCTTGCCTTAGTTTAAACCATTTTCACAGTAACTTTTCTCAGAATGTCAAGGTTGCATTCTAACAGGCCATGTTTCTACTGACTGATGAAAGACCAAGTGGTGGTAACTGTGCAACTTATCGTTAGCGGTCTAATCAGAAGACGGCATTCCTGAGCATGTCTGATGCAAATGAAAAGTTCTAGCTCTTTAGTTCTCTAAGAGCATTGCTCTGGAAATGCCTTGGGACAGAAAAACATGAAGTTAAGACTAACATAAAAATTGAGGTAGTAATAGGCCCTTGGGGCAAATTATGCTTCTATGCCTATGGACTGTTTTGTTTTTTCCTCATTTTAATAGATCCAATGGGACAGTTCGAGGAGACTTTTTGTTTTTGTTTTTGTTTTGTTTTGTTTTTTAATTAAATAGAACCATGAAATGTTAGGCCAATAAAATGTGGCTTGGAACTTTGAAATAAAATCAAGAGTTGTTGGATTGAACTGAATTGTGTACATTTAGAGTATTTTTAATGTTACGACTAAAACATTTTTTCATTATGTAGAGTTTGTTGTGTAGTAAATACTCAAGTTTTCATATTATGTTGTCTTCCTGACATGGTTTGGGTCTGGCATGTCCCCCACAGGCTCGTGTGTAGAAGGTGTGGTCCCCAGTGTAGCTGTGTGCACAGGTGGGGCCTTCACGAAGTGATTGGATCTTGGGGGCTCTGACCTCATCAATGGATTGATCCACTGATGCATTAAAAATTTGGTGGTATTACTGGAAGGTGGGAGAAATGATAGGAGGTTGGGCCTAGTTGGAGGAAGTAGGTCACTGGGACTGTTCCTTTGCTTCTAGCCTGTCCGTCTGCTTCCTGGACAATGTGAGGTGAGCAGCTTTGCTCTGCTGCACATTTCTGCCATGATGTGCTACCATTTCTTCAGACTTATTTTCTGAGATAGCTCCACCTGGTCAGAAGTTTCATATTGTGGACGAAGAGCAGGAATGGCTTCAGATGGAGATGTGCTCAAATGCAATTTTTTCTTCTGGCTATATTGTTGACTTTGGGCAAGTTATTTTACCTTTTAGTTTTTCACTGTTAGCAAGCATTTTATTACTTACTGAATTAACTTGAATTTTACCTTTAAAATAAGAGCCTAATTTCATTGATATTGTCTATTATAAGAAAACAAACAAAAAACACTTAATCATATAACCTTGTAAAATCTACTAAGATTTAATAAAACTCCATTTTCTTTCCCCCCCCAAATTATCAAGCTGAAAATTCAACAAGGAATCAGAACCTCTCATCTCCCTCAGATTCTAATGCTTGACCGTAACCACAACTTTTACATTTGTGAGGCTTGTCTGCTAATTGTGTTCCATACACAGTAAGCTTTTAGGAAAAAAATACAGTAGTTTCTATTGCAATTTTTGTCTCATGTATTTCTAATAACATGTGCATTTGCACAATAAATAAATCATGTCTTTTTCTTGAAGGTATTCAAAGACTCTAAAGTCTTTTTGCAACCATGTGAGCCCACATTTTAAATGTCAACCCCAGAGGGTGTGCAGTTGGATTTGTCAGAAGTCACTGCTTTGTCACATGTACTTTAGTAGATTCGCTTCCAGCCACTGGGGTGTGCCCACCTCATATCAAGTTCACTGTGGATAATGATGTTCAGGTAAGATTGTATGAAGGTCCCTTTAAAGATTTGTTTTTAGATCTATCTTTAATGCTGGGAAGAATACAATTTCTTCTCTCTGTGACAACAGCAGTGAGACTATTTTAAGAAAACCCATGTTCCTTGTTAGGTATGGGAAGCATTGCCAGGTACACTAGAGATGGTGACCTCTGTGTGCTTCAAGGAAGCTCTGAAACCACCCCAGTGAATGCAGAGGATGGCCAGACTGCTTTCTTTAACTAGTGTTACTCTGCCTTATTAATTTATAGAAATACACAAAAAGTAAAAATACTCATCCTTTTAGAGATATATTAAAGCAGTTGCCGGGCGTGGTGGTGCACGCCTGTAATCCAAGCGACTTGGGAGGCTGAGGCAGGAGGATCTCGAGTTCAAAGTCAGCCTCAGCAACTTAGCGAGGCCCTAAGCAACTCAGTGAGACCCTGTCTCTAAATAAAATACAAAATAGAGCTGGGGATGTGGCTCAGTGGCCGAGTGTCCCTGAGTTCAATCCCTGGGTCCCCCCCACTCCCCCCCCCAAAAAAAATAAAAAAATAATTGAAATAGAAATCTTACTCAAACTTTTGAAATAAGGATGATTTGGAACATGGGATAACTTCATGTTAACAAAGACCCTTCCTTGTGAATGTCCCTTTACAGAGAACAATTGCAGAAGTTTAAGCTATAATAGCTGGTACACCTGAGAAATAATTTGTCACGTAATATAATATTAATAGCTATGGGGAGACTACAGAATCATTGACGTTTTGTCAAATCCTTCTAATTTCTAAGCTGATTTCTAGGCATTACAGGAAACTTCCACAAGTAAATTAAGTCACTTTGGTCATTAGCTTTGGGAATTGTTATCCCAGATATTGATAGAGGACCAAACAAACTTTGAAAATTTGCTTCTTTTGGAACCTGTTTCTCATCTCTCTGAATAAGAAAGAATAATATAATACCTTCATAACTTGTGATGATATTACAGAAATAAATATTTATAAAGTGCTTTGATGGAGAACAAAGAAAGATGCTATGAAGGACCAACAGCTGGTATTATTTAATCACATTCTGTACCTAAATCAGAAAGATTAACTAATGGTTGGCATGACAGCTATTCTGTTTCATCTTAGTAAAGGACTTTTGTGAGGTGTTGATTAGCATGTTCTTAATACTTATTAATTTAGCTAATAATTGCTGCACTGGTTTGGATAGGAAACAAAGCTCTTTACAAAGCTACATAAAGCATAACTTGAAAAGATTGCTACAGATCTTTTGAGTTCTGTAACCCCAAACATTCTAAATTCAGACTAATTGTATGTTTGTTTAGATCTTTATACCTTCACTGCTACTACTTTAGGAAGAAAGTAGGGTTCGTGTTATACCTATTTTTGTTTCTTGTATTTGTGAACTTGATTTAGACATTGAATTTGAAGCATTTGAAGTTGCTAAAGTGAAGTAAATTAATTTTAGAATGAAATCATTAGTATTTATAAGTTTATTTATTAAAAAATTTTTTGTGGTGCTGGGTTCAAACCCAGGCCCTCACACATGGTAGGCATGTGCTGTGCTACTGAGCTAAACCCCAGCCCCTATTTAATCTTTTCAGTGGGGTAATTGCTACTTAATGGAAGTGACTAAGATGAGTAAAATTGGACAATGTCCACAAGAAGACATTGATACCTGGTCACTAAAGTTTCAGGGAGTGTTATACTATCAAATTTCAAAATTTTCAATATATATTAATAATTGAAAACTTTACAAATTTTATTGATAAAGCATTATTTATTTTAAAATTATTTAGTTGATTTATTTACAATTATAGAAGTAATATTAATTTATCATTTACCAAAATGTACCACTCCTGAAGAAGATAAGTGAAGTGGAGCAAATAAACTAGGGGAGTGGGGAGGTCAGGGAAAAGCAAGGTTCTCGGGAAGGAGATTGATCACACTCTGTTATAAGCATGAACAAATATGGTGTAGTGGTCCCACTATTATGTATAATTATAATGCAAAAGTAAAAAGAAATTAAAGAGTACCACAGAGTAGGAAGTAAACACCTTTACACCCTACATTATTAATAACAACAGAGTGGATATCCTTGAACATGTGTATTGGCACTTGATAAGTGGAATTCTGTAGGAAAGAGTTGGAGGCAGAGATAACTAGCTGCTTCAAATATTTCTGTTCCCCTTTTTCTATTGTTTTAGAATTTTTGGTAGTGCATATAGTTGTCCAGAATAAAGATTTCATTTCCCAGCCTGATTCACATCTTGGTATGGTCAACACTAAATTATGGACAGTGGGTTGTCAACAGAAGTGTTTTCTAGCAACTTCAGGGTACTTTCCCTTGGAGACAAATGGTATGTACTTTCTGTCCCCATTTTCCCTATCCCTTTCTCTATCCTGCTGCCTACTGGACATCCTGGGGCAGAGCTACCCTGGTAGTCCAGACCAATGCATGAGAAAGAAAGAGATTTTTGTAGTGTTTGAATTACACATTCTACTTTTTTCTCATTTGTAGTGGATTCTATTGTTCACATAGACATTTCTGGGAGTTTGGGGTCTAAGTGAAGGTAACTGAAACCTTTCCATATTTTCCTTACAAGTTTTTTTAATTCACACTTTAGTAAGTGTTCTATGCAAACGTTTTCCCTCCATTATTATCAGGATTTTAAATATTTTCATCTCTACTAGGCAATTAACATGCTGTCTTTTTCAGTCTCTTCCTCTTTTCCGATTTTGCCCTCCATTTCTATTTTTGCATTTTTCTCTCTGGAGTTTCTGATTTGGTCTCTACTTCTGTTGTGACTTCTTTGTCTCCTGCCCATTTTTTTCTTTTCCTGTTTTCCAAAGGGCAGATTTATTTTTCTTCTCCTGAGGATACTGAATCTTGGAGCTGCTCCCCTGGACTGGGTCCAGGACTCTTAAAATCTGTAAGAGGCGGTACAAGCATGCTCAATTGTTGTGCTCTTGTTGAAATATAAACCGCTACTATTGTAACATTTATGTATATCTTTACAACTTCCAAGCTAGAAAATTTAAAGAAAGTAGTTGTCTAGAGTGCATTACTGTTAGTTTGGGTATATAATGAACTTTTATAATACAAAGGAAATCATTCTACTTTTAAAAGGAAGCATTACGTACAACTCGTCTCTCTTGGTAGTTGCAAGTCTCCTATTTTCTGTTGCAGCGAAGGAGATTTTTGGGTGCTACCTTTCCTCTACTCTTCCTAACAGTAAGTCTCCATGTGACATTGTTTGTGTCTTACTTTTCCAACAACCCCAAGCTGTCTTAACAGAGCCTGATCTTGAGGAATTGTCCATATCCATCTTTTTATCCATAGCTCACTTCCCTTTGCTCATTTGTCCCCACTGCTTGGCCTATAGCTGTCATCTCTAAGGTTTGTACTGGGCCGTAAGGCAGCAGTCAAATCAGTACATTTGCTGTGATCCCTGAGGTGAGCTGGTTCAAGGGCTTGTTGAAGGGGATCATGAAAGGGTTACTCAATTGCATTTCCTTTTTGGGAAGTCTGAATGACACACACAGACAGAGAGGTGCTGCTATCCAGGAGGTGGGTAAAGGCAACCCACAGATGGAATGGGATGAGGATGCCTCATGAGACATCAGGGAGGAGACTGGAGACAGAACATGGACCATGGCAGGGGAAGCAGACGTGAGATAAGCTGCCATAGGTGTACCACGGTGGAAGTACCAAGCAGTGGATGACGATAGACTGAATAAACATCAGAATTTCTGTGACCTTAAAAACATATCAGTCCTCCAGGAATCCAGCTGTGCACCTTTTGAAAGTATCTTCCATTTGTCTCATCTCCTTTCCTTTGTCTGTAAAATAAATCCTACCCTGTGAAGTAAATTGGCAAGTCTTTCTTAAAATCTGAGAAAGCCTAACACACCTTCTGATCACTGTTTGTATCCGATCATGCTTGTTACAGAATATATTTCTAGTACTCTCTGTCGGAATAACTTTAGAGATCCACTGACAAAGACATTTCATACTCTTGAGATCCCGGGCAATGTTCAGGTGTCCCTCAAATGTGTGATCTTCTTCCAAAAGGACCATGACTAGGAGAAGAGCAAGCAAAAATTACACACTGAGTTGCAGTAAGGATTGCAGTTATTAGTAATTCGTCTGCATTTACTCAATTGTCCCAAAAAATCTCTCTTATTTCACCTACATGATTTTAATTTATTCTCTCTGGGTCAGTCTTGTCCGCTGATAAGCATGTTATTCCTCCCACCTGAAGAAAACCCTTCTCTTGACCTGCTATCCCAGCTACCACAACCCCATTCCTTACTTCCCTTGGGAAACTGAAGGCTTTGTTTGTTTATATTGTTTTGATTCTCTTTTTATTTTCCCATAAACTCCAGTACAAGTTTTCTTGTCTTCACCACTCTAAGGAAACTGCTTTCTATAAGGGCATCACTGACTTCCGCATTGCTAAATCCAGTGACTAAGCTTCAATCTTTATCTTAGTTGAATTAGCAGCAGCATATGACAGAGATGATCATTCCTTCTCACGTTCATTTGGCTTCTGCAAACATGTGAATTATCTATTTTACCTTCTACTTAGATATGCTGCTGTTTTAGTCAATTTTTTTTTTTTTTTGCCATTGCGACTAAAAATCCTGACAAGAATTATTTTAGAGGAGGAAAAGTTTATTTGGGGCTCAAGGTTTCAGAGGTCTCCGTCCATGGATGACTGACTTTATTGCTTTGGGTCAGAGATGAGGCAGGACATCATGACTGAAGAGTGTGGTGGAGAAAAGCAGCTCAGGATACAACAATCAGGAAGGTCATGGGGCAGGGGGAAGAGATTGAGCTCTGCTCACTAGGGAAAAAATATAAATCCCAAAGACTCCCCAAGTGACCTGTTTCCTCCAGCTATACCCTGCCTGCCTGGAGTTACTACTCAGCTTATCCATTCACATGGATTAATACACTGATTAAGTTAAGGTTCTCAAACCCAAATCATTCCACCTCCAAACTTTCTTGCATTGTCTCACAGTTAAGCTTTTGGGAAACATCTCATATCTAAAATATAACAGCTGCTTTCTCTCTTTCTTCAAAATCTTTTACATTTGGGAAAGTACAGTTCTTAGTTCTCTTTTCTGACAGAATGTGAGGTTGCCATGTCAATAAATGCATTTATCATCAGGCTTTTTGTTTCCCCCCCAAATAGTACATAAGAATATATAGTAAAAAATGAGCTTCCCACCCTGGATCTTTAGTACCACTTTTTTTGGTCTTAAACTATGCGTAGACTTTGGATGTCCTATAAGGAATTTACAGTGACTTTATGGATATAAAGAGATAGATATCCTTTTTAATAAAACACCCTTTAATATATGCATGATAGGATCACATGGTATTCCATTCCTTTGCATGGGTCTTCATAATTTATATAGACAGAGAGTTTTTAGATGTTTTCTGTTTTTATTGGAATACAACATTGCTAAGACTGACCCTATAAAGGCAGTTTATGTGTATGTGTAAACACAGCCTAGGGACACATGTTTGTAGGTGAATTTGCTGGCTTAAAGAACACATTATAGGTGATCTCCATTTGCAGATTCCATATTTGTGAACTCACCTACTTGCTAAAATTTATTTTTAACACAGCCATCAATACTTCCTGTTGTTCTCCTGGTTATTTGTGGACATGTACAGAATGGCAGAAAATGTTTGTGCTGCTTGATGGGTTTGCTTCCAGCTGAGACTGAACAAGTTGACATGCTGCCTTTTTGTTTCACCCTATACTGGAAACATGCATCCTTTTCATGATCTGTTCAGTACCACATTTTCCTTATTTTTGTAGGGGATGTTGCTCTTTAAGACAGCCCCCAAACATAGTACTGAAGTGCTGCCTAGCCACTGAAAGACTGTGAGATACCTTATGGAGAAAATATTTGTGTTAGGTAGGTTTAGTTCAGACATGTATTACTGTGCTGCTGGCTGTGAGCGCAATGTTAATGGATTAGCGATGCGTATCAGATAAGACGTCTTTAACAGAAGCACACATTTTAAAAGGTTATGCATTGATTGCTTGATGAAACTGTTGCAACCAGAGGCTTGCAGAAACCTAGGCCTATATTTTTTCTGGAAGCGATGATTCGATATTCACGAATACAGTGTTTATGCAACTTTCTAGATCATTAACTATCACAAATGATGAGAATCCAATTGTATTTGTAATTTTGATAGTAACAAATTGGCTTTCAAAGGGTCTGAAATGATTTATACTCTACCCAACAATTTATGAGTGGTTGCTTATTCATACTTTCATCAACGGTGTGTAGTAAGAAATTTTAAATCTTTGCTAAAGAAGTTCAGACAGGTACATGACTACTTATTCTTTTTAAGCTACACATCTTTAATTATGCACATTTGTCTGTGTGTGTATATGAAATGTTTGCTCACACCCTTTCTCCATGTAAGAATTGGGTTTTTGATATTTTTTGTAAAGATACATAAGGGTGTCTTGCATTGAGGAAAGTTATCCATGGCCATATTGATTGAAGATTTTTTTCCCAATATGTCTTTTGTCTTTCAATTTTATTAATATATTTTTTAACCACAAACACTTTCATTGTTTGCATAGTAAAATTTATTGCTCTTTTCCTTTCTGGCTTTGAGCTTTGTTTAAAAAGGCCTCCCTTCTATGTCAAAATAAATTTGAAAAGTCGCCTGCATTTTCTGAGAGCCTCTTTCAGCTTCATTGTTTAATACTTAAAAATTGGGTTCACCTGGAATTTGTTGAATGGTAGATCCATCATTTTTTTTCTAATGGTTGACTGTTCGAAACAACCATCTTAAAAAAAATCTAAGCGTTATTAGCTTGACTTAGGCATTCCACAATGTACATACGTATCAAAACATTGTGCTGTATACCTTATATGTGTATGTGTGTGTGTGTGTATTTGTGTATGTATGTATAGGTACATTTTATACATACACATAAACAATTTTGTCAAGTAACAAAGACAAAAAGAAAAAACAACCTATTTTCTCTAATATCTTGATTTGCTGTTTTGGTGTCATGCATTCTTTTTTTTTGCCAGAGCAGGGAGGGTGTGCGGATACTAGAGATGAACTCAGGGGCACTCGACCACTAAGCCACATCCCCGGCCCTATTTGCATTTTATTTAGAGACAGGGTCTCACTGAGTTGATTAGGGCCTTGCTTTTGCTGAGGCTGCTTTGAATTCGTGATCCTCCTGCCTCAGCCTCCGGAGCCACTGGGATTATAGGTGTGCACCACTGCACCGGGCTATGCATTCTTACATCTGTATTTCTGTTCCTCATACTTCCAGTTTTGTAAAGTCTACAGACAAGACTGAGGAAAAATCAGCAACATGCTTTATCAAGTAAACAAAATGGAGTCCAAATAGTGAGACTCATTGAACTGGTCTATGCTGTAACCTATCATTTCTGTGGCAGATTCTGAAATCAACAGAAAATTAATATCAGATGATGCTTTAATCCTCAAAGTTCTTGGTTGAAAGTGAAACAAAAATATATTAAAATGTGCAGTCATAGGTTTTTTTTTAAAAAATTTCTTCATGCTGCCACTTCTAACAAGTCAGTTTATAGTGAAATACTTCAGCATGACAGCACAAGTGTGACAACCGAGTTGTTTGGGATGAATTCACTTTCCCTAGTTAAATCTCACATTGTTTGGGAATGTCAGTTTATTTTTCAAAACTCCAGGCTAAACTACAAAGCAAGTAATAACCTACTAAATATAACAGACCCCACACATCCCTATAATTCTACAAATTAATGGTTTTGTATATAGAGAACCCCTGCCATGTTCAAGAAATCCAAATTGTTATTTCTGCCTACTTTCTAAAACTGAGTCCTAGAGGAGGCTACAGAGATTAGTGATGTGAAGCTCTAATAGTACTTATCCCACTGACAGCCCTCCAATTTTAAAAATAATTGGATCCTTTTTACTCAGTTTTCTGTGCAGCATTAATGGTTCATAGCTCCTTAAATAGCTCTGTGACATCATTCTTGGGGGGACCTTCTAGAGTAACCCTCCCTACTCCCCAAACCTCAGAACCAAACCACAAAGGAAACTAACAGAAGTTAAGATCTTAGGGTTTTACAGAGGGGCTTCCATAGAATTGAGGTTAGGTAATACTTTAGTTCATTTCTGCTGCACAGCTGAAGTTTTTAAGGTGACTCAGAGTTTCCCTTCACTTAGTGATCTCTGCTTTTTACCAGAAAATAATATAGCAGGATAGAAAGCAGATCATCAGCCCAAGTGATCTCCTTGTTAATGACTTGGCTAGGAGACGAATTTACCAACTGGATCTTTTTACACACACACACACACAAACACTCACACACAAACAACTCTTAGTTTGGAGAGGCAGATCCGTGGATCTTGGTTGCCTTTTCTACCAGATTTGATGGGTCTGAACTTATCTGGGTACTAATATTTCTCAGCTGGGGATTTGTGAATCCCCTGTGAATTTGTCAAAGGCATCATCTTCAATTACTTTACTATCAAAAATATAAGAGGAATGTACATACTGATTTTTTGTTGCAACAAATTCAGTTGGATCTCCTGTTGCTGGTAATGTGTCAGTACCATCTGGCTTGGTACAAAGGGCATTCACTGAATATGTGGAACAGTTGAGGTATTATGTTCCAAATTCTCTAAATATCAAATGGAGAGATGTTATGTTTAATTATGCGAATTTTCAAAACATCATTTGCCAAACTCTATCTGTCATGGGTTTTGGTAAAGAATAATTAGATGACATTGAAACCAGTGTGTACTCTTTTCTCCCAAAAGTGGGCTATACATAGCATTTCATATTGTATAACAAGTTACTCCAAAACATGGTGCCTTAAAACAGGTATCACTATCTCACAGTTCTGTACATGGACGGTGCTTCTCTGGACAGTTTTCACTTGTGGTCTTTCACTCAATGGGAGGCAGAGGGTTAGGGCAACTGGTGTCATCTGAAGGTTAAGCTGGGCTGGACATTCAAGAGAGGGCCTCTTCTCTTACAGGTGCGGAGCCTCGTTGGTGTGTGGCTGAAACAATTGGTCATGGACCAGGCAAATCTCCAAAGGGGCCAATTATGAAATCTGTAGATGTTGTTTAATATGTCTTCAGGAAATTTCTTTTTATTTATCTGTGATTTCCATCCTCCCTCCCAGTTTTGTGCATTTGAAAGCCAAAACTTATTTTATGAGGTCTGGAGTACCTTTTAAAAAGACTAGAAGATGCACCCTATAAATGCAATGTGTGATGTCTTTTCTCATTGTTTAGAATGGAATACACAAATTTTTACTGATACTGCAAACTCAAGCCTTTGGCAGAATGTTCTTCAGTGTTTAGAAGTTTATATTTCTGTTTCATGAAGAATTAACAAAAAATTTTATGGGCTCCAGATGGATACTTTAAAAAAATTTCTAAAAATAAAAATTACAGCCCAATTTTTCCTTTGGTGTATACTGTTGTATACTTTTGTAGCTCTGTAGAACTTAATTTTTTCATACTCAAATTTTCTCCTAATTGTCTCAATTTTTGTTTTCAAGGAACCATATGTACACAAATTGTTTTGTGTTCTTTGAGACTCATTTGGTTTGTTTTTTGAATTATTACTAAAAAAACACCTTATGGTTTTCATTGTAACTTTTTCTTCACAACATAAGAAAACTGCTACCTGGAGGAATTAAAGAATTAAAGATGTATGTGTTGCATTGTAAAGTACAGATTTAATGTCATGGCTGGTTTTTTGAATCATTTGGCAGAAAAGATTTTTGTGTAAATCAAGCTGGAGACTTCATTTGGATGTTTTATTCTCACATCACCTTTGCTGCATTTGGTTTGATAGATAATCAACATATCCAATTTTAACACCTGTAAGCTTAAGGACTTAACTAGAAAGAAAAATAACACTCCATCTGCATCTCCAGGCTTTGTCAGATGGGGGAGCCCATGTGGTAAGAAATGTTTACCAAAGAATGAAAAATTCCAAGGACTTATTCCTAAATTAGCTTCTAATAATCATGTTTCTTTTCCAGGTTGTGTGTGATATTTTTTTCCCTCCCAATTTGACCACTTTGGTTAAAAATAAAAAAATTTAAAAACATTTAAAACAAAACATGTATTGTATCAAGATTTGCTAGCCATGTTATTCTGGGGCTAACGTCTTCCTGGCTGCTGTGTTGGTGCAAAAACTGTTAGGTAAAATAAAATGATGTTCCTTATAAGACATTGATAGTAGCACCAAGTTTTGAGAATAGGGTTCAGACAGAGCTGGATGCTAATCTTGACTCCTTTATGTAACCTTGAACTAGTTAGTTAATCTCTCATCTGTGAATGTGAATAATAAGAGATCTTATGCAACATAAGTGTGCAGCAGATAACTTCTATTGCCTCTTCAGATCCACTTCCACACTTTTCCTCCCTGGCCTCTTTCCCAGGCTCTGTCTGCATGGACTGTAGGAGGCCCCCTTGTCCTTTGTTCCCTGAGGTTTGGCCAACAGGGAGCCCAGACAGAACATCAGAGGGTGGCTTGGGAGTGAAGTTGGAGATTTGCTCTGAAACCCTTATCCTGCAGTGTGACCTTAGGCTGTCTCTATTCCTCCCCCCAGAGGTGGTCTCCAAGACTTCTGTGTTCTGGGCAATGGCTCCTCCTTGCTTCCCTTTAGATTTAAGAATGGTTCATAGCACTATCCCTACATACTGCTGAATGTTGGCAAGTAATTTGTTTATTAAACTTTCCTAGGAAAATCCAAATTTGACTGTCTTCTCTTTTCTCCTGGGATGCTGATGGATACCATATGTACTTATGTATAGTGCCTTGCACATAGTAAATGTCCACTTGGTACACTATACTTATGTACCATATGTATAGTGCCTTGCACATAGTAAATGTCCAACACGCTGATACTTACCATTAAAAAGATTTAAATCATGCAATCCATCTTTTATACACAAATGTGATGCTGGATAAGCACAGTGCTTGGACTGTGATGTAGACACTTGAAATAAAATAATTTATCATTTAAACTTCATTTAGTGAAGAAAAGTTCCTATATCCTGGAAAGAAAACTCCATCAGTCCTATGATTTATCTGCTTACTCTTAAGTGACAAAACTACAGTCACAGGATACAAACACAACTCACAACTCAGTAATTATAATGTCCTGACCATGGTGTAATAGAGATCTGGCTTGGGGCACTTCCTCTGTTTCCCAGGTTATAACTGCTTCAGGCTGGTGCCTGGAGGGGGATGAAGTGAGTTTCTGGCCTTCTCCAGTCTCACCTCCTTCCTTGCTCATTAGCTTTTACTTTGAACTGCCCTTGTTAAGGATAGGAGGGAAGAGGGACATGAAGGAGCACCTTGCTTGACTTGGAGGTTTCAACCTCTCTGAACTGAGCAGATGATTAACATTGATACCCCAGAGTGGGCCTGGAGAGGACTGAAGCTGCTTCTTCTCTTTTGGGTTCTTCTTGAGCTCTTCAGAGCTTCCCTACTATGCTTTCTCTGATGCAGTTCCCTTGACTCAGTTGGATTCCTTCCTGGGTGCCCATCATACCCCTTCAACCTCTTGCTACTCCTCGCTCCTCCAAGGAGCCCTCTTGGCTGAGAAGGATAACCTCTAACCCATGCCCTTTCCCACTAACACCATGTGAAACACTGAGGCATTCCTGGGTTCAGATCCAATGTAGGAGTCCTATTTTGGCTTCTCAATCCCTGCAGCCGGTCTGCTTCTAGACTCCAGGCAGGAGGCCGTCCTGATCTCCAGCCCACTAAGCCTTCTCAGGCCAGTCAGGCACCAGCCTTCTGGACTTTCAATATGAGGGGACATATTTTCAAACTCTTGCAAGGGATACTCTGAGACTCCCAACTAGGCTTGAGGGTAGAAGGCATCAGAGTTCAATTCATGCTCCAAAGTACTGGGGATGAGGAGAGGAGATTCCTTTCCAAAGAGAACTTGTCATCATATTCTCAGCCCAGCAGTTTCTCCAGTCCCTTTTATGTCCTCAGGTGAACTAAGGGAATCCAACAGTTAGGAACATGTTCTCAGGTTCCTGGGCTCTTCCTAGGTAAATCTGCACAAATGGGTATTTGATATATTGTACCCCAGTGTTTCTTGATTTTTATTTGTTAGAACAAAACCTTAGTAATTGAGACTGGCTAGAAGAACAGAAATTTCTGATTGGTAAACATCTGGTCCTATGTGCTATAGGGGTGCCAAAGACACATGGAGGCATCTTGCACTCTGGACTTTATAATACAAAGTGAGAGATGAGACACGAGTAGAAGGGAATCAAAGATATAGCAAGTAAGATAAAGTGAGAACTTCGAGAGAAGAAAAGGTTCATTCAGTCTTGGGATTCTGGCACCAGAGCACACTATTGTTATGAGAGTCTAAATCAGAGAAGATAAGAAGAAATTGCTGACAGGTTCTTAATGCAAAACCTGACTTTCTGTGGGAATTTAGTGGATAAAAGGGCCTCCCCTCAAACTCCTTTAAGCCATAAATCATAATATCTG
Organism: Glaucomys volans; assembly: GCA_020662805.1. NCBI lineage: Eukaryota > Metazoa > Chordata > Mammalia > Rodentia > Sciuridae > Glaucomys > Glaucomys volans. Next base: position 74,881 of record JAJEJO010003255.1, read on the forward strand.
CATTTGTTTTTTTCTCTAGTGACTGAGCAAGGCTGGGGAAAGGCCTGTCTTTCCTCTTAGCTGGGTGATGCACATAAGGAACTAGTAAACAGATGAACTTAGACCACAATTCTGATGATTGCTGCATCTGTTTGTCCTCCTGCACGGTCAGTACGAGCAGCAGGGTTGTTGCAGAGTAAGATAGGGAGAACAGCTCAGAGCTCTTACCATTCTTTGAAGGTAAGGCTCAAATGTTCCAGAAAAGTGAATGCTTTTAGAGAGAGACTGAAGGCTGCATCTGTTAAGAATTAAAGTGAAGAGACCTGACTCATCCCTTTCTTATAAGAAGAGGGTGTTTTCTCTTAAACATTTTTCATTACATAGTTTTTCAATTATATACAAAATACAATAGAATAATTAATCCCTATGTAGCCATCACCCTGAGAGGAGGATTCTATAACTGTTGAAATAACTAGATTTTATCACTGTACTCTGCAAAATTAAATATTCTAAAATTAACAAATATACTATTCAATATTCTGGCATAGAGATTTATTTTAATTTCAAAGACTGACATTATAACTTATGTAAAATTGATATTTTATTTGAAGGTATAATGTCTTTAATAAATGTGATTGGGTAACTTTATTCTCTTGTTTATATATTATAAAGTTTTAAGCATAGGGAATTAGATATATTATTCTCTATTTTTACAGAATTTTTGTTAAGTTGTCATGAGACCACAAGTTTAATATCATAAAAAGACAAGTAATTTTTTCAGACTCCCCATTTTATCAGCATGTGATATGTTTCCTAAATTATTTGAGAGTAGGTTACCCAGTTTCCTTCATTCTCTTTCCTCTTGCTTCCCTCTGAGTTTTTAATTCATTAAGGAACAACATTGTCAAGATTTTGAACTTAATTCAAGACAATCTCTTTTGCCACTCTTTTTTTTCTTTCGTAGTAGGTACTGAACCCGGGGGGCTTAACCACTAAGGCACATCTTGAGCCCTTTTTATTCTGAGACAGGGCCTTCCAAATTGCTCAGGGCCTGGCTAAGTTGCTGAGGCTGGCCTGGAACTTGTGATCCTCCTGTCTCAGCCTCCCAAACTGCTGGGATTAAAGGCGTGTGCCACCATGCCCCACTGAGTTAAGAAGCATTTATATATATGTATATATATGTGTATATATATATTTTTTCTCAGTGCTGGGGATAGAACCCAAGGCATTGTGCTTGCAAGGCAGGCACTCTACCAACTGAGCTATATCCCCAGCCCACATTTCTATATTTTAAGAGTTGTAAATTAAATTTGAAGCTCACCTAATCATATTGCAACAAATGAAACCCTTGAAATTTGGAAAATACAACAGGGATCTGAGAAGCAGTCCTTAGTGGGGGTAGTCATTCCAGAGTCTTGTAGTAATGAGACGGTATTTAGATGGGGCTACCTGGAGGGAAATGCCATACAAATACTCATTGCAAAATATAAACAATTTCAGGAGAAACAAGAGACTAGAGGTCCCAGCAACAATTACACATTTCTATCCTGGAGAAGTCTTCCTTCTTTTGGTTGCTGGAAATGAATATAAGAATAATTTTGTGATTGCAGAATTGGCTGACAGACGTCTTTTTTCCTAAGCATTTCTTTCTTTGTGGAGTTTCAGAATGGAGCCATTTGGAGACTCAAATGTGGTTTCATTCACCAGAGAAAGGAAAAGAGTCATTTGACTGACCACTGAAATGGTTGGATCCTGCTGGATGTCATCTCCTTCAGAGGAGAGTTCAATTTTGAGGATAAGTCAGAATCTCTTTTCTTTTCCAAGGTTCAATTTCTTGAATACATAATATTTTTATTTTAGGCCCTGAAATAAATGAACAAGACCCTTTTTATTCCTGAAGAATTTTTTTTGGTAGTTTTTTTTTTTTCCTTCTAATATTTTATAAGTGTGGGCTTGGGAGAGGGAAAAAGGAGGCACAGAAGGAAACATCATATAAATCATTGTTTGGACTGTGTCAGTTATCATTATTTTCAGACATAGGCCCTGTCCTTGGAGACATTCTCTTGTTCCGCTGGTTCCTAGAAAATTATGGAAAAGAAGGCTGAGGAGGCTGAAGTGGAGTTTCTTACACCACTGCTCATGTCCTGCTGCAGACCATGCCCAGCCTTTCTGGGACCACAAGGTGGTGTTTGAACAGATATCCTGGACCCTAGATGTGTTCCATGGCCATTATTAGTAAGCTCCTCTCTATCTGTGCTCATTTCTCCTCAGAGAGAGGAGGATTGTGGAGCTTATTGATCATGCAATTTTCCTGGTGGATGTGATCAATATACCTCATGTGGGGAAGCTGACTCTTTGACTCAAGCACTGCGGTCCTCCCACCCTCTGGCCTCTTAGTTCATCTCTTAATTTGTGTGTTCTCCAGGTGGTCACCCATGCGGCAGGTTGCTAGATGAATAAGTGGGATGTTTAAGTGGTGTTGATTTGCTCTACAAGACAGCTTTCTCCAGAGTCTGGGTCGAGATTTGGGAAGGGTCAGGAGCACCACAGTGTCTCAAGGGTTGAGCTTTATTCTTCTTCACAGTTGACAACTGAACCCATAATAAGGGGGAATTATTAGGCGCAGGCAGGCCATTATGTTGGTACTGTGACTACTGTTTGGTCACCATTTTTTTCTTAATTGAATATGTCCTTTAGTTAGAACTTCTGCGGGGAGAAGGGAAAGCATTATACTCCTATTGGTAATTTTGGGGTCCTTCCTCCTTGTTTACTCAGGTTATCAGAGGATGAACTGCCTGTGTCCTAGACAATTTTTGGTGTATCTCTAGTTTCAGTTTCTCTATTTAATTCACATTACATTTATAGAAACGCTAGTTTTAAAAAAATGATTTATCAAGGGAAGAAAATTATATTCATTTAATAGTTTTATCGACTCTTCACCATACTATTGTGCTCATATCATATAGCTTATTAGCCATAATGACATAGTGAATAGAATACTATAGAATAATAGACCCAATTTCCAAACAAAACTGAGATACAGGGAGGGAAACTCACAGAGGCATTCAGAGCCACTCAATATCATTCTTGGGTGTTTGATACCTATGAAGTGCCAGTAATGGACCCTAAGTGATTGACAGACAGCATTCTATTTAAAATTCACCATCATCTTACCAGGGAGATATTATTATAATCTCTGAAAAATTAACAAGTTGCCAAAGGGAACATATCTCAGGAGGGATGAAAAGGAATTGAACCCACATCTTCCTGACTCTCAAAACTTAAGAACTTTCTAACATTTCATGCTGCCTTTCTTTTACAAGCACTCATTTCTTAAGTAGTTTTTTTGAATCATTAAGAGGACAATTTTTTTTTTTTGTTTCAGATCTGCACAGAATTGATAGTATCAGTTAGAGTTCAATTTCTCTGCCTTCCCAACAAATTTTATCATGTTTCTGAGAGTGAGTTTAGAGAATTTAGGATGTTTATGAGTACACAACATAATTTTTTGGGGGAAAGTCCTTCCAAAGATAGAAGCTTCTTAAAGGAAAAGACTGTACCTCCATCTCTCAGATTTCTGCCTAATGACAAGATCTACAGCTGCCTATGAGCTCTCCCTGAGAGTGAGTGGTGGCTCTCAGGTTCCTGGAACCCGGCCCTGGCTTGATTACCTTCTGGTCTCTGGTCCTATCTGCAGGCTCCTTTGTTGTTTACAACCCCCTGGTAAAAGACTAGGTCACTGGCCAAGAAGCAAGTTATTTGATTAGGCAAATATTTATGTGAAATTTGGTACACCCACATTTATAGAAAGCTCAAATTGCCAGCTGCACAAGTTTTTCTCTTTGTTTTTGCCTTTTGCAGCGTGTCTGATTATGTCAAATTTGGAGGAGATAAAATGGGCAGTAGCAACATTTCCATTTTGAAGAAAGATTTCTAAGGAGCTTACATGAGGAGGTGAATTTGAGGGACAAGGTATTTCTTACATGTACCTGTCAGTAAGCAACAAATCTGAAGGTGCAGTAAGTTAGCAAACATGCTAGAGAGGTTGAGGGATTTGGATTACCTTTAAAGATAAAAATGGGAAGGCTGAAGATGAATTTGAGGTGATGACTGGGGAGGCCAAAGTGAGGTATGAGAAACATGACTTGAACTTCAGTAGGTCCATATTGAAGTGACAGATGAATTTGGCTTTTAAAAGGAAAAAAAATAGAGAATGGCAGTATTGGTAGATTAGGGGTTATTTATTTGCTCCTTTGTAATATCTCTCACAAGTCAATTGGCAGTGGGACAAATACTAAAAGAAAATATCCTACATGGCAAATCATGAGGTGATAATGCCAATACTCTAATTTTCCTGGTATAAACAGTAATTTCTTTATAGAATTATAAAGCTGGTTTACTGAACAGTCTGGATTGGATATGTTTGGGGTGGAGCAAGTAGTTTTAATTTTTTTCCCTTATTCCTGCCTTGATAAATACTCTTTATAGTCTTACTTTTCTGACTTTTTTACAGCATCTTGGGCAGATGCATAGCATTCTGGTTGCTTTCTGTGTTTGAAAAATCAAGTATATGCCAATGTAAGCCTCATGAAAACTGTAAGTGCTTCCTATGTGACTCATTCCTCCATGGTTGAAGGGCCTGCACTGGAGACTGGGATGCTATCAGTGCTCTAGAGAAACTACTTTTTCTTCTTGGCTCAGCTTCTTTGATGTGTGGGATCCAGGGAGGAAGGATGGAGTCAGTGGGGCCCAAAGTCTTTTCACCTGACTAGTTTTACTGTAGCCTTCCTTTTGGGCTGGCTGGGTGACCATGGTGCTGTGCTGCTAAATGTTAACACCAGTGCTCTAAAAACAAAACAAAACAAATAAACAAAAAACCAAAACTCACAGTATGTGCATTTCAGTCTGTAGAAATAATGTAATCATATTATTATTTGGTAATATTCATTTTAAATTTTACTGATAAAATGATTTTGCTGCTGTTAGGGATAAATAATAAAACATATAGTACTCTTTGTTGTAAATTTCATATACAATTATTGATTCTCAGGGAAGGTTTTAGTTGTTCTATGCCACACCCATATCTGCAATTAACTTATATTTGGAACTAAAAAATGAGTATAGTTCTGGTATGCATGGTAGCTGACATTTTAATTGAATTTAACAAGATGAAGTGAAATGACGAAGATGTTTTTTGGAACTTCACTCATTCGTGGCTGAATTAGATAATAATGTTGGATACTAGAAAGATTATTTCCTCAATTTTTGGTGCTATTCACAATGTGACAGCTATATGTATATATTTAAGTTTAATCTGCATGGTTAACATTTTCTCTATCATTCTCTTAAATCTAGACCAGAGTTAACAAACTTTTTTTTTTTATAATGGGCCAGATAGTAAACATTTTAGGTTTTATGGGCTCTGTTGCAAAGACTCAGTTCTATCTACAGTAGTAGCACAAGTAGCTCTCCACAGTATGGAAATGAATGGGCATGGCTGTGCTCCAGTAAAACTTTACTTTGTGAAACTGTGGGCTGTAGTTTTCTGACACCTGGTATAGACAATCAATAAAACAATAAATGAAGACTTGATTTGTGGGGTGTGCCAATTTTTCTGATGTATGTACTCTGACGGTAGCTGATTTCAAGCTGACAATGTGAAGTCACCAAACATAAAACAGGTAAAGTAGATGTAAATTACTTACTGAAAACATGATAGCAAAATGTAGTAAAATAATTAATAGTAAATTATGTGTATTTAGTCTTTATTACTTTTGTTATTAATGGAATTTACTTAATTGTAAGCTTGTATAACAATTTAATAATGTCTACATCTAACAACTGACTGGAAAATTTAACAGCCAACTCTCATGAGCTGGTATGGACTGACTCAGCATATCACTGGTGGCAGATTCCAAAAGCTGCTGTTTCATGGAGAGCAAGGGTAGGATTTTCCTGGAGGGACAAGTGGGGACTTCCTTGCAACCCAGTTCCTTGATATGGGAGAGGTTCCTTTGCATGACATCTGCATCCTTTTATTTCCATGTCTTGGAGTCTCTCCTAAGGCTCTGCAGGATAGAGTTCTGGAAGAATAGCTAAAGCCCATCTATCTTTTGAGGTGTCCAGTTGTTCCATGGTGCACCAAGTTATGGGAGACAGACTACCCCATGCCTGCCTGCTCTCAGAGTGCACTTTTCCTCATCCATGCCCCATAACTAGAGAAGAACACTGGGAGGGGAATGATGGTGATTCTTTAGGTAGGTATCACTGGATCGCTTTTGGAACCCTCTCAGTTGAATGGTGAGTGGGGAGGGACACTGGTATTTCTACCAAATGGGTAGAGGAAGGGAGAACCCATAGCATTCTACTTTCAGATCAAAAAGATTTCTCTTCTACCTTCTACTTATCAAATTTCTGAACTTTCCACCTATAAAGGCTGAGGCTGTGTGGAGTGATGGTAGAGGGCGGTCCTTCTACCTCCTAATAAGGACCTCTAATGAAGTGTTTGGGATGTATCCAGTAGCGGCTATGCTTGGGCCCTTAGCTAAAATTCTGAGACAATTAAGTCTCACTGAACTTTTATGCTGTCAAATATGGTTATTTATTCCCTAAGAGGTTTAACATCTAGCAATATATTTAGAAATTACTAAATTTTAATATAAAAAGTTTATTGAAGCTAAAGAAAAGCAATTCATAAGAACTGCTCTTTGGACTGGGGTTGTGGCTCAGTGGTAGAGTGCTTGCCTAAAAAATGTGAGGCTTTGGGTTTGATCCTCAGGATCATGTAAAAAAGTAAATGAAATAAAGTTTTTAAAAAAAGCAGCAAAGAGAGGGCTGGGGTGTAACTCAGTAGCAGAGCACTTGCCTAGCATCTGCAAGGCCCTGGGTTCCATCCCCAGCACTGGAAACAAAACTAAACAAAACCAACCAACCACCAAACAAACAAACAAATAGAACTGCTTTTTGGGAGTAAGGTCATTGGCATTGTTTTAATTTACACTTGGAAAACTTCAACTAGTCTTATAGATGTTTGCCACTTCCCACAAGGAAGACCACACTAGCTACCAATCAAGACACCAAAACCAAAGAAAAACCACCCATAATGATGCCCCAGCCACACACTGTCCTTGAGGATGTGCTTCACCAAGTCTCTGTGAAGGGCAAGTCCACACACTGCCGCAGCTCCGTTCAGCCCCTTCCCCGCTGACGGCTGAGGAAACCCAGGGCGGAAATCTGACGTAAGTCTTAAAAAGAAATGAGATTCTGATGTGTGTTACAACAGGATGAAACTTGAAGTCATTATGTTGAATGAAATATGTCAGGCACAAAGGACAAGTACTGTAAGTATTCCAAGGAATGGAGAGTTTACACGGACAGATTGTTAGGTAATGAAAAGTATAGACTCGGAACCCAATAATTCATTTTCTGCTACAAGGAAAATGAAACAAGCAAATTTGCAAAAATAAATAAAATTTAATTTTTTATAATCCCCCTTAGAAAATTTTTTGTGTAGATATGGAATAATTCTAAAGAAACAAGAAATTTACTACAGGGATTGCTGCTATTGAGGAAAGCTGGATATCTGTGGTTTATGGTGGGAGTTAGATTTAATTATCACTGCATTTCATTTTGTGATTTTCAAATTTGATATTGTGCATGCATTTTGCATATTTAAAAATCAATGTCACTCTTTTTGTGGAAAAATTTTAGAAAAACAGTTAAGTAAAAGGAAGAAAATATAAATCATCCAAGATTCAAACACCCAGACATCTCTATTGTTGCCATTTTGTGATGTAGTTCTTCAACATTGACATTACTTTCTTGAAGTCTTAAAACAAACTGATGTTGATCAGAGATGATCAAAGATGACAACTGAAAGAAAATTATAATGCCAAGTTTAGTCTCCGAAGGAAGGTAATTAGCAATTGTGCCATTTCCTCTTTCCCTCAGAAAAATGAATAAAAGTAGACCCAATTGTTTGGACTGATTTTATATATTGATTTAAAAAGAATTAGAAAACATTTTGAGTTTATCATGATTATTACCTCTAAAATATATGTCTGTGAATGTGCAGCAAAAGTCATAATGATGCTTTTTTTGCCCATTTAATTTAAATAAAATTAAAATATGAGCACTGGGATTTATTTAAAATCTGACTTATTAGAAAATTTAATTTAGCATACCTACTTAACTGCTTTTAAAATTTCCTGGGGAAAGGGTCTGATTGAGTATTGTGTGTCAGACTCTGTATTCAGTTCCAGGTTAGAGCAGGATTTAGACACAGATTCTACCACCATTAACCAATGATTGCCCACTGACATCAAAGCTAGAGAGGGCCAGTAAGACCTTGAGGATGGATTAAAGAACATTTAATAAATTTGACTTTGAAACATAACCACAGAGAGGAGGATTAGGGTTTAGGAAGCCAGGTAAATACTCAAAGCAATCATTGCACAAGAAAAATGTGACAAGCCTGGTGCTAGGTGATCATCCTCACTTTAGAGATGAGAGTCAAGCTGGAAGAAGAAGTAGAAATCGAAGAGTATGACAGACGCAGTGAGAGTATCGGGTGTGTCAGTAATTACACAAGGAGACAGCAGCATGTTTTCATCCAAACAGGAGCTGAAGATGAAACTGCGTGGCTTGTGTCACTACCTGCCTTCTGACAGCATCGTGGTTTTAGTCTGCAACGTTTCACCCAGGGTAAGTAAGGTTGTAGGTCTACAGAAGCACCTACCTGCAGGAAAGCACGTGGGTGAATGGCTAGGCTGGCTGACACAGTGCCAAAAAGACAGGCAAGGACCATTTCCTGGAAATCTTGGCAGTTGTTATGCAGAATGTTGCACTGTGCTAATCTACTTTTACTAAAGAGTTGATTATTTAAAACCTGAGTGCACTTTCATAAACTCTTAGACAGGCAAAGGAGGGCCTAAGATGGAGCTACATGAAATCGGTGAAAATACCGTGCTGTTGTATGTGCAGGCGATGGGTTAGAGATGGATGCATGGCAATCAAAACGTTCATAGGAGCACATGCCAGAGGGAAAGTAGTATGTTGATACTGGAGATTGATTAAAGCCTTGTTGTAGTATCTGGGGAGCCTCCAAACAAAATATGCCACATTGGTTTTCAATTTGAACTATTTATTTATTTAATCTCATTGCATGAAATGATTTTTTCCTTGGGTATTAGCAATCACTGTAAAGAAAATTTCTAAAATACTTAAAAGGCATTTCTTAAAACCACAACGAGAGACCATTGATACCCATTAAGAGCTATTATTAGAAACCAGAAAACAACAAGTGTTGGTTAGGCTGCAGAGAAATTGGAACTCTTGTGCATTGAATGAGAATGTAAAATGGAACAGTCACTGTAGAAAACAGTACAGTGGTTCATCAAAAATTTAAACATAGCATTACCACATGATCCAGCAATTATGCTTCTGTATACATACCCCAAAATATTGAAAGCAAGGTCTCTAACAGGTGTATGTTTGCCAGTGTACAAAGCAGCATTATTCATAAGAATTGAAAGGCAGAAGCAACTAAGTGTATCCATCGATCAATGAATGGATAAAGAATATGTGGCATTTACATATCATGGAATACTACTCGGCCTTAAAAAAGAATGAAATTCTATTACATGATATAACATGGATGAACCTGGAGGGCATCATGTTAACTGAAAAGCCAGCCATAAAAGCCCAATTGTTGTATTATCCCATTGATACAATGTATCTAAGGTAGTCAAATTCACAGATGCATAACATAAAACAGTGATTAGAAACTAGGGTGGGGAGAATGGGAGTTATTGTTTAATGGGTAAAAAGTTTCAGTGTGGGACGTTGATGAAAAGTGAAACGTTTTGGAGAAAGAGTCATGATGGTTGCATAACAATGTGAATGCATTTAATGCCACTAAACTCTATGCCAAAAAAGGGTTGTGTTATGTATAACATTTGTGTTATGTGTATATATATATATATATATATATATATATATATATAAAATCACAATAAAACTTACACTAATACAGTATTTATTTTCAAATGTTATCACAATCAATAATTTGATAACATCACACTTGGGTTTGGGGTCACAACCTATCCCATCTGGCCTTTCTTGAAAACATGACTTGTGTTTTGCAATACAAGACAATCGTGGGTATAAAGCTTATGTAAGAAGAAGGTGCTATATCAGTATTACATAAAAGATTTTTCTCCTTGAAAGTGCCTGGAGCTTCTTTGAATAACCAGACCAAATTTTCTTTATACAGACTTTCAAAGGAGCTACAATAATGCTTAGGAAAACAAAATGCTTAGAAGGCAAGTCTTTGCACCAGTGAAGAAACCAATTTGAGGGCAGAAGTGGAAGCATCTGCTTAGCCTATTAAAGCAGTTATCTGATATTTTTGTAGGGATGCTATCTCCTTGTTATTTTATATTTTTTGACATTTTCCACATTTAAATGTTCCACAAAAGGTATATTAAAAATAAATTCAATAAAATTATTTGTAAAGTTCTTACTCCAAATATTTTCATTTTGGAATTCAGAACTGATATAAATTATTCATGAAATTAGTTGAGTACAACAACATGTTCATAATACTTTATGTGTAAGTGGAGATATCCTGGAGTATTGCCAAGCCTAACTTGGAAATTAGTAGATACGAAAAGCAAAAGAACTAACTAGAAATTGATTTTCTATAATGATTTACTATTTTCTGTGAATGGCTTTGAGAAACAATCTCTTTTTTATTCTATTGTTTCTTTGGTACACACTCCCATAATCCAAGTGACTTGGGAGCTGTGGCTGGAGGATCACAAATTGGAAACTAGCCTTAGCAATTTAACAATACCCTAAGCAATTTAGCGAGACCCTGTCTCAAAATAAAATAAATAAATAAAAAGGGCTGCAGATGTGGCTCAGCAGTTCTGTGTCCCTGGGTTCAATCCCTGGTGCCAAAAGATAAAAACAAAAAAACTGCTCCGTGAAATCTGGACATTTGCTTTCTAGAGCCATTGGTGATACTCTCACTGAGGTTACACTAGAGGTTTTCAAACTCAAAGGGACAGAAAGCCCTGTCTTCTCTCTGCAGCTCTCCCTTTCACATTTCCTGCCTTGGCCCCAACAAGCTTCTCTACTTTGTGTTGGTCATGGCCTCTGGTTCCTTGTGGTGCAGTAGAGAGGTTGCCCTGAGTTGTGTGGTGTCATGGCAGTGCAAGAAATCTCTGGATGCAGACCACCTTGTTTCAGATCCAAACTTCACTCACTGACTGTGTGATCTTGGTCAAGTTAATTATTCTTTCCATGTCTGCTTCCATATTTGTAAAATTGGGGGATTTATGAATCAGCTTTTTCTGGCTGTGACCCACAATAACAACTTAGACCTGACAAGAATAACTTAGAGAAGGAAATGTTTATTTTGGGCTCATGGTTTCACAGGTTCAGTTCATGGTTGGCCAAATTCATTGCTCTGGGCTGTGAGAAAGAACATATTATGGTGGAAAGGTGTGGCAGAGAAACACTGCTCAGTTCATGGCAGCCAGGATGTAGAGAGAGAGAGAGAGAGAGAGAATGCAAATGAGGATCCAGGGACAAAATATAATCCCCAAAGTTCTCCCCAGTGACCTGCTTCCTCTAGTCATGTCCCACCTGCCTACAGTTACCATCCAGTAGTCTATTCAAATTATTAATCCACCAAATGGATTAATCCACTGATGAAGTTATAGCTTTCATAGCCTAATTATTTTGCCTCTGAACACATGAGCTTTTCTGGGGATACCTCATATCCAAACCATAACAGATATTAGTAATGATACCATTTCTTGTTGTTTCTGTGAGAATCACACAAGGGTCATAAGAGTGAAGTATTTAGGACCTTGCCCATAGGCAAGAAACACCCTAAGGTTAAATATGATCATCAGCATCATTATCATATTTTATTTCATAAAAATGACTCTGTTAGTGCACTAAAATGTAAATTGAAGATGGAAGGAATGAATAAAGACCATCATTTCATAGTGACAATGCCTCACTCTCTCAGGTACCTATCATGATGAGGAAATGGCTCAATATTAAAAACAAATATTCTTGAGAATAAATATCAAGCCTTTTCTGACCACCATCCTTCTTATGGGCACCACAGCTCCAGTGTGAGGGAGGAAATCATACGGTCACAGCAGATTGACCTGGGCGTGGCGATGAATGCAGTGGCTGCACTTACCTATAACTTATGACCACTAGCAAAAGGATGATTTGGGCCAAATTAAATTCTTCTCTTAGAAATCAGTTTTGGGAAATGAGAAGGTCAAGGATAGGGGAGGCTGTGTTGAGGTGCCATGAGGTAGAGCAGCAAGCAGGTGGCTACCATTGTGAACTCTAGGGCGAGGCTGAGTTCAAATCCTAGATCTTCCCACCAGTAACTGTTAACTTTGATCAATTTATTTTCTTTGCTTCAGTGTTCCCATGTTACATATTGGAATAAGTGTCTAGTTTATAGTATTAAGGATTAAATAAGCCAATTCCCTGCCCAGAAAGCAACAGTGGCATGGCCCACCTCAGTCTGCTCTCTACCATTTAGGCATTTCTTTTCTTCTTTAATCTTGTTCTCAATATTCATTTCAAACTGATTTTAGGGTTTGTGTTGGTCAACAGAGGTCCAATTACCATTGAACTCACTTTTTAAAAGGGAATAACCTTGGTTTTGGTCATTAAGATTAGTGTCTTTAATTAACCATCTCAAAAAAAGTAAGAACCTACAATTTGCATCAACCCAGACAAAGTTTGTGACTATTTAGAATTGAGGAGAATGTTTACAATGTAATAAAAGTGTGAGAAAAAGTAATATCAAATTCAGTTTAATTGATACATGGAACATGTTATCTGAATAATAATTTAGAATATAAGGAACCTAGAGAATAGGAGAAGGTTTTTATCTATGGTTTGTGAGTTTGTTAAAAAAATTACATTAGATTGATACTAGGTAGATTCAGTTTGTTGCTTCAGTTGTTTGAAAACCTGTCAGACTTATTTAAATTATTTTGATGAGAATAACTCAAAAATAAGAATGATTATTAAACACTCTAATGTTAAAAGACACAGGGTATCAGAAGAATGGCATCTCTTAAATGTTGGTGGGGCAAGGTCCTCTGATTATACATGCAAGTGCAGTAGAAAGCAAAGGCTTATGATTGTCATATACCAGTGGACAAAATTTCTATTATGCCGTAGGGAACCGTAAATAACATGAGGGTTTGCAAAGATTAATCATGCAGCAACAGATGAAAATATTGTGATACTGCTGACCTAAGAGAATTTGATCCTCAGGAAATATTTTTTCAACTAGAATTTCCAATAACTTGCTTTTATTTCCTTCAAGTGAGTATCTTTTAAGTTGACATAAAACTTTAATCATAGAATAGAAATTCACTGGATTAAACAAAGGAGAATGAAGGAAAGGGGGAGTGGGGATAGGAAAGACAGTAAATGCGTAAGACATAACTTCTCATGTTTATATATAAATAAACAACCAGTGTAACTCAATCTCGTGTTCAACCACAAGAATGGGATCCTAATTAGAATAAGTTATGCTCCATGTATGTATGTATAATATGTCAAAATACATTCTGCTATCATGTGTGTATAAAAGAACAAATAAACTTTAATCATTGTTTAATAAAGATACATGCACATTTCTTTGCTAGTGGAACTTTCTGTCTCTGGAATGCCTCTATCTACATGAGAATTAGTGAGCTGTTATTCCCTGTCAAACAGTGACAAGTGGATACTCTTCAGATCTTTGTGTACTGCTCTGCATCTCTATGGAGGCATATGATTTATTTTAACTACTGGGAAAATGGCACAAATGATGTGCATTTCTATTTAAAACTTTAATAATTGATTAATAAAGGTACATACACGTTTCTTTGTACTGTATTTCAAGAAGATAGATGCAGTGATGAGCTGTAGAACTTTAGCATCAAAAGTGAGTTTATTATATGATTCCAATTTTGCTTTTAAAAAAGTGATTCTATATTCATGCCCATATTTACATTTGCAAATATAGGTTGTAGAAGTTATAGGTTGTAGAAATTATTCATTGTGGTTTTGGTACTTGAAATAAAGATGGTGTTTTGGACATTAAGCGGTGCTGTATTTTGCCAAATGCTTTTTCTGCATCTATTGAAATGATCCTATGATTCTTCTTTTTAAGTCTATTGATATGATGAATTAAGTTTATTAATATCCATAGGTTGAACCAACTTTGCATCCCTGGGATGAACCCTACTTTATTGTGGTGTACTACCTTTTTAGTATGTTTTTGTATGTGGTTTGCCAGAATTTTATTGAGAATTTTTGCGTCTATGTTCATCAGGGATATTGGTCTGAAGTTTTCTTTCTTTGATGTGCCTTTGGTTTTGGTATCAGGGTGACATATGTTTTCAACAGGAATGTACCTCAACATTTTAAAAGTTATTTATGCTAAACCGAAGGCCAACATCATTCTAAATGGAGAAAAATTGAAAGCATTCCCTCTAAAAACTGGAACAAGACAGGGATGCTGTCTTTCACCACTTCTATTCAACATTGTCCTTGAAACTCTAGCCAGAGGATTAGACAGGAGAAAGAAATTAAAAGGATACTAATAGGAAAAGAAGAACTCAAATTGTCACTATTTACTAATGAAATGATTCTATATTTAGATTAAAAAAATTCCACCAGAAAACTTCTAGAACTCATAAATGAATTCAGTAAAGTAGCAGCTTATAAAATCAAAACACATAAATCATATTCCTATATATCAGTGATCAATCTATTGAAAAAGAAATTAGGAAAACTACCCCATTCACAATAGCCTCAAAAAAAAAAAAAGGAAAGGAAAAAAGAAAAACAAACTTGGGAATCAATCTAACAAAAGAAGTGTCAGACCTCTATGATGAAAACTACAGAACACTAAAGAAATAAATCAAAGAAGACCTTAAAAGATAAAAAGACCTCCCACGCTCCTGGATAGGCAAAATTAATATTGTCAAAATGGCCATACTACCAAAAACATGATATAGCCCCATCTGTAACTCAGTGGTAGAGCACTTGCCTAGCATGTGTGAGGCACTGGGTTAAATCCTCAGTACCACATAAAAATAAATAAATAAAAAATAAAGGTATTTGTCCATTTACAACAACAACAAAGCTTCTTCTCAGCAAAGGCAACAGTGAATAACATGAGGAGAGAATAGGAGAAAATCTTTACCACATGCACCTCTGATACAGTGTTAATCTCCAGGATATATAAAGAACTGAAAACACTGAACACCAAAAAAAAAAAAAAAAAAAAAAAAAAAATCAATACATGGGCCGAGGAACTGAATAGACACTTCACAAAGGAAGAAATATAATTGGTCAACAAATACATGAAAAAAATATTCAACATCTCTAGCAGTTAGAGAAATGCAAATCAAAACTACTTTAAGATTTCATCTTACCCCAGGCAGAATGGCAATTATCAAGAATACAAACAACAAAAAATATTGGTGAAAATGTGGGGAAAAGGGCACACTCATGCATTGCTGGTGCGAATGCAAATTGGTGTAACCATTATGGAAAGAGGTATGGAGATTCCTCAGAAAACACCATTTGACCCAGCTATCCCACTCCTTAGTTTATAACCAAAGGACTTAAAATCAGCATACTACAGTGATGCAGCCACATCAATGTTTATAGCAGCTCAACTCACAACAGCTAAACTATGGAACCAACCTATGTACCCTTCAACAGATAAAGAAATGTGATATATATATGCTTCTCAACAGTAAGAAAGAATGATGACTCAAATGACACAGAAGGATCAGAGGCCTTATGTTGAGTGGAAGAGGCCAGTCTCCAAAGGTTGCATTCCATGAGATTACATTTATAGGAAAGTCTTGAAAAAAGACTGACTGCAGTGACAAGAGAGCCCACCGGTGGGAGGATGGGAGGTCTACAAAGGGGCAGCGCCGGAGGGTGTTTTCAGGTAATGGAACTGTTCAGCATCCTGACTGGTGGTGGTTATAAAAATCGATACTTGAGTTAGTATTTGCAGAACTGTATACCAAAAAAAGTTAAATTTTACCACATGTTAAAAATAAAAATAAAAGATCAGAAACAAAAAAGATGGTCATTTAAGCTCCACTGTCTTTCTCACAACTGTTTTTCAAGCCCAGCCCAGTCCACATTGAGTTTTCCTTTTTTTCCTCTGAAAGGGTATTACTAAGTACACCATTTGTCATTTGGTTCTTATCGCCAATGGAGCTCACTTCCAGATCAATAATTGTTCTTAGAATAACAGTATTTGCTGCGTACATCATTTATCATGAGGCGCTTATCAGTAATTGCTTTGCAAAGTTGCTTCTCTCTCTCTGGTGGGCCTGTCTTGTCTCTCTAAATGGAACTGCCATTTATGTTACATACAATATGATTTCTGCTACATATACTTGCTACTTCATCTTTTATTCAAAATGAGCCAGTGAGATAGAATTAATATGTCCTTTTTTCTTCTTGATGAGGGAATGAAAGCTTGTAAAGTTATTGGGGGTATTGATGTCACACTGAAAGTAAGAGGCAAAGCTGAAGGAGGAAGACTACTAGGTCTGGCTGACTCTGAAGCCTATGATCAGTATCCCCATAGATCCCAAAAGCTCTATAGCCAGTCATCACATTACCAAAGGTAGACACTGTCCTACAGTTTAGGATACCCTTCAGCCTCATTTGAATAAAAAATAATATTTAGTCCTGTTCCATAAAGGATTTTTAAGGTGCTTGAACATTCTGGTTGAATGCATACTTATCCCTCAAAACTGACAAGGCCAGGTGTGGTTGGTGAAGCTGAGGTGAATACCTGGGAAAAGGTGCATGGACTCAGCAGACAACATTCTACTTATTTCTTCGTGTTAGTTCTGGAAATTGGGAATCATTTAGAAGACTTAAGAATTAGAAAAAATACCTGAGATCCATAAGGATAAAGCCTAGTGCCCTACAGCATTTGTTCTATGTACTGTCAATTCAAGTTTCTCCCATGCTTGTGGAAAGCTACCAGTTAGCACCATTCTTGAGATAATTGTGAAAATAGTTGCTCAAATTATTTTCCTGTGTTCTGTGGTTCAAACGAGGATACCCAGCTGAGAAATGGGAAATATTGGGAATGTGGGGTGGCAGGTTAGAAGGTTCCTGTTGTTATCTTCAGAGGTAGGGAGTTTTGAATAGATAGGGGGGTGGGAAATTCTGTGAGTGTAGTGGGGGGAGGGCAGCACCAGCCGTAACCAGGTGTTGTGTGTGGTGGTGGATGCCACTTTGATCCTGTCTTCAACAGGTGGATGTGTCCCCAGTAGGCAAGGAAAGCCCCCCATAGGGGCTGTGCTCCTGGGTACAGCTGCGAGATTGGATTCTTCTTCTGTGAGAAGTTCTCAGGTCTCACAGGTGTCTATTTCTTTTCCAGGGTGTTCTCTAAGGTAAGCATAGAACCAAAACCACTAGAAAATTGTACTTGTATAAATAAACATTTACTGAAGGGTCAAATCAGGTTTTTCTTCTTCTTTTTTTTTTCTCTTCTAAAATGCTTCCTCTTAATTTTTAAAATACTGCATATTGAATATTCTAAAGTCTAAAATAATAGTACTTTGTTATTAAATGTTTTGTTGTCAATGTTAGAACCCTGTTTTTTGGCACCCTGCCTCCCAGCACTGAGCAAATGACCTCTTTCTTTTTTCTTTTCCCCAGCATCTGCCTTTTGGTTCTAAGCTTTTCTTGGTTTTCTTTATACAGAACCCTTATGTTTAATGTTATATGATAGCTTGTTTATACTGGTTCCAAAGCCTACTTTATTTTTCCGACCAAGGGAAGAAAGGAGGAACTTTGGATGGTGTAGAGGAAAATGGACGGGAGGGGATGGGGGAAGGAAAGATAGACTGAGACAGACAGTATTACCCTATGTATGTGTAAGATTACATGAATCGTGAATCTACATTGTATACAACCAGAAAAAAAATAAAATTTTAAAAAACAATAGAAAAGAAAAATCTATAATAGGTTGCAGTAAGAATTTATTGTTCTGCAATGGGAAGTATACCAGTTTAGGAAGGAATAGGCCTCATCTTGGTTATATACCTTGAATGAATAATTTCCTTTTTCCATGGTTTTAGATTCTTTGCTTGTAACTTAACATTTGAGAGGCTTTGACTAGACAACATTTTAAGGTCCCTTCTGGCATGAACATCCTCTGATGGGTTAGGTGACTTTCTAATGTAGCAAGAATAAAACAGGTGATTGATTGGGCCACTCTCTATAAAAAAAAAAAAAAAAAAAAAAAAAAAAGGAAAAAGAAAAAGAGAGACGTTTGATTTTTTTCTGTCCATCACTTTAATTTTTTTAAAAAAGTATACATCTTAATATCATTAGCACATGCAAATTACTTTGCAGCATACATTTTTGGTTCATCAACAAATGCATTTAAACAAATGTACCATATATTACAATTTATTCTGTAGCTTTTCATTTTTATTCCTTTAACTCTTCTTGATATTTTCTCAAATTTTAATATTCACTTTTTGCTTGATTTGTTTTGTTACTAGGGATCAAACCCATTGTGCTTTACCACTGAGCTACATCCCTAGCCCTTTTTATTTTTTATTTTGTGATGGGGTCTTGCTAAGTCTCTTAGGGCCTCACTCTGTTACTGAGGCTGACTTAAGCTTGCATTCCTTCTGCTTCAGTCTCCGGAGTTGCTGGAATATAGGTGTGTGCCACCATGCTCAGCTCAATATTCACTTTTAAAGATTTAACCTTCATGCCCATAAGTCCTTTAATGGAAGTATACTCCTACCTGCTTATATTAAAGTATTTGGGATAAATCACTGATCTCGGAATAGCTCTGTCTTTAGTATTACTTTTGCTTTAAAAATTGCTTGGAATTCTATTCACCGAAGAACTGGATGGATATATATATATATATATTATATATATATATATACACACATATATATATGATATATATAATATATATACACATACACATATACACACACACATATATATATAAAATGTACTTTTTGTACATAAAGTGCTCTTGAGTACATTAGGCTGCTTTATAAATTTTATAAATTTGAGGATTAGCAAAGTTTGACAGTATCTTGAAGTTTCAAGAAGACTTGAAGAGAAGAGACAGCTACTTCAGAAACCAGAGTGGGGAACTGCTGCGAAGGAGCAATAGTCCTGAGACCCATGTGTGAGAGAGGAGAGAGGAGAAAGGAGGGAGGAGAAAGAAAAAAAGATACAAAGGGAAGGGGGAAATGGAAGTAAGAGGTTACCAAAAATGAATATTCTGTTACTTTTTTTCTGGGACTCAGAGTACAAGCACAGCCAGATAGAGAAGAAGCGTTGTTCTTTCCATGGTTCAAAGAGCAAGGGGGTCAGCCTCAGGCTTCAAGATAAAAATTTAGTGATAAGAACTTCCATTTCCAGCACTATTGCAGACAAGATAGTTTATAAACATTGGAAAAGTTTTATACAGACAACTCATGCTTACACGTACACAGGTTGGCAAAGATGTAAAGGGAATTCTGAGTTCAGAAAGATAAGTATAAATCCTCACAGTCAGCAGCACTGAAGCCAGCAGCTGCCCTGGGCAAATCTGCAGATTCCTGGTGGCCCAGAGCTTTAGTTTTAATAGGTCAGGGATAAGAATGCAGAGACATCAGTGGATTCATAAGAGACTCCAGGAGAAATCAGGATTCCTGTAAAGTGACCTCTTCTCATAAAAGGAACCAGAAAAAAATTTCCACAAAGGGAGGTGGTAAAGAATCTTGCCTGTCTTGGCCTTGACTCAGATAGAAGAAAAATTTCTCCCATGAGGATATTTAACAGTAAGCACTCACACTTATTTGGAGCCCAGAATTCACTGCCTACATGGCACAGAGGAACCATCAGTCGAGTGCTGAGTTTAACCCGGGTGTATAAACCCACATCTCTCTCTTTCAGACACACACATAGACCACAGACAGACATAACCTTAGCATTATTTAAAATGTAGATCCTCTCCATGAATGCATGATTTGTCAAAATATGTTCTACTGTCATGTAGAACTAAAAAGAACAAACAAAAAAATCTCTTCCATTTAAAAAAGAAAAGTTGCTGGCATCTGACAAAAAATACAAAAATAAAATAAAATGCAGACCCTTGGAGTTCACCCCAGCATGCTTAATCAGAATTTCCAGTGGATTTCAGCATAGGAGATAATATCATGATTATATGATCAGGCCAGATTTTGAAAACACAAGCTAAACAGTGATTCTCAAAGTGTGGTTCCTCAACCAGCAACCTCAGTATCTGCTAGGAATTGTTAAACATAAAAATTCTCAGACCCCTCTCATACCTATTGGATCAACAGTTCTAAGAGGTGAGTTCATAAATTTGTGGTCTAAGATCTATAGGTAATTCTAACATGAGAACCATGTACTAGATTACTCCTAGGTCCAAGAATGAATGAAAAATTAATTTTGGTAGTGTAGACATGAAAAATAGAAGAAGCAAAAAATGAGAAGAAATAGACATAACTCTCTTGATCTCTGTACTCAAGAAAACAATTTATTAACCCTCTGAAATCCCGTAGAATTTTTTGTGACTTTTTTATACTTTCCATCTCTGCTCTCTACATTGTCTTTTCCTGTCAATTCATATATTCTTCAGGTTTTGATGTAGTGATTTTCAAATTTTAATGTAGGGACCTCACTTTGAGAATCAGTGGTTAAACATTCCTTTTCAAGATGTGATGTCTAACCCATAGCTCCAGCTAGGTCTCCTATTTCGTCTAGAGTCAGTGTTTTGTTATTATCTTCCACAGAATTAAGACAAGATAAGTAAAATATTCATTTTAATGCTTGAGGGGAACTCCATTTCTTCATTTTATGACCTCTTTCTTTACAACCTTTTTCATCCTTCTAGAACCATAGCTAGTGAGGCTTTTCAAAGTGTCAGTTTTAATGTCCCTGACAATGTATGAGTGTCAGTAAAGACTTGTGGTTATTCATAAAAATTTTTTTTTTGCATTCAGGATTTATTAAGCTCACACTTGATAAGTATGCAAAGCTAACCTTTTGCTAATATAATTAAAATATAACTTGCTGTGGCATTTAGTCTTTCGATTGTAGAAGGTAAGCCTTTTTTGAAAACAACAATATACAACAATCAATATACAACAATATCCAAAGCAATCAAATGGGCTGGAATGTTTTCCTTCCTCTTTCAGGTGAAATCACATTATGGTAGGAAATTAACTAAATTGTTATTGACTTCATTTGGAAAATATTTTGTTTGCTCTAATAATTGAATTCATAGATTAAGAAACAGGCTTAATTTATGACTTTTGGATTGGAACCCAGTAGGCAAAACTGGTAGAATAACTGCTTTCTTCCTTACTTTATAAATTTTAATTTAGTGAAAGAAAAAAAATCACTCTAACAGTTTTCCCTTTTTCCATTTAGAAAAATATTATTGCACAATAGAATAGAACATAGCAAGAAACTTTGTTTCTAGGCAGGTATGGAAACACTTTCTAGCATAATGCCAATGTCATTATAAATATCATTTCTTCTTTTACTTCAAAATCCAATTTTTTCTTGGTAGCTGCAGTTGAGATGCCGACAATAAAGAAATGCCCTTCTATATTTCTGTACAGTTCTACCAAATTTAAGAAATGAGAATCTTAATAAGGAAGATTATGTTGCACCTTCTCATCTTCTTATATTGAAAAGGACAAGTAAGGTCTTGGCTAAGACTTCAGAACTGAAAGATTGCTGACCTCCATTGTTTCTAAAAGAAATACCAGCTGATAATCCACCACCTTCAATAACATTGCAAGATCAGCAGATGCTACACACAGACAAATCAATTTTTTTTGCTGGATCACATAGACACTTGGAAGGAGAGTTCAGAATTTTAGACAGTTTCTTATTATCAGAGGTCTAGCTGAGAAAGGAAGGAAAATTTTAATTTCTGAATGGATGAGTTTAGTGTCAATATACCTTCAGTCTCTGAGTGAGAACCACATAGCTCTAAATTATCTCTTTTTCAAGAAATTCTATAAAGAAGGTGGGAAGATATAGTAAAATAAAAATGACCAGCAGTACCTATTTAGATTTAGTTAGAAATAGTAAGTTGTTTTTCTTGCTATCTCTTCTAAAATGGGATTTAATTTGTCTGTAGGTGAATTCAAATAAATGTCTTCTTACTTTATGAAAATCATTGCAAAAATTCCAAATATGTATGAAACATTTTTCTAGCCCTTAATAAGTTTAAAATTTCATAGACATTTAGAGAGATAGATAAAAGTATTCAAAGCAGTAATGGATGCAGTTTCTAACTAGTAACAGTGCTTTATCGAAATAACTTTTGAAAAAGATCAGGAAAAGAGATAAGATTTATCTTATTCTGAGTCCAGTTTTGTATATTCACACTTGTACCTTTAACTCCCTGTTCCGTAGCTCCACTAAAATTTCTCATGAACTGCTTGGCTTTTAACATGTCCTCAATAAAACTTTTTTATTCCCTATTTTGCGTAAACTGTCCTCTTCAAATCTTTCCAACTTGAATAAACCACTTAACCAATCTCTTGCCTGCTCATACCAAAAAGTAGGGCGCTTCCTTGATTTTTCTCATACCTTATGACCTATGTCCCATCAAGTCCTCCAGGTTTCATCTCCAGAATTTATTCTCACTTTTCTCTCCATCACTACTCAAATCCAGGTATCACCATGTTGTGCTTTGACTAAGGCAGAGCCCTCCTATGACTTTGTACTTTCACTCACAGTAAATTACCGTGCGGTTTATTCTTCACCCTGCAGCCAAAACGATGTCTTAAGAATGTAGACCACTGCTCAGAACATGCTATGATGGTTTTCCCCAATGGACTAAGAATACAATCTAAACCATTTACCAAGGTATTCCAGGGCTCTCAAGCACTGCCCGTGCCTTTCTACTTCATCTTCACCCTCCTGCCTTTTCCTCACTGTGTTCCTGTCACCTTAGTTGCTGATGCTTCCTAGAAAATTGCAAGCCATTTCCAGTTATACCCTCTCCAATTACTCTGTATTGGTTAGATTTCGGTTCTGGTTTTTTACCAGCCCCAGGATTGTCAGTAGCTGAATAAGATAAAAAAGGATATATTGGCTTCCTATTGCTGCTGTAACAAATTGCCACACAGTTGACTGCCTCACAAACACACCTTTATTACAGTTCTGGAAATCATAAGTCCATGCAGTTGTACAGGCTAAAATAGAGGTGTTGGTAGAGCTGCACTGATTTTCGGATACACTAGGAAAAACCCTGTTTCCCTGTCCTGTCCAGCACCTAGATGCCATGTGCTCTTTGGCTTCTGGTTCTTTCCTCCAACAAAAAGTGCATCCCTCCAACCTCTGCTTCCCTTGTCAGGACTCTTCTTTCCCTCTGACCTTTGTCTCCTCCTTATAAGGACCCTTGTGATTATCAGACTCCTCTCAGATAATCCAGAATTATCTGCCCATCTCAAGATCTTTAATTTGACCACACTTGCAACATCCCTTTTGCCATATAAGATGACATATTCATAGTATTGGGAGCTTAGGACGTGGACATCGTCAGGGGGCCATTAACCAGCCTAACACACAGGGCTTGCACTGTTCTCTTTCCTCCCCTGAGCTTGATAACAATCAGAAGAATGGGTTCCGGTCCAGAAAAGTCAAAATCCAGTCTGGACTACTTCAGACCTGACACATTAAGCTTAACTAAATTTGGCTAGAGTTTAGTGAGCTGGGTGAGTGTCTCAGTCCCTATCACGCCACAGTATTTCATGGAGTAACTGCTACGGATGCACCCCGTCCCTGGGCAGCACTTCTCTTTGAAGATTTTTCACCCCTGTTGATGACCCACAGTGGAATGCAGTTTCATTCAGAGGGTTTTTCATTCTGTCCTACCTTGAAAGGAGTTATCATGTTTATTATTTGGCTATGACATATGCTTTCAAATATATCAGGACTTCTGCTTATTCCTTTTTTTCTTTTCTTTTCTTTCTTTCTTTTTTTCTAGATGCTAGCACTGCCCTGTGAATGAGCAGTCAAAGATGCACAAGCGAACACACCAATAATCAAACCACAGGGACAAATCAAGTCTCCTGGGTCTGGCGTCTGTGGCACACAAGACAGTGGTAATCTCTCTCTCTGAGTTTATGGGCAGGACAAAATGATAAGAAGATTGGACATGTTTCTGTGAAGTAATTGCTGAGTTTCAACAATATCGAGTTTTGCTTTTCCTTTAGACTTTAAAAGCCAGGAGTTGTGTTATGGTTTACCATCTTGTCACAGCCATTGGGATGTAACCTGAAGAGGTGTGAAGTGTTTTTTCTTTATTAGAACAGTGCTTCTACCACATACTGGCCAGTTCTCTCATGATGCCTCAATTCCTCATTATTCATGAAGAATGTAAGCAGAAGAAAATATATTCAGGCTCTCCCTGTGTTGCTTCCTGATCTTTTCGTCAGAAATGTAAAGTCACAGAGGTTGAAAATTGCATTAAAGCATACCTGCATGTCCTCTTCCCTTTTAATTAAAAAATCTTCCTTTTACCTTTGCCCTCTTTGCCTTTTCTTTTGAATAATTTCTTGATACAAAACTTTTAGGGCAGAAATAATGCCCATCCTTCAAAAGTAATTTGTATTTTAGTGCATTACTAGGAGAGGCATTTGGTTTTTTTCTCACTCTCCTGTCCAATTCCTGCTAACTTTTAGTTGTATTTGTGGTGGTTAGGGCAACATTGAGAATGTGGTAGGACATTAAATATACTGATTGGGGTGGCAGGGGGGGAAGAGAGAGAGAGAGAGAGAGAGAGAGAATGTAAGCATTCTCTCTTCCTAATAAACATAAGGAACTTTTATTTGTTGCTATTTCTTAGTATAGTCCATGTAGTTGTTAATTAGTAAGTAAGTAAGTAAGTTAGTTAGTTAGTTAGTTTGCATTCAGTGCTGTGAATTGAATCCAGAGCCTTGCGTATCCTAGGTCTGTGTAGTTTTAGACAACACAGCTTCTATTTGCTAACATGGATTTCTTGTCAATAGCATTTTTGTTAGCTACTAAACGTATCCTGAAGTATTTCTCCTTATATCCTATAATCTTAAAATATTTAACTACTTTCATTTTGATAAATATATTTTGCTTTTTCATGTCTTCTTGCTTGTGGACTTCTTGCTCCTGTGTTTGCAAAGTTCCTCTTCTTCAAGGTCATACAGGAAATTTCTGTGCATTTTTTGAGACTTAGCATATATAAATTTAAGAACATATTACATCTTTCTTCCTTCTCCATATAAGCAGAATTGGGAATTATCCTGTTTTTATTGTATTGAATTTGTTGATGCTTCTTTTGTTTCATCATCATCCTGGAGAGTTGATTTTTTGCACATCTGCATTTCCCTCGGGCTGAGAGGCCACACTTGAAGGAAAGGTTCCATCCTATTTATACAAAGTCCTTAATCAGAAAGAGGCAGACTCTAAATGGTAAAGAAGAGAGAACTGATACGTAATTTTCTTTTCTGTAGTTTTTGGAGTCAGGACCTTTCAAAATATAAACATCATTTAAAAAGCAAAAGGAGAGACTTCTGAGAAAAGCAATTGGAACATAATTGGACACATTTGGAAAAGATTGCCACTCATAGGAGTTACGAGATGAAATGATTTCCTGTGTAATTCCAAGTTAACTAAAATATAAATAAATCAGACTTACTTTACCCAAATAATAAGGACACTAGGGTTATAGTGCTTCTTTGTTATTAACTACTTATGGGATTTTGACCAAATAAAAATTTGGGAGTCAATACAACACCTCTGCTAGGCTGAAATACTGTTAACTGGATTGTTTTATGAACTTCTGGTGATCTAAGTTCTTCTTTGTTTTCCTTCCAGAGATTTACAGGGGCACTTTCAATTTCCTAATGTTCTGTTGTCAGGAAGGAGGGCAACACTGGACATTGCTAGGTTGAGCAACATGAGTACTTGATGCTACTATTGGATCTTAGTGAGGGAGAATGCTCTCTGGAGGACCTGTGAACTGGTCATGTAAAAAAGTGAGTTTATAAGGTCAATCTATTGCCATTTCTTTTTTAAAACCAACCCTCTTGGAAAGACCACAAAAGAGAAGTGACCTTATTGTGGACAAAAGCCAAAGCCAGTGGAGATGAATTTAATAACAGCTGAAGCTTCAATGACTGCCATGAGATGACCCTGGTCAAAGATTTATTGACCTCTCCATGCTGTGTGGAAGCAGATGGTGGTAGCAAACCTGGAAAGACTTGGAATTGGAGACTCAAACTTCCTCTAAGCATAGGAATTATAAAACAGGGAGACAAAGAAAGGACATTGTTTTGAACCGATTGCTGCTTTAGAGATGGAAAGTTCAGTTTTTCTAATTGTGCAAGGGATGTATGACAGTATGACAGTATGACAGTATGACAGTCAAGAGCCTCAGGGTATAGAAAAGGGCAGAAGAACATGTCACAGGGGGTACTTGAAGGCTGTGGTCATAAATATCACCGGGTAAGTGATTTGCCCTTATCATTTTATGATGTGATAATTTAGTGAAGTTTGATCTTTGCATTTGGACTGTAGAAATTATTTCACTTGGAGGGCAGAATTTATGGTATTTTTCTTAATTCTTAAAAGTGAAACCTTATAAGAGGTTAGTTAATAAAGCAACTTAGATATGAGGCTGATGGTATGAGTTTTCTAGCACTGTGAAAGGATGAGGTTTTCATGATCTTTAGTCTGTTGGTAATAAATACAGCATCAGCTCCTGATCAATGAATGCACTCCAGTGACAGACTTTCTTGTTTGAAAGCCGTCACACAAGCAAAAAAGTGGACTTTGGGCACACATATATCTGTACTTATTAATTTATAGTATGAAAGTTCTTAGATGATAGAAAATATACTGAAGATCTTGAGTCAAAAGAATGCTTAAGGAGGTAGAATCACATGACAAGAAATATATATTTGGTCTATGCCCATGTTTCCTGGAACAGAGCTCACACAACCCTTGGATGTATGACTGGGGCTGATGACTGGGGCTCCTAGATAGTGTTGGGGTTGGGGACGGTTGCTAGGGGAATGACCAAGGAATTAGAGGGTTAGAACTCTTGGTCCCTCCTTCTATCTTTTGAGAAAGGGAGAAGGGCTGGGTGTTGAGTTAGTCTTCAATAGCCAATGATTTAATATGTCATGTCTGTGTAATGTCATCTCTAAAAATCCATAGATTGTGGGGTCAGAGAGCTGATGGGTTTGGTGAACACATGGAAGTGCTGGGAAGGTGGTGCACCTGGAGAGGACATGAAGCTCTGCACCCCTTTCCCCAGACCTTGCCCTGTGCATCTCATTCATCTGGATGTTTCTGAGTTGTATCCTAATAATCCAATAATCAAGTAACTCTCCTGAGTTCTGTGATCCATTTTGGAAAATTATCAAGCCTACGAAGTGGGTTGTGGGACTCTGATTTAAAACTGGTTGGTCAGTAGTATGAGTAACAACCTGAGTTTGCAATTGGGGTCTGAAGTTGGGAATGGGGCAGTCTTCTGGGACTGAGCACTTTTAACCTGTGCTCTCTAATACTAACTGCAGGTACATAGTATCATAGTTGAATTGAATTGTAAGACACTTTACCTCATGTCAGAAAATTGGTTATTCTGGGAAAATTTCATGGCCAAATGTATTGATTACTACAGAGGTAAACAGTTTGTTTTCCCTGTATTGAAGGAAAAGCAGAAGACCAACTATTACTGGTATGCAGGTAGTTCAAGAAAATCCATAGTAATGTGACAAAGACAAGGGGGAAGTAAGTTACAACAGGTCCCATATTTGCAATAGGCAATCACAGTAACTACAGAGGTCAACCTAGCAGGTTAGAGTTTAGACATTCTCTGGTACCTTCTTGCACCCACTCTGTTCATTCATCCAAATCAGAATCAAGCATCTGTAGTACTGAGCTTCATTTTAGCACCCAGTCATTTTCCCAATTTTACCCATTTGCTCGTGGAAATTCCTGAGAGATCATAAGGTCTTTTTACAAATTTTTTAATTTTTTTATTTGCTTATTGATTCATTGAGCACAAATGGAGTACAGCTATTGTTTCTCTGGTTGTACACAAAGTAGAGTCACACCATCTGTGCATTCATACATGTACACAGGGCAATGATGTCTGTCACACATTCTATTATTATTCTTACCCCCCAACCCCGACCCCATTCCTCCCTTCCCTTTATGCTATCTCTCCTTCCTCCATTCTTGCCACCCTTCCCCCCCGCATTATGCATCATCATTCATTTATCAGAGAGACCATTTGGCCTTTGGATTTTTGGGATTGGCTGATCTCACTTAGCATAACAGTCTCCAACATCATTCATTTACCTACAAATGCCATAATTTTATTCTTCTTTATGGCTGAATAATATTCCATTGTGTATATATACCACAGTTTCTTTATCCATTCATCTATTGAAGGGCATCTAGGTTGGTTCCACAATCTAGCTATTGTGAATTGACCAGCTAGATCATAAGGTCTTAATTGCTGTGTAATCTCAAAAAAGACTACCCATCTCACTATTTAGGAAAAACTTCTTCAATTTAATATTTTTTCCTAAGGTTAAACTAACTCATACTAACAGAAAAAAAGTATTTTTCCCCTGATTTCCTCCATAATCTATCATCCATATCACTACTGAGATTTCACAGATTGATGATTACGTGTTTCAGAGAGCTTAGGGATTCCTAGTAGTCATGTACATTAAGACAATCAGATTAAATTGGCCTCAAGATACTTACATGATGTTGTGTGTGTTTATTAACTCTTTTTTAGGAATATAATTTACTCTGTTGCTGTTACATATGGCAATTTAAGGTTGACAAGTTATGTGAGCTACTTGGGATGAAGGTCTATAAATATTATCATTAACAGTTTATTCATTTACTAGGCATTTGGACACCTTTTCACTGGGACTCCAAATCTCCTGATTTTATCACTCATTCCATGAGCCCCAATTTCCAGTACAATGCAAAGAGGACCAGGTGTCACCTATACACAGTGTGCTATGTTACAGAGGGGAACCCTGAGCACAGGGCCACCCAGGAATTGTTTTTGTTTTAAATGTATTGGCCAGAGAATCTTCCTGCCCTTTAATTTAGAGGGGGACACTATTTATGTTCATTTTACAACTAGGTGGTTTTATAAATGTCTTTGAAAAGATAGTCCTGCATAGAGCTCTGTTAGCAAGCTGCACAGAAACATGAGATCCACGGAGAATCCTAATAGGATTATCTTAATATTTCCATTCCTAATTGTTATATTTTATATTCTCAATTTGGTGATATGCTTCTTCAGTAATGAAGCAATGATTTCATTTCAAACAATTGGAGATATCTTTTTACCTGAGTTGTGTGACCATCAGAGATTTTGGTTCATGCTTGATTAAGTTCTTGTTGACAACTTTGACTGTCACAGTGGAAAAATGATTGATTCCCACAAGAGGTGGTCTCACAGCTTATGTGCACTGAATTCAAATTGCCTGACATACAATTCCTGTATCTAATTAAGGCCCCACACAGTTCCAGCTCAGGTGGCTATATCACTGACTCATAAGAAATATAAATATTTTCCTGTAGATGTCTAAAAGACATTTGAATTTGATGCAATCTAACATTTTCCCTCTTATATATTTCTTTTGGCTGTCTAATCCTCTATAATTAAGGCTATCTGAAATTTGGAGTTTTCTTATAGTTCATACATAGTATGATCTATTCTCTTATCTTCTGAGGGGGTGTTTGTTTTCAAAGTCCTAAAACGAAAAACTTCAGGAAATATTTTCCGTTTTAGTTTAGAGTAGCTTAATAAAATGTACATAAAAAGAAATGATATTAATTGATTTTGCGTTCTTTACATGAGTGACAGCTTTTCTCTCCCATCTTTCATGAGTGTGTAAATCTAAAGTGTAGTCAATAACCTCACTGATTGCTGAGTTGGTATTTTCCCTTTCATCTTTTTCCAGCTTTTTGGCAGATTGCATATAAGATTTGTTTAACATGGCTTCACAAACTCCTTGGTTTCACTGATGAGAGTCTCTAAATCACTTACCGCTACCCGCACTTATTGTAAATCTAAAAGAAGCTTCTTTAAAAAGCCCAACTTCCTTTTCTTTCAGTAGCAGAGCTGCCATATATTGCTTTGAAATACAACTCCAGACTGGCAGCATCTATTGCCTCACACACAGTAAACATTAAACAAAACAAAGGGATGTAGTGAGAAATAACTCCTCCTGCAATGGATCTTTTTATTTTTCTAATCAACAGTCTCTAGGTAATAAAGAACTCTATGTGTCCTTACAGAAATTGCACACACACACACACACATGCACACAAACATATTTTATATTAGTGTAAAAATTCTAAACCTGTACTTCTATTTTTTAAATTTTTTGTCTTAAAGATTTTGGGATTTTTAATTATGATAATTTTTCTGTAATAAAATGCACTGATCTTAAGTATATGGTTCAATGATTTTTCAGAATTTTATATGCCTGTGAGATTACCACCCAAATGAAGATAAAAAACATTTTTGTAACTTCAGAAAGTTATTTTATGTGCTTTTCACATCAGTTACTCTGAATCCCTAACCACGTTCTAATTTCTATTACCACAGATAAATTTTACCAGCTCTTTGACTTTATATAAATAGAATCAGACTTATCTAGAGATATTATTTTTTAAACATTTGATTCTTTAAGCTTCTGAATTTTATTAAATTTTTGTGCATGAGTGGTAGGGTTCTATCAAAAATTTAATTTGTGTATATTATTGAGTATTCTATCCTTTTCCCACTGATTTATTGGGACATTCCACCCATGTTCTATTTCAAATTTCGTACAGTTCTTTTTCTGGATCCTCTATCTTTTTAAGATATTTTTTATTTGTTCTTATTAGTTGTACATGACAGTAGAATGCATTTATACATTTTGATAAATCATACACAAATGGAGTGTAATTTCTCATTTTTCTGATTGTACATATTTTAGGATCACATCAGTCATGCAGTCACATATGTACATGAGGTAATAATATCTCACTCCACTATCCTTCTTACCACCATACCCCCTCCCCTCCCTTCTTCTCCTCTACCTGATGTAAAGTAACTCTATTCTTTCCTAGCCATTCCCCCTTATTGTGAATTAGCATCTTGATTGTCTGTCTGTATCCATATCACAGTATCAAAATTACTACATGTTAAAAGGATTCTTTTGTGTGATATGATGAATTCCATGACCTTATTTTAATTCAAAATTACTTTGGGTGTTCTTTACCTTTTGTATTCAAAATGAATTTTGAGGTTTTTGACAAATTTCATTAAGCATAATTTTAAAATAGATTATTTGAAGAAACACAGCATCTTTACAATATTGAACACTTGAATATATAGCTAGCTATTCATTCATTAAACTCTCATTTTATGACCTTTAAAAATATTTTATGCTATAAAATTTTTGTATATATCTTGTGAGCTACATCCCTTGGTATTTAGTAGATTTTATTTTGTGGTAGGCAGAACAATAAACTACCAAAGATATCCATGTCCCAGTTCCAGGTACCTGTGACAGTTTGAATGTCTTGATTTCTCCTTGATTCTTGAAATATGTTTTTGATGGATTTAATATTCTGAGTTGACAGTTCTATTCTTTCACTATTTGAAAAGTGTTATGCTTACTTTCTTCTGGCATCCATGGTTTCTGATAAGAACTCTATCATTTGAATTGCTTTACTGTTTAGGTGTGATGCCATTATGGTTTGGATCTTAAATGTCCTCCAAAGACCCATATGAAAATAACTTGGTCTCCAGCTTGTGGTGCTATTGGGGTCTTTAAAATGTGGGGCCTAGTGAGAAGAAGTTAGGCCATGGATATTGGGATATTGGGTCTCTAGCCCCTTCCTCCCACTGTCTTTGCTTCCTGGCTGCAAGAGATGAGCACCTTTGCTCTACTGTGCGCTCCCTGCCACCATGTTCTGCTTTGCCACAAGTCCAAAAGCAATGGAGCCAACTGACCATGGACTGAAATCTCTGAAACTATGAGCCAAAATAAATCTTTGCTCCTTATAAGTTAACTCACTAGTCACAGTGATGAAAATCTGACTAACACAGGGATCTTTTTTCTCAATGCTTTAAAGATATTTTTTCTTGTGGGGGAGGGAAGAATAGAAGTTCAGTGCATTAGATAAAGGGGAATGAGGGAAGGGAGGGGATTAGAAATAGGAAAGACAGTGGAATGCATTGGACATAATTTTGCTTTGTTCCTATATGAATACATGACCAGTGAAATTCCACATCAGAATAAGGGGATCCTAATTAGAATAAGTTATACTCCATTGTTGAGAGCGGTGATGGGGGATGGGAGAGCAGTTACTGAGATCAGGGGTCTCTGATGATCTCATGGCTATGGCATGCTCAGTACCTGGGAACGTTTCTGTGTAAAGGCACAGAATGCTTAGATGCTGTGGCAATGCCCTGCATGAAGAGGCTCTGTGCAAGAGTCCTATCAGCTCTGGCCTTGATCTCAGGCACACAGCTCCTGGGAAGGAAGGAATTCTTATGCTAGACAACCATAATATTTCACCAGATCTGCTCCTCCAGTTCCTGCCTGCCTTATAATAACTTTTAATAATGGACTTTCTTGAGAGCTACACAAAGCTCCTAACATTGCACTTTGGAACTGTGGATTGCAACTGTGGAAAAGCTACAAAGATGTCCTAGTTTCTGCAACTTTCCTGAATACAAAGAATAATGGCTGCGTAGTCTTTAACCTGATAGCAAGGCATATATAAATAAATATTGCTGGCATAACTCTTTAGACCTACATCTCCATCAGAGAGCAGGCTCCATCTGATCCCAGCTTAATCTTCAAGATCTGTGTCTGGGAATCTTTATTTTCCAATCACCCTTCACTCCTCGCCAGACTCGAGAATTTGTTTGCACTGGACACGACACTCCATATATATGTAATATGTCAAAATACACCCTACTGTCATGCATAAAAAGAAACAAATTAAAAAAAAAGAATATGGAATTTCTCAAAAGTTGACTCAGATGTCTTGGTGAGGATTTCCTTAGGTTTATCTTGTGTGAAGTTCACTCATCATCTAGACTCTGTAGGTTTGTATATTTTAATACATTTGGGAATTTTTCAATCATTACTCAGTAGAACATTTTACTGCCCTCTTTCTTTCTCTTCCTCTTTTAGGATTCTGATGATAGGAATGTAGATCTTGCTATATATACTCCCACGAGCCCTTGAAATTTTTCTATTTTCCCTCTGTTTCTCGGCGTGAATAATGTATTGTTCTGTCATGCAGTTCACTGCTTCTTTTCTTTGGCCCTTCCTTTCTGTTGTTGAACTTGTCCACTGAATTTTCATTGCAGTTATTTTTCAGTGACTCTCCTCTGTAGGGGGTAAAATAGTCCTCAGAGAACAAGGAAGCAGTTGGAATATTTTATGACCCTTCAAAGCAATTCCATGTATTTGAGATGTGGGGACATTCAGTCCCTAAAGAGAACATGAAGGTGATGTCTTGGCAGAAGCTGGGGATAATGTAGTGTGGCATATTCAGTAGAAGTTCTGAGACTGAATGATTCAACAGAGACCTAATTCTTTTCTAGTAACATCCAGAATGCCTGAGGGGTCTGGAGAACTCTTGAAGGATGAGGATCCTTTTGCAGAAAGTGGTTGAGCCATAGAATCAGCACAAGGAAAACCATGCAGATCACACCAGAGGAGAGCAATGTTAGTTAAATAACTCCTTGACGTCCCTCTACACACAGAGGGAATTCAAAAAAAGTATCAACCTCATGGGTAACCTCCCACCTAAGAAAGGAGGACGCAGAGACTTACAGTTTCTACAATCCTCAAAGATAGGTTCATGGGAACGTATAGTAAAATCAGTATTAGGTTCAAGTTCCTGTTGGAAAACTAATTGTGGGCTGCTGTGGTACAAAAGATTTTATGAAACAGAGTGTTTCTCAGGTGTCAAGTAAGGGTTTGAGTCAAAGAAAGGTAATAATTTCACAAGAGAAAACCAAGACCCATCATTGGCATGACAGTTACAGTGATAAAATGAGATTTCATCCCCTTCTAGCTTTGTGGGTGTTGCAGTCTGTAGACCTGAAAGGTACTGAAAGTCAAAAATGTGGGGGAAAAATCTAAACTATATTTTTATTTATTTTATTTTATCCTTTATTTTTATTTTTCATTTTTACAGACAGGATTTTTATTCATTGTACACAAATGGGGTACAACTTTTCATTTCTATGGTTGTGCATGATGTAGATTTATACCATTCATGTAATCATACATGTACATAGGGTAAGGATGTCTGTCTCATTCCACCTAAATGCCCTTCAACAGATGAATGGATAAAGAAACTGTGGTATGTCTACACAATGGAATATTATTCAGCCATAAGGAATAATAATACTATGGCATTTGCAGATAAATGGATGGAGTTGGAGAGTATCATGCTAAGTGAAATTAGCCAATCTCAAAAAATCAAAGGCCAAATGTTTTCCCTGATAAGTGGATGATGATATATAGTTGGGTTGGGGAGGTGGGGAGTGAGAAAAGAATGAAGGAACTTTAGATTACGTTCAGGGAAATGAACTATATTTTTAACAATTTTGTTTCAAATACTCAAAATCAACCTGCTAAGTTCTAAGCTGAACTGTAACAGTGAAAAAAATCTCTGTTAATTCATATTTTAGTTTAGGAGTGAACAATAACTGCTTTTCATTATAGCAGTTCTTTGGGTATTTGTAACTATCTTATTCAAGGAAAGAAAGAATGGAAAGTCATTACATTCATGGTCCAAGATATTGAAAATTAATATATTTTCATTAAAAGAGGAAAGTGAGCTATTTTTTCAAATATTTCAGTGTAACCTTTCTCATCTTTAGACTATGATGAGTCATTAACCCTTGTTTTCAAATTTCCTTGAGAAATCTGAATTTCAGAAGTGGCATGCAAAACTTTTTAACTAGTCAGAATAGGTGAATAAAATTTAGCACTTTTTCTAACTTCTGATATTCTGTGAAAAAGAATACTAAATTATATACTTGTTTTGGTAACCCCTGTGATTGAAAAGCAATTTTGATGTATTATAGCACATGTACCACGACTGGTATGAAGGATATGGACACAACAAAGTTTGCTTCAAAGAAAGCATTCTTGAGTAACTCTGAGATTTAGCTACCTCTTTTCAAAAGAGGTTAACAGAATCTGGCCACCCCTCCTATAGAGAGTGAAGAGTAGGCGTGAATGCTGAGTAATTCAGCTCTGGAACAGTTCAGCAATATATCTTGAATATCGCCTTGAAAGTAATGCTTTGTGTACATGGCAAATGCATCCTGACTTTTTTTAGATAACCACATCATTAATATTGCTCTCCCAGTACTCATTTTTTCCCCCTTGGCTTTGTGTTTGACAATGGTAACTATTCTTCACAAGGTTCTACAGGGGCCACACGTTTGGGAGAGATTCATTGTTCACAACCTGCACCCAGAGTAACAATGAAGAGTTTTGTGAGAGTTATCTTTTAGTTTTGTGATTAAATTCTGGCTAATAGAACTGGTAGAAAGAATCTAACTTTATTCCTGAGTGGCCACTTAAAGCATTTAGTGAGCAGTTTGCAATTTTTGAGCATTATCATAGATCCAAATAATGTTTATGTAGTTTAAAATAGAGCAATCATTGACAGTAATAATAAGACCAATACTAATGAAGAATGACAGAGGAATGAACGCAGGTTTTTCATTTTATTTTATTTTTTATTTTTACAGACTTCATTTTGAATCATTGTACACATATGGAGTACAAATTTTCATTTCTATGGTTGTGCATGATGTACATTCATATCATTCTTGCTAATCATACATGTACATATGGTAATGATATCTGTCTCATTCCACCATTTTTCATACCCCTCCCCCTCTCATTTCCCTCTACATAATCTAACGATCCTCCATTCCTCTCTCACCCCCACCCCCACAACCAGATTCCATATCATCATCCGCTTATCAGGGAAAATATTCGTCCTTTGTCTTTTTGGGATTGGCTTATTTCACTTAGCATGATAATCTCCAATTCCATCCATTTATCTGCAAATGCCATACTTTTATTCTTCTTTATGGCTGAGTACTATTCCATTGTGTATATATATGACAACTTCTTTATCCATTCATCTGTTGAAGGGCATCTAGGTTGGTTCCACAGTCTAGCTAGTGTGAATTGAGCTGCTATAAACATTGATGTGGCTGTGTTCCTGTAGTATGATAATTTTAAGTCCTCTGGGTATAAACCAAGGAGTGGGAAAACTGGGTCAAAAAGGTGGGTCCATTCCAAGTTTTCTGAGGAATCTTCATACTGCTTTCCAGAGTGATTGCACCAATCTGCAATTCCACCAGCAATGTAAAAGTGTGCCTTTTTCCCCACATCCACGCCAACATCTACTATTGTTGGTGTTCTTGGTAAAAGCCATTCTAATCGGAGTAGATGAAATCTTAGAGTTGTTTTAATTTGCATTTCTCTAATTACTAGAGATATTGAACACTTTTTTATATATTTATTGATCACCTGTTCATCCTCTTCTGTAAAATGTCTGTCCAGATCCTTGACCCATTTATTGATTGGGTTCTTTGTATTTTTGGTGTTAAGTTTTGTAAGTTCTTTGTAAATTTTGGAGATTAGTGCTCTATCTGAAGTGCGTGTGGTAAAGATTTTCTCCCACTCTGTAGGCTCTCTTTTCACATTATTGATTGTATAGTTTGCTGAAAAAAAAGCTTTTTAGTTTGAATCCATCCCATTTATTGATTCTTGCTTTGATTTCTTGTACTTTGGATTCTTGTTAAGGAAGTCTGACCCTAAGCCAACGTGATGAAGATTCAGGCCTACCTTGTCTTCGATCTGGTTGAATGCAGGTTTTAGAAAAGAGGAAATAGCACAAGTAATACTGAAAATATGGTTGCTGAGAAATAGACTTTGGCAAATTGTATTTTACAGTAAACATGGAGCTTCTGCTCTAATATGTTATTTTCTGTACTGGGAAGGGGGTAGAAGACCTTTCCCAAGTTCATTTGCTTCCCTGAAAGGCAGTCTTCCCTAACTCTGGAGCTCCTCTCTCCTCCAGGAGCCCCTCTCCCCATCCTGGTGCATAATCTCCAAGCCCAGGAGACAGAAGCTGAAGTAGGCCTGCAGAAATGGGTCCTGCACTCCACTAAACAATCGCCCATTTCTATCTCCCACAGACCCTGAAAACCATCATTTTACATTCAGTTTCCGTGAAGTTAACTACTTACGGTGCTTCATATAAATGGGAACATTTTTTTCTGACAGAATTATTTCAATTACCTTAATATACTCAAGGTTCATCCATGTTGTAGCATGTGACAAGATTTTTTTCTTATTTAAAGCTGAATAATAATACTCCAGGGTTTGTATATGCCACATTCTGCTTATGACTCATCCACTGACAAGCATTTGGGTTGCTTCCACTTCCTGGCTATTGTGCATAGTGTACCTGGGAGCACACATATTTTTTAAAGACCCTTTTTCCAATTCTTTTGGATATATACCCAGGAATAGGATGGCTAGATTAAGTGATAATTTTAATGTTTTGAGGCATCACTATACCATTTTCTACAGTGTATTCATTTATAATATTCCCACCAACAGTGCACAGACTTCCAGTATCTCCACATTTTCATCAACATTTGCTGTTTTTTGTTTTTCTCTCCAAAGTAGTCATCCTAATGGATCCATGGTAATATTTCATTGTGGTTTTTATTTTGCATCTTTCTTATCATTAATGCTGTTGAACATTTTTTGTAAGCTTGTTGGCAATTACTGTAATTATTATAGAGATCTGACTTTTTAAAGATGACTCATTTTTAAAAATTGCTGTGCTGTTGAGATGTAAGAGTTTTTTTTTTTAATACATTCTGGATGTTAACTTTGTTTCAGCTCTATGGTTTGCTAATCTCTTCTCATGTTCTGCAGGTTGCCTTTCATGCTCTTCACTTATTTGATGCACAAAAGCTTTTGAGTTTGACACATTCCATTTGCCCATTTTTGCTTTTGTTGCTTGTGCTTTTGGTGTCAAATACAAGAATTCATTGTCCAATCCAATGTCATGAAGTTTTCCCCATGTGTTTTTCCAGAATTTTAAAGAGTTTTAGTTCTTATGTTTAGTCTTTAATTCATTTGGGGTTAATTTATATATGTTACAAAGTATAGATCCAGCTTCATTCTTTTATATGTGAATAACCAGTATTTTCAACACATCTTGTTCAAGAGATGATACTTTACTCACTGAATGGTCTTTATACCATTGCCACACTGTTCTGTTTATGGTAGCTTTGCAATATGTTTTTAAGCCAGAAATACATTATCTCCATATTTGGAATGTAAGACTCTTGATTTGTTCTTCTTTTCCAAGATATTTTATGGTTATTTGTAGTCTATTGTTAAGTGTAGGTTTACTCTTTGAAGGGCAGAGAGAATGGAAACTGCTTTTAATGAGAAGCAGATGGATCAAATCAGAGGGAGACATTCACACTGTAGATGCCTGTGATGCATGGAGTATGATGGGGTAGGCATTTGTTGGAAGGAAAACAGCCACCACAACCTCAGTAATAATCTGCTTCCAACACCAGCCTTGGAACATGTAGGCAGGAGCTTTTCCTTGAGTATGTAACCCTATCTGTCATTCGTTTTATTTTTTCCTTTCACAATTTGGGGAACTGAGGGTTCCATACTGGAATTATAAATTAAATAAAAAAACTGCTTAGACTTTTTAAGCTTTGAGGATTTTAAAGAATGCTTTGCCCTTTCACTCATGAAGTGACCCTGTGATGTGCTCTGGGCATGCAGTGATGGCCATGGGGATGGGCAGAGTGCTCTGGCCATGTGCTCTGGGTGGCCATGGGGATGGGCAGAGTAAACCTGATCCTTGCATCACACAGCCTGATGCAGCAGCTGCTTGTGAATGTGAACAAACTGTGATGTGTACCAAGGTGAGGGACAACTTCAGGTTTGCTTTTTAAGTTATGGAATGTAATTTTCTAATTTTTTGAAGGCATATACTCCTTGGCAAGTTTTCATTAAGGTGAAGAGATGCTACAGATTTTCTTTATAGGAAGTTCCAGCACCCCAAGGCTTTGAAACAACACCCTTGCCATTCTATAGCTTGTAATGAGAAGTCAGGTCAGGCAGGGCGGCATGCACTGGTAGTCCCAGCTACTCAGGATGCTGAGGTAGGAGGATTACTTGAACCCAGGAGCCAGAGGTAAGGTTGGGTAATATAGGAAGATCTTGTCTCAAAAAATATGCATTTTAGGCTTTTATTAAAGATCATGTCCTTCTCTAAAGCCATAAAATATCCTGTCATGCTTCGTGGATTAGTGAGAAGCCAAGACATTTGCTGGCAAGCAGGAGGGGGACCAACATGGAAGTCATGATCTTCTGTGTGGAGGAAGGGCCAAACTCTACTCAGCTTTTAATGAAATGAGAATGTGTACTTTCTGGGAAATTCTATGACCTGGAGGTGGGAATTAACTCATTAAGACTGAAGTTTTTCTAGGAACTTTTAAAATAAGATCTACTAATGTTACAAAATGTACACAGCCTCTTTTATTGTTCAAATGCAATTTTTGGCCCTGGATATTCATGTTTTTTATTTTCTGATATTTTTTCCCACTTTTGGATGATTTGGGTATTGCTTCAATGAAATGATGGATCTCTATTTGTATGTTCATGAGCTTTTGAGCAATTAGAGTTAGGTTCACAATTTTATTATGAAGTGCTCAGTGTCCTAGAAAAATCTTTTGTCTCTGGTTTGGTTCACATCCTGCAAAATCTCCAGGCATGGAGTAGTGACAAAATTATTTAGAGAAAGAGAGAATGTTAAGAGCCTCTGTTATGAAATATTCTTTCTGTGAATCAATCTGCATATTAAAGGTTGGAGATAGGGCTCCAAAAATGTCAATCACTCTCAAAAACTGGAATATGCCATTTATTTACTGGATTATTTGTTCTTCCTATGGGTGTGAAGTTTTAGCTACAAAACATTTACATGTTAAAAATTCTTATTAGATCCATGAAAATATTTTAAAAATATTTACATGCCAGTTCCATAAAGTGTTTCAGTCCAGGTGTAGTAATGAGTAGAAACAACTGACATTATATTGTACTAGCAAAGTGGAAAAGGATCTATGAAATACCCTGATAAAAGATTAGAGTGCTGAAGTTGTGTCAGTGTTGATATGAGAAAGACAACTTTGGCAAAAAGCAGAACTTCAGACTTTGGGAAATGCTTATGATCCTGAAACTGCTGTCTTTTATTTTATTTTCTGGGTCATTGTTTCCCAAACTAGATGCTGAATCCCAGTGAGACTGTGAAGATATTGTGAGTGTTCTTGGAGATCAGAGCAGAAGAGATCCAACAGAAGTAGGTGGCAGTGAGGGGCTGCTGGCAATTACACAAATGAACCAGATGCCCTCTCCCTCTGGTCCCTTTCCCATAGCTCCAAAGTCATGAGCTTGCTTGTAGTTTTTTCAGATCCTCTTCTTTTCTAAAAGAGAAATGGGTACTGGTAACCTCTTTATATTTTCCTGTTCTTAGTAAGTATAACTAATGCTTACTGAGCAATTATTTTGTGTCATGAGACCATTTTCTACATGAATTGGATAGATTATTTCACTTAAACCTCAGCATAATTTCATAAACGGAGGTTTGAGGAGTCTTATTGATTTGTTTAAGATCATTCAGCTAAAATGAGAGTTTACTAATCTAGAAAACAGGTCGTCCAAATGTAGGGCACACAGTCTTTTATCTTCTTTTTTTTTTCCTTTTTTATAACCGGGATTGAACCCAGGGATGCTTAAACACTGAGCAAAATCCCCCAGCTCTTTATTTTTATTGTGAAACAGGGTCTCACTAAGTTGATCCGAGCCTTGCTAAATTGCTGAGTCTGGCTTTGAACTTGCAGTCCTCCTGCCTCAACCTCTGAAACCACTGGGATTATAGACATGTGCCACCATGCCTGGCTTCCTTTTGTTTTCAGATGAAATGGTCTGAGAACCAATCTTCTATTATCACCTACTGGGCTGAGATGGGGAGTGAGTTACTTTTAGTGGGGTGTCTTGGACAGAACATTTTGAAAGGCTTTTCCAAAATGCAAAAGTCTTCCTACAAAATTGAAAGAAATGCCTTTTAGAGCCCTCAAGTTCTGTTTAGGAATTGCATTACTTAATAAGGGAAGGACAGATTTAAAATTTTTTTTCAGATGATGTGAAGATGGCATACAGATTGACAAAATTTGAGATCCTTGCTCATTGGTTCTCTAACTACTCAGACTACTCTATTTTTTTCGTGGAGGACATGATTGCATAAGAATATTTTAGTCTTTTTCTGAGAAAGTTACTTAAGTGTACTCCCTCCTACCCCCTCTTTGCTTCCTCCTGCTGAAGGTAACTGTGTAACCTGTGTAACACTGGTCATTGTCGAGAATTAAGAAACTTATTTGACAGGTGAACTCTCCATATGAATTCCAAACTTAAGTACAAATGGACTTCCGGCAATGGTATCTTGAAAAGCTG
This sequence comes from Glaucomys volans, assembly GCA_020662805.1. NCBI lineage: Eukaryota > Metazoa > Chordata > Mammalia > Rodentia > Sciuridae > Glaucomys > Glaucomys volans. The sequence continues at coordinate 116,580 of JAJEJO010003255.1, forward strand.
GGGCAATTCCTTCCATGCACAGCAATTTTAAAACAAGACTGGACGATATTATTAAAGACATCTGGCTGGAGGCACTGGAAAATGTCCAAAGTTAGAAATTGAGAAAATGTATTCTTGGAGGACTGTTACTGCAATGGGTAAGAACTGCACATTTGTTCCTTTCTTGCCTAGGCATGCTCTTGAAGGTCCACTTGGGCACGAGGAAACCTCAGCCTCACTGTTGCGAGAAGGGAGATGTCAGCATCCAGAGCAGCGGAGATGCTGGCAAGCTTCAGGGGGATTTTGGAAGTGAGAAAGCCACATTTGCCTGAAAAGGTTGTGTTATGGTTTGGATGTGACGTGTCCCCCACAAGCTCATGTGTGACACAATGCAAGAAGGTTTGGAGGAGAAATGATTGGATTATAGTCTTAAACTAATCAGTGAACTAATCCCTTTTGGGATTAACTGAGTGGTGACCGGAAGCAGGTGGGGTGTGGCTGGAGGAAGTGGTTCATTGGGGGCGTGGCTTTTGAGTATATATTTGAATTTGGTAAGTGGAGATCTCTCTCTCTCCTGATCTTCTTGTGAGCTGCTTCCCTCTGCCACACTCTTCCACCATGATGTTCTGCTTCACCTGGAGCCCTGGGAAGTAGAGCCAGTCTTCTATGGACTAAGACTTCTGAAACTGTGAGCCCTCAAAAAATCTTTTCCTCCTCTAAAGTTGTTCTGATCAGATCGTTTAGTCACAGTAATGAAAAAGCTGACTAAAACAGGTTGTTTTGTTTTTCACCTCACATATGATATTGGGACATGTGTTCCTACTGATGGTCCACTTTCTCAATGCTCTAAGATAGTCTTCAATCTCATATCTTGTGTTAAATTCTCTCTCCCTTATTTTAAAAATTGAAATTTGATTAAAAAACATTGAACATGTGGAATATTTTGGGGGCAGAGCAGACATGTAAGGACTTTATGTTTAATTTTGGTGGTGGGTTAAGTTTTCTTCTTGGAGGTGAAGAAGTGTGGAGAGAAGCAGATGCATGGTCTTCAAGAAAAACTTGCTTTTTCCATTGTTTCTGTGCTTTTGGTTCTCAGCAAAGTATCCTTTGGGATGCATTGTGTATGCAAGTATTATGTTCCCTTAATTTGAATAACTCCAGGAATAAGCTGAGCTGCCACACATGCTTAGGATAGGTCAACAGCTTAGGTGACTGCCACATTGGTGTGGACTTAGTTTGGGGCTTTCTCTGGATTTAAATATACCTTGAGGAGGGGAGAAACAGGGTCTAGCTGAGCCTGAGCTCTTTACTCATCCGATGTACTCCATAGTCATCAAATTAACTATTGATCCATACATGTCACACTGGAGACCAATTCAATCTCACCTCATAAGATTTTGTGTATGATTTTTCATACAATTATGGAGGATGAGAGGCCCCCAAATTTCCATTCTGAAGATGGAAACCTGGGAGAATCAATGTGTAGTTCTGGCCTGAGCCTGTGGTATGAGTTGCAGTCTGAGTCCAAAGGCAGGAGATGACCAGTGTTCCTATTCAAAGATGGGGGATAATTCTTCCTTATGCAGCCTTTTCATTCTATTCAGGCCTTCACTGGGGAGGGCACTCTCCTAAGTGTATTAATTCAAATATTAATCTCATCACATCATTCCCTTATAGACCCCTCCAGAATAAAATTTAACCAAGAATCAAGACATTCCATGACCCAGTCAAGTTGACACACTCTGTGTCTGTTATGGTTTGTATGTGAGGTGTTCCCCCCAAATCTCACTTTGAGACAATATGAGAGGGTTCAGAGGGGAAAATGATTAGGTAGTGGGAGCCTTAACCCAATCAGTGAATTAATCCCCTGATCGGATTAATTGAGTGGTAGCTGAAGGTAGGTGGGGTGTGGTAGGAGGAGGTGGGGCATGGGGGCGGGGCATGGCAATGAGGTATATATTTGTGTCTTTCTCTTTGTTTCCTGATCCTTGCAAACTACTTCCCTCTGCCATACTCTTCCACCATGATGTTTTGCTTCACCTTGAGCCCCAAGGAATGGAGCCTGCTGTCTATGGATTGAGACCTCTGAAACTGTGTGCCCCCAAATAAACTTTTCCTCTTCTACAATTGTGCTTGTCAGGTCTTTAAAGCTACAGAGGCAAAATAGCTGACTAAAATAGTGCCAAACCAGTACTAAGTTGACACATAAAATTAACCATTGCCACAATTCAAAGTGAATTAAGTCAATCTTTTTAACCAAAGTTGACCTTGGTTATAAAGCACATCATATCACTTCTTACTTCTGAAGGGGCATAAGTTGAATTGGGCCAAATTGTTGTTACCTGAAAGTTCAACACCTCTACTATGGGTGGATATTACAAAGCTTTCCTGGTAAAAATAGAAACTGGCTGATATTCCTGGGTATACTTGACCAAAAGAAATATGTCTTAGAGATAATTTTCCTTGAGCACAATTAAAATCTGTTTGGAGAACTACAAAGCTAACTATAACTAAGGACAACCTTGGTAAGGACCAGAACAGACAAGAGTTCTGGGAGAATACAGGATGAGGAATTGAGGAAGACAGTTTGGTTGTGTTAATTTTTTTCATTATTTATCTTCACCTTTGTTCTGGGCAGCTTTTGTTTCTAATGAGATATCACTTACACACTATAAAATTCACAATTTTCAAGTGTACAACCTAGTGACTTTAAGTATAGTTCAACAGTCACCACTATCTAATTCCAGAATGCTTTCATTATCCTTGGGATACTATTTTTTTAGCAGGCATACACAAATCTTATAAATGCTACACCATGAACTTATTGATGAAATGTGTTGACTCATCCACAGGGGTAGAGAAGCAGTTGTTTTCAATTTATCACACAAAACCTCTTTGGTGTCATGTGGTATGTCATCAGTATGTTTTTGACTTTTATTTTTTGAGAGTGGAACCCTTTTAATTTCTCATTCTCATCTTCTTTCCCCAACATTTTACCATAATGTTACATATTCTAGTGTTTTCTTTTCCACTTTCTCCTCCTCCTCCCCCTCCTCCTCCTCCCCCTTCTCCTCCGTTTTTGCAGTGCTGGAAATGGAACCCAGGGCCCCTGCCTTTGCTGGTCCCAATATTTTCTCACCAACATGTGACTTTTCCTTTTCTAGAAAATAAGCTTGTAACCAGAAAATTGCTTCCCCAGCCTTTTTATTGAAAACTTTATTTTGCTTTGGGATTTTGATTTCCATTTAAAATAATCAGTGTCTTTATTTGTTAAATGGTTATAATTTGTGGTTCTGTGCTCTTTCATTTGCTAGAACTGTCATTGCAGTTGGACGTTTTCTTCCCCCAGACCACATGCCATGGAATAGCAACTTGGATTACCAGTCCATGTAAAGGTCATTAATATTTAACTTTCAATGTAAAGATGGATTGCAGGGGGGGAGGTTTTGTAATTCTTACTGCACTAGAGAAGCAAAAGGAAAATTGTAATTATTTATCATTAATCTTATCAGAAATGCCTGTAGACCTAGGCCTAAAAAATGTCTTATCCAATCTTGCATAATTGTCTTCATATCCTATCACATCAAATTGTCAGACATGTCTACAAAATTCAAATACTCTGTGAAACAGAAGGACACAACCAATAGCCAAAGAAAAGAATAAAAAATATATATGGTAGCTTCACAGTACAATTTACTTCTACTGTCCCCATCTGTATTTTTCAATGTTTACAATAGGAGTGTCAGGGAGGGAGTTGAGTTCTGTGTAAAAATTCCCTTCTGGAACCAAGACTTCCCTCTGGGTTTCCATTGCCACAGGAGACATTGTTGGCATTGGGAAATGGGAGGTTGTGGAGTGATGGAAGGAGTATGGTGCCATCAGTCCACTGCTTCCATGCTTGTCATTGCTCACCTCTTCTTGTGTTATTACCTGAAATGGACCCAACTAAGAGGCCGGGTTACCAATTCCTAATACCATTACGCTGTGCTGTATTTAATGCTGAGTGCTGGTGCTCTTGAGCCCGTATCAAGATACATTGGGTGATACATTGAGCTATTTTTTTCTGCAGCTCATCTGAGTTGCAGAATCGCATATACTCTGTGTGGTCAGTGGTGAATAACCTAGATGGAGTCTTGGGGCCTCTGTGCAAAGGTCAGATGAACAGAAACCTCATTAGGACCTGGCACTTGCTTCCTTTTAGTACTTATGAAGTCTAATTGTTTGTTTATTGCTTCTTTTCCCTCACTGGACTGCATGTTCCATGAAGGAAAGGCTTTTTAAATTTAATTCCCCAGTAAGTTGCATAACATCCTCCAACAGACAAATGTTCCATAAATGTTTATATAGTAAGTAAAAGCTGAATTCCCCCAAACATTTTGTGTCTGTTTGCTTCATGCTTATTTGTGGAGACAACTTCTCTGACAAAATGTTCAGAGGAGTCTAATTTTAATAACGGTAAACCCCGGCAGGCACTGAATAACAGCCAAACTCTTGAAAATGTATTAAAGTCCCAGTCACTCTACTGATGGCAGAATGAATATAATTTTTCCTGGTGCTATAGAAGAAACTCAAGTAACACTCAGTTTCTCTCTCTCTCTCTCTCTCTCTTTTTTTTTTTCCATATACTTTGGCCATGGGCTACAAACAAATGAAAAGTAATTTTATCCTAGCTAAACAATCACCTTTGGAGAATCCTAGAGCCTATGATATCTCAAATTGCTGAAAATTTCTCAACTCTGCTGCCTCCTTAAGATATACATCTGTAGACCATGCTCTGCCAATGGGGATTAGTTTGTTATTTGTGATGATGCATCCTAAGTAGGTACAGAAGGCAGTGTTGTCTGTCTGCTGCAGACTCTGGGGATATTTGCAGGAAATTAGATACTTTCCTCTGAGAAAATTCATTGGCTCTAGTTATTTGTTTCCCAGTTCAAAGCATTCCTTTGTCTCTGACATGGGATATCATGGAAATTCCCAGGGCATTTTGTAAAATTAGAGATACCACCTGATGCCTTCTACCATCAAGCACATGTCACGCTACAGGGATGACAGTTTAGGGTCAGGTAAACTCCTCTTTGTCCTTATGTAAGTGACATCCTCCACCTTATTATGGCTTTACTTGGTACTTAGCCATTTGTTATTCTTCAATGTCTTTTGATGTTTTACAGATTAGATTGTTAGTAAAGCCATTACTGCATTCTTACAAATCACTATCACTTTCTCTTTGCCTATATTTCTTGCTCTCTTGTCCTGCATCGATATCTCTTAGGCTCACTATTTCTATTTTGATGTGGTATTCCCCTTTTAAGACCTTTTTGTCTATCTTTGCTGCCTTTTAGATTTTTTTAATTTAATTTTATTTTTGAACCAGGGATTGAACTCAGGGTCACTTGGTCACTGAGCCACATCCCCAGCCCTATTTTGTATTTTATTTAGAGACAGGGTCTCACTGAGTTGCTTAGGGCCTCGCTAGGTTGCTGAGGTTGGCTTTGAACTCGCGATCCTCCTGCCTCAGCCTCCCGAGTGGCTGGGATTACAGGCGTGCGCCACCATGCCCAGCAATTTTTTTTTTCTTTTCATGATTCATACTTTGAATAAGCTCTCAGGTCAAGTGGATTCACTTCTTGCCTGAGCTCTTGTTCAAGATCCACTTGTTTGAGATACTCTTCTGGACACATGACAACTAGATGGTGAGGATAAACAGAAAAATATTTCATATGAGTGTTAAGTATTTTTGAAAAGTTTGCTGTCACTATTTGTGTTCCTGGAAGCTGCTCATCATTTGCCAAGCCATTTTCTTAGCTCTGTGTGAATTTGGCCTTGGTCAGAATGGTATTCAGAATAAGAAGGAAACAAAAGACTCATCTTCTCTTTTACTTCTAAAATGATTTATCTTTCAATGAAAATAAAGTGAATTATCCTCAAGCAATCCTATCACATACCTATTATACATAACAGAATTGAACAATTGAGGCAACCAGATCCTACAACGGTTAAGTAACTTATCTAGTCTATGCAGTGAAAATCAGAAGGAAGCAGGATTTGCAACTGGCCAATAGGATTTCTGTTCTCACTCTCAACCCATTAGATGTGGTCTCATTTCTTGGGTAGCCTTCAGATAAACACATTTCCAGTTGTACACTTTGAGAAATAATTGGAAAAGGAGGTGGGGGAAAGAAGTAAGATACATAATAATCTATGAACTATCTTATTAAATACTAATTGGATCCTATAAAGTGCCAGCACTATTACAGATGCTGGGGCAGATCAGTGGACAGGCAGACCAGTCTTGCTCCATGGGAGTTTACATTCTAGAGGAATGAGGCAGATGTTCACAGCAGGAGAGCAAATACCACAAAAGGAAGCATCCAATAACAGTGTTATGAGGGAACTAAAGCAAGGGGACTTGATTGTGACTGCTGAGGGATGCTCCCTAAGCTGGCTGGCCTGGGAAGGCTTTCTGGAGAGGTGTCCGTAGCTGGGAATCAAGAGGAGATATTTTAGTCATGATTATTAAGAGAGAATCAGAAACAAATGACTTCAACTGTGTCAACAAGTTTGGAAACAAAATGAAACCTTATTAAAGTGAGTACAAAACAGACAGGACTTGAGTACAACATCCTCTTATTTCACCAGACACATGTAGCAAAATGACTTTCATATCTCCTTTCTCTCTCAAGTGTCTTGAATAGAGATCCAAAAAGCATATATGCTCTATTTTAATATAATAAAACATTTTATTGAACGTTGACTTTTTTCATTTTATTTTTATTGAGTGACAGGAACATACAGTTTTTTAAAGAATCAAGTAATTTCAAGGGGCTTAAAAGGAAAGACTGTTGTGCTGTATGGGCTCCCACCTACAGTTTCCAATCCTCAGAGACAGCCACTCTCAATCCCTTTGCCCCTTTTTCTTTTACATATTTTTATTGGTGCATTGCAGTTGTAAATAATGGTGGGACTTGTTCCATGTTCATACAGGCATACAATATAACCATATACTTTGGCCAATCATTCTATAGTAGTTCCCCTTTCCCTCCCCATCTCCCACCCCTGGATCCTTTCTCTACTCTATTGATCTCCCCTTGATTTTCATGAGACAGCCCGCCCCCCTCCCCAGTTTTTTTCCCTTTTTCCTCTATAATTTTTGCATATGAGAGAAAATATAAAACCCTTGACCTTCTGCACTTGGTTTACTTCACTTAATATAATGTTCTCAAGTTCAATCCATTTCCTGCAAATGACATAATTTTATTCTTCTTTAGGGTTAAGTAAAACTCCATTGTGTATACATGCCACATTTTCTTTATCCATTCATCCATTGGTGAATAACTAGGCTGGTTGCATAGATTGGCTATTATGAATTGTGCTGCTTTAAACATGGGTATGTATGTATCACTATAGTATGCTGACTTTTATTTTTAGGATAAATATCAAGGAGCGGTATAGCTGAATCATATGTTGGTTCTATGTCTAATCTTTTGAGGAACCTCCGTACTGACTTCCATAGTGATTATACTAATTTGCTATCCCACCAACATTATAAAATGTTCCTTTTTCTTCACATCCTCTCCAGCATTTATTATTGTTTGTTTTCTAGATGATTGCCATTCTGACTGGTGTGAGATGAAATCTCAGTGTAATTTTCATTTGAATTTCCCTAATTGCTAAATATGTTGAATATTTTTTTTTCATATATTTGTTGGTCATATGTATTTCTTCTTTTGAGAAGTGTGTGTAGTTTATTTTCCCATTTACCAGTTGGGTTATTTGGTTTTTTGGTGTTAAGTTCTTTGAGTTCTCTCTATATTCTGGATGTTAATACTCTGTCAGAGAGTAGCTAGCAAAGATCTTCTTCCATTCTATAGGTTCTTTCTTCATATTTCCAATTGTTTTCTTTGCTGCACAGAAACTTTTTAATTTGATGCCATCCCATTTATTAATTCTTGGTATTCTTGAGAAAGTCCTTGCCTCTGTGTATGTCAGAGTGTTGATTCTACATTTTCTTCTAGGAATTGCACAGTTTCTGGTCTAATATCAAGGTTTTTGATCTGTTTTGAGCTGACTTTTGTGCAGGGTGAGAGATAAGGATGTAGTTTCATTCTTCTACAAATAGATAAACAATTTACTCAGTACTATTTGTTAAGAAGGATGTCTTTTCTCCAGGGTATGTTTTTGGCACCTTTGTCAAGGATTATATGTGGGTAGTTTTGTCTCTGAGTCTTCTATTTTGTACCACTGATCTCTATGCCTTTTCGGTACCATGCAATCTTTTGTTTCTATAGCTCTGTAATGTAATTGTGATGCCTCCAGCATTGCATTTTTGGCTTAGAATTGCTTTGGCTATTCTGGGTCTTTTATTCTTCCAAATGAATTTTAGGACTTTTTTTTTCTAGTTATATTGATATTTTGAGGGGATAGGGATTGCATTGAATATATATAACACTTTTGATAGCATAGCCATTTTAACAATATTAATTCATTCCATTCATAAACATGTTAAGTCTTTCCATCTTATTGTGTCTTCTCACTTTTCCCCTGCAATGTTCTTTCATTTTCGTTGTAGAGGATTCTCACCTCCTTAGTTAGATTTATTCCTAGGAATTTTTTTGAGGTTATTCTGAAATGGATTGTTGTCCTGATTTTTTTTCCTCAACAGATTCATTATTGGCTTATAGGGAAGTGATTGATTTTTGTATGTTGATATTGTAACCTGCTACTTTGCTGAATTTGTAGTCTGGTGAAACTTGGATCTGATAACTACAGCATCATATTATCTATGAACAGTGATAATTTGACTTTTTCCTTTCCTATTTTTATTCCTTTAATTGCCTTCTGTTCTTTGATTGCTCTGGCTAGAATTGCTAGTACTATATTGAATAGGAGTGGTAAGAGTGGACGTCCATTTCTTGTTCCAGATTTTAAAGGAAATGCTTTCAACTTTTTCCCATTCACTATGATGTTTGCTTTGGATTTGTCATGTACAGTCTTTATGATGTTGAGATAGGTTCCTTCTATCTATCAGTTTCTTTAGTGTTTTTTTTTTTAAAATCAAGATTGGGTGTTGAATTTTGTCAAAGACTTTTCTCTGCATCAGTTGAGAAGACCATGTGATTTTTGTTTTACTTCTATTTATGTGATGAATTACATTTATTGATTTGTATATGTTAAACTACCTTTGCATCCTTGGTATAAAACCTATTGGTCTTGTTGTGCAACCTTTTTTAATGAATTGCTAATATTGTATTAAAGATTTTTGCATCTAAATTCATGAAGAATATTGTAGCTTTCTTTAATCAATGTGTTCTTATCTTGTTTTGGTATGAGGGTGATACTGAGTTCATAAAATAAATTTATAAATAAATTAAATTTCTATTTCATGGAATAATTTGAGGAGGATTGGCATTTAGTTCTTCTTTAAAGATATGGTAGAATTTAGCCAAGTATCCATCTGGTCTTGGGCTTTCCTTTGTTGGGAGACTTATTATTGTTGTTTTTATCTCATTGCTAGTTATTGGGTGGTTTAGGTTTTAATGTGCCATTGATTTAATTTTGGCAGGTCATCTTTGTCTGGAAATGTATTCATTTCTTCTAGATGTTCCAATTTATTGAAGTATAAATTTTCAGTATAATCCCTAGTGATTCTCTAGATTTCTCTGATTTCTGTAGCAATTTCTCCTTTTTAATCCCTAACTTAGTTAATTTTGGTCTTGTCTTTTTTTTTGATTAATTTGGCTAGGGCTTATCAATTTTGTGTGTCCTTTCAAAGAACCACCTCTTCATTTCAATGATACTTTGAATTTCTTTTTTTGTTCTCAATGTCATTGATTTTGATTCTGATCTTAATTCTTTCTTTCTTTCTATTGATTTTGAGATTGACTTGCTCTTGCTTTTTGTGGACCTTGAGATACATCATTAGTTTTTAATTTGGGAGGTTTCTGATTTTTTTTTGTCTTTTTAAAAATTTAAAAATTTTATTTGTTCTAATTAGTTGTACATGACAGTAGAATGCATTTATACATTTTGATAGATCATGCTTAAATAGAGGGCAGTCCGTCATTTTTCTGATTATACATATTGTAGGATCATATCAGTCATGGAGTTATACATGTACACAAGGTAATAATATCTGTTTCACCCTACTATCATTCCTTCCCCCATACCCCTTCCTCTCCCTTCACTCTTCTCTACCTAATATAAAATAACTCTATTCTTCCCTACCTGCCCCCCTTATTGTGAATTAGTTTCCACATATCAGAGAAAATAAGCCTTTGGTGTTTGGGTTTGGCTTATTTCACTTAGCATGATATTCTTCAGCTCCATCCATTTACCAGCAAATGCCATCATTTCATTCTTCTTTAAAGCTGACTAATAGTCCATTGTATATATATCTGTGCATCACATTTTCTTTAACCATTCATCTGTGGAAGGGCATATAGGTTGGTTCCATAGATAAGCTATTGTGAACTGAGCTGCTATAAACATTGAAGTGGCTGTGTCACTATAGGATGTTGATTTTCAGTCCTTTGGGTATAATCCAAGGAGTGGGATAACTGGGTCAAATGGTGGTTCCATTCCAAGTGTTCTGAGGAATCTCCATACTGCTTTCCATAATGGAAATCTGCATTCCTACCAGCAATGTATGAGTGAACCTTTTCCCCCACATCCTTGCCAACATTTATTGTTGCTTGTATTATTAGTAATTGTCATTCTGATTGGAGTGAGATGAAATCTTAGAGTTGTTTTGATTTGCATTTCTTGAATTGCTAGAGATGTTGAACATTTTTTCATATATTTGTTGATCAATTTGTATATCTTTTTCTGTGAAGTGTCTGTTTAGTTCCTTAGTACATTTATTGATTGGGTTATTTGTTTTTTGGTGTTAAGTTTTTGAGTTCTTTATATATCCTAGAAATTAATGCTTTATCTAAGGTGCATGTAGTAAAGATTTTCTCCCAATCTATAGATGCTCTCTTCACATTACTGATTGTTTCTTTTTCTGAGAAGAAGCCTTTTAGTTTGAGTCCATCCCATTTATTGATTCTTGATTTAATTTCTTGCACTTTAGGGGTCTTGTTAAGGAAGTCAGGTCCTAGGCTGACATGGTGAAGATTTGGGCCTACTTTTTCTTTTAGTAATCACAGGGTCTCTGCTCTAGTGCCTAAGTCTTTGATCCACAGTGAGTTGAGTTTCATGCAGGGTGAGAGATAAGGGTTTAATTTCATTTTGTTACATGTGACTTTCCATTTTTCCCAGCACCATTTGTTGAATAAGCTATCTTTTCTCCAGTGAATGTTTTTGGCACCTTTGTTTAGTATGAGATACCTGTATTTATGTAGGTTTGTCTCTGTGTCTTCTATTCTGTACCATTGGTTGACATGTCTCTTTTGGTGCCAATATCATGCTGTTTTTATTATTATAGCTCTGTAGTATAGTTTGAGGTCTGGTATTGTGATGCCTCCTACTTTACTTATCTTGCTAAGGATTGCTTTGGCTATTCTAGGTCTCTTATTTTTCCAAATGAAGTTCATAATTGCTTTTTCTAGTTCTATGAAGAACATCATTGGGATTTTAATAGGAATTGCATTAAATTTGTAGAATGCTTTTGGTAGTATGGTAGTATTAATTCTGTCTATCCAGGAACATGGGGGATGTTTCCATCTTCTAAGGTCTTCTTCACTTTCTTTCTTTCTTTTTTTTTTTTTATTGTTCTGCAGTTTTCATTGTAGAGGTCTTTCAATTCTTTCATTAGACTGATTCCCAAGTATTTTGTTTCATTTTTTTGAGGTGATTGTGAATGGGGTAGTGTTCTTTATTTCTCTTTCAGTGGGTTCATTACTGATGTATAGGAATGTGTTTAATATATGGGTATTGATTTTATATTATGCTACTTTGATGAATTCATTTATTAGTTCTAGAAATTTTTTGGTGGAATTTTATGGATTTTCTAAATATGGAATCATGACATCAGCAAATATTGATAGTTTGAGTTCTTCTTTACCTATTTTTATATGTTTAATTTCTTTCTTCTGTTTAATTGCTCTGCCTAGAATTTCAAGGACAATGTTGCATAAAAGTGGTCAAAGAGGGCATTCTTGTCTTCTTCCAGTTTTTAGAGGGAATGCTTTCAATTTTTCTTTGTTTAGGATGATGTTGGTCTTGGGTTTAGCATATAGGACTTTCACAATGTTGAGGTATGCTCCTACTATCCCTAGTTATTCTAGTGTTGAACATGAAGGGATGCTGTATTTTGTCAAATGCTTTTTCTGCATCTATTGAGATGATTATATGATTCTTGTTTTTAAGTCTATTGATATAATGAATTATGTTTATTGATTTCTGTATGTTGAACCAACCTTGCATTCCAGAGATGAGCCCCTATTGATTGTGGTGCACTATCTTTTTAATATTTTTGTATGCAAGTGGCCAGAATTTTATTGAAAATTTTTGCATCTATGTTCGTCAGGGATATTGGTTTGAAGTTTTCTTTCCTTGATGTGTCTTTGTCTGGTTTTGGTATCAGAGTGATATTTGCCTCATAGAAAGAGTTTGAAAGGTTCCTTCTTTTTCTATTTTATGGAATAATTTGAGGAGTATTGGTGTTAATTCTTCTTTGGAGGGCTTGTGGAACTTGGCTGAGAATCCATCCTATTCTAGGCTTTTCCTAATTAGTAGGCTTTTAATGGTGTTTTCTATTTCATTACTTGAAATTGTTCTGTTTAAATCATGTATGACCTCCTGTTTCAGTTTAGGTCATGTCTCTAGAAATTTGTGAATGTCTTCAATATTTTCTATTTTATTTGAGTATAAATATTCATAATAGTTTCTAATTATCTTCTGTATTTCAGTTGTGTCTGTTGTGATATGTCCTTTTTCATCATGTATTTTAGTAATTGGGTTATCTCTCTTTTTGTCTTTGTTCGTGTGGCTAGGTGTTTGTCAATTTTATTTATTTATTTCAAAGAATCACCTTTTGTTTTTTCAATTTCCTCTTGTGTTTCAATTTCATTGATTTCAGCTCTGATTTTAATTATTTCCTGTCTTCTACTGTTTTTGGTGTTGATATGTTCTTCTTCTTCTAGGGTTTTGAGATATAAAGTTAGGTCATTTATTGACTTTTTGTTCTTTTAATAAATGAGCTCAATGCAATGAACTTTCCTCTTAATACTTCCTTCATAGTGAAAAATTTGTGAAACTTTTCTGAAGTGTGTACTGATTCAAAGACTATAAAAGATGAAACTTGATTTCATGATATTATGGTTTAGATCTGGAATGTCCTCCAAAGTCTCTGTGTTGAAAGCTTGAATCCCAATATAGCAAGGTTCAGAGGTGGGGCTTTGGGAGGTTGGATCATGAGGGTTGTGACCTCATCATTGATAGGTAAATGGACTGGGAGGTGAAGGTAACTGCACACAGGTGGGGCTTTGTTGGAGGAAGTAGGTCACTGAGAACTTGACCTTGATTACTATATCTTGGTTTGGCTCCTTTTTTTCCCTCTCTCTCTTCCCCATACTTTATCATCCCCTGTCAACTTTCATCTTTCCTCTTCCATGCCCTTTCACTGTGATCTTGTTGCCTTGAAACCAGCTGACCACAGAGAGATACTTCTGAAACTATGAGCCAAAATCAATCTTTCCTCTCTCAGTTGTTTTTCTCAGGCATTTGTCACAGTGATGAAAAACTAAAACAGTGTTGAGAGAGCTATTCCATTGTTGTCTCCCCACTTTAGTTGAATTTTGTTGTTTTATATTTATTTCTGAGAATTGCTTTAATTCCACACTAGTACAGAATTTGGCTTTTTTTTGCATTTTATTCCACATCCTTTTTAAAAATATTTTTTGTTGTTGTTTACTTATTTATTTTAGTGTAATAAGGTGAATTGAACACAAGATTTCATGCATGCTAGGCAAGTGCTTTACCACTGAGCTCTCTTACCAGTCCCCACATACTTTTGAATTTATATTTGCCAATTAAGTGGAGAGACACTTTTCATATTCTGCCAGTATATAAAGTATTTGTCCTAAAATTCTTTTTTAAGTTTCAAGAGAATGCCTTATCCTAATACTCTATGATAAATTGAGAAAATCTACATTTATCTTATTTATATTTTTGAAGACTTTTCTCTCTATGAATTTTCAAACTTTATCTTTTCCTTCCTTCCTTCCTTCCTTCCTTCCTTCCTTCCTTTCTTTCTTTCTTTCTTTCTTTCTTTCTGTACCAGGGAGTGAACTTAGGACAATCAACCACTGAGCCACATCCCCTGCCCTATTTTGTATTTTATTTAGAGACAGGGTCTCACTGAGTTGCTTAGCACCTTGTTTTTGCTGAGGCTGGCTTTGAACTTGAGATCCTCCTGCCTCGGGCTCTAGAGCTGCTGGGATTTCAGGCGAACCTCAATGTGCCCAGCCTCAATCTTCATCTTTTCATAAGGGAGATCCCTAATTATTTTATTCTGTGTTCAAACTGATATCTTTTATCATTTTAATTTTGTATCTTTGGACCTGCTCCAGCTTCATTATATTTGTTTTGAGGTTCATTAACCAGAAAGTCATATGGCACTTCTGGTATAATTTCCTTATGAGTTTTTAATAAAGATACATTTTTATTTTTGGTTTGGCTCAGTATGTTTCTTAATGACACCCAGAGCTTTCTTCTGAACTTCATCCCAAAACCTTAAGAAAATTTTTAGATGTTCTAGATTGAATTCTGGTACTAAACTATGATTTTTATTTTGTCATTTTTATTCAGAATAAAAGCAAATAAGAACTGGAAAGTTCTTTAGAGTCAAATAGCACAGTTCTATGTGAGGAAACAAAACCCAAAAGGAGCTCAGGTGTCTACAGTATAGCTTGCCTGAGAAACCTGGTTCTCTTGCATCTGAACCATAATTGTTTCACTGCTTAAAGCTGCCTCCTTAATTGTGTCTAGTCTACCTCAATTTAGATGAGTTCATGATTCAGAAGAATTTGGAGATTTCTCTGTATTCCCTACTGCTTTCTTTCCCTAATATTACTTTAATTATTGATGTTATTATTTTCTTTCTTTCCTTATTTTCTACTTATACTTGTAATTTCCTGTTACTTCCACCTACCATGCCCAGACCTTCTCCCAGGCATGCCTTCTTTATTGCTTGTGCATTTTGACCTTTCTGAGATCAAGAGAATGAAAGGTCAGAGCTCTGGTCTGCCTGTCTTCCTCTTCTGTCACAATACTGCTTGCACTACACGCAGCAGCTGGAGTGTTCTGTAGAGACATAAAAACCAAATCATGTTGCTCCTTAGTTGAATGCCCTCCAGGAGCTTCACACAGTACTCACAGGTAAACCAAGTTTTTTTTGTTTTTTTGTTTTTCATTTTTAAGAACTGACCACCAAAGACCATTGTTTATTATGGTACTAGTTGAAGGTAATTACAGATGTTACATTCAAGCAAGATTAACAGTTTCTGGCTTAAAGATCTC
>JAJEJO010003255.1:132117-153000 GCA_020662805.1 Glaucomys volans
TTGGGTGGGTGATAAAACCAAACAGGCCTGTCCTAGATAAAGTTGCCAGATAATCTCTTGAGAACAGCCTGAGCATGTTTCCAAATGTTGAAGCTGTTTACCGTTTTCAGAATCCAAATCGATGGCGGTTACTGGTCCCTGGAACTGACGGTCCTATGAGGTATATAGCCTCCCCCTAGGCTGAGGTGCTGCAACAAGATCGGAAACCTGCACTTCAGTGCTCCATTCGCAAAACCTCATGAAAGGCCAATGCTGCAGGCGATCCTTTTGCAACCTTATGATACACCGCTCCCTTCAATAGTCTGTATTAAGTCCGCCATCCAGTTTTCTCAAGTTTGCGCACTCCTCGCTGGGAGTCGGGATTCTGGGTCTCTTAATTTTGCGGACCCCAAGTACCTGCTGCGGTGGCCCTCCATAACGACTACAGTGAAAAGCTAAACCAAGTTTTCACAATACTTTGCATTATCTGTCTGCTGACCACCTCCTTGAGACTTTAACAGGAGTTTCCTGTTAAATCACTGCCTTATTAAACACACTTTCTTGCTATTCAGGTAACATACCAAGGTTATTGCTGCATTCTGTCAGGTTCTGTTATGGGGCGCAACTTAAGAACAGACCAATCACCACTGAGAAGTCCAAATTTGAGAGTCTTTATTAAGCCAGCCAGCTGACTGTCTCACACAATGCCCCAAAAAATGGCCATTGGGAGAACAGCCCGGACCACAGGGTTGCAGGGGTTCTGATGCCAAAAATCACATCAATCATAAGTGTCTGTTGCTATGATTCAAAATTACAAACTTACATCATGAAATCATCAGCAGAGGGGGAAGTGGGTCGAAATGACCCTACCTGGGTACAAACTAAAGAATGGTTACTAATGGTTACTAACATAGGAATCAAAAGAGAACAATTTTTCATCATATAAGAATCATCATTTTGCATTGTTAAACATGTCATGCTAAGTGACTGATGATGGGTACAGAGGCGGGGCGTTCCCATGGGAGAAGCATTTCCTACATAACATAAAGTCTTAGAGCAAAATGGAGTCTGTTTAGTCATTACCCATATAGCCTGGCTTGTAACATTTCTATGGAGCCAAATCTGTCAGCCCATCACAGTTCCTTTTCCTAGGACATGCTGCCTTCAGATTTTAGTTATTCAAGAATAACTCCAAAAGTTATATGTTGAGAAAGATCTTCCCATGCATTGCTCCTCATTTGTTATCCTTTCTCAGATTACTTGGACTTATTTTAAGATTTCATCTTCACATATTTTTAGTGTTTTTTAGCATATCTCTTCATACTGTTTTCTTAGTGGCTGCTCTGGATATTACAATATCCACGTGCTTAATCACAATCTACTGGCATTTAGATTAATTGCAATCTAAAAGTTCTTTACCACTTCAAGCATGGAAAGCTACTTTCATTTTAAGTGTCTTTACCCTTCCAACTTATAAATATTATTATCTTGCATAAAATGTGCTGTTATAATTTTCACTTCCATTATCACTCTTTTCTATTTGAAAAGTGCATGAGGAAGACAGTCTGTTGCATTTACCAACATGTTTATTCTTTCCACTGTTCTTTCCTCATTCCTGATGCTCTAAGATTCCTTCTTTTGTCATTTCCTTGATGTTTGAACAATTTCCTTTATCCAACCTTTAAGGGCAAGTCTATTAGTGAAAAAATATTTTTAGTATTTTTAAATTTAAAAATGATCTATTTTCCCTTCATTCCTACAGGATCATTTCACCTGATATACATATAGCAATTGACAGCTCTTTTCTTTTAGCTGTTGACAAATGTGTTGTTTCTGCTGAATCACATGAAAAATCTTTTGCATTCAAAACGATGTTCCCCTATAGGCAAGGTGGCATTTTCTCTGGCTACTTTAAGGTTTTTACTTTATCTTTCATTTTTAGGGTGTTTTGTAATAGATCTCTTTGAGTTTATCCTATTTAAGATTCTTGTAATTTGAATCTGTCAGCATATGTCTTTCACCAGATTTGGGGAGTTTTTATCTGTTATTTTTCTGAAGTAACAGCCCCACTATTTTTCCCCTTTCCTTTTGGGAGTCTGATGATCTGATTACTGGAGCTTTTGATAGTCCTGTAGTTTCTTAGGACGCTTTTTTTTCAGTTTCTCAGTTTGGGTAAATTTTACTGATTTTTTCTTATGTTTATTATTTCTTAAGTTACACTCTCTGTTACTTTAACTCTCCTATTGAGAGCGCACCCAGTGCATTTTTTTACTTAATTTTTCAGGCCTATATTTTCCACTTGATTTTTTTGGAACTGATATTTTCTATTTTTCAGTTTTTCAAAATAATTTATAATTTCATATTAAATAATTTTTATAATGGTTGCTTTTAAATATTCAGATAACTTTACCCTTTAGTGCGTCTCATTGTTGCTGTCAGTTGTTCACCTTTTTTCTTACAAGTTGTGATTTTCTTGGACTTATATCTTGGACACTTTATTATTTTAGGAGACTTTTAATTGTCTTTTAATTTTTACATAATATCCTTGTTTAGGTTTAGCATGCAGGTCTTGGCACACTTTTGAGGTTGTGATTCCAATGACAGAACTTTGGTGGTGATATTTTTATCTGCTTGGTTTCTCTCTTGCTGCTGGAGCTCCTTCTAGTCCTTGATGGTGCTCCCTGAGGGTGTGAGAAGAAGTTCTTCAAGCTAAGTTGCAAGGTGCCTGCATGTGTGGGAAGGGAATATCTGGCTCATAGGGACAAAGGGCACTTTCTGGGCTGGACACTTGTGGTGGAATCTACCACACAGTGGATTGAATGGCTTTCTAGTTTGCTAAATATTTTGACAGAGGGAACATTTACTTCTTTTCTACTTGAGTGTTTAGGATAATGTTAGTGTGTACTAGGTCAGCAATGTTTATCTTTAAATTAATGAATTGTTACTTCATGACCCACCCACATGACTCAGATTATGAAATAAAAACATGATTTATGTCAGAGTATTAATTTTTGCCTAAGAACTCAGAATTGTAATCCAGAACAGCAGACCTGTATATGAATGTTTGCAACTTGCAAAGTGTGTACTCAAGAGTTGTGAAGCAGTTACAATCACCATATGGACTGAGATTTAGAAAGACTATCTGCGGAGAAGAATGAAAGAATAAAACAGATTCACTGAGATAATTAGGAAGAAGATTTGGAGAAGCCAAGTTACTTCTAGAATTCTTCAAAAGATTCACCTTTATTTTCCTGACATGGAATTGCATCAAATATTCTGTATCCTTATAATAAACTTTCTTTCTGTGCTTTTGAGAGTTTACATTCATTTATATTACCAGTCAGTAAATTGATCTAGCTAATGTTTTGTGTTTAAATAAAATGATAAACTGTTTGATTTTTCTTATGTGTTAAAAGAGAATTTTGCGAGTTTTTCTTTGCATCTGAAACACCATTTCCCATTGTTTCTATGGAAAACTCCTTGTCCAAATTTTGTAAATGATTTCTTATTCAAGTTCTACATTAGGGTTCACTGCTTGTTAATTTGTATCAATTACACTTTTAGAAATAAGTATTTTCATCATTATCTCCCTCTTGCTTTATATGCCTCATAAAGTGGGAAGTAGGCAGAATATAATTTGGTCCTAGGAGGTAATCCATAGCTGTTGTTGACTATAGAAAATTTCTCCCTTGGCTATCATTGTATTACAATAAACCTACTAACTCTTTCAGTCAAAGTTTTTGGAGGAGGAATTTAATATGAGTTAAAAATCTGCAATGCTAATGTGAAGGAACTTAGGACAATTCCAAAGGATAAAATGTTGCAGCATCTTCTTCTCTAAGAAGAATTTACTAACCCAAAGATTCATTTTGTCCAAAAGATTTTAAAGGCAAAATGAAAGAAGAAGATTAAAAGAGGTCTTTAAATTAAATTGGTTCAATTAATAGACTGTGAATGATTAGCCATGCTTTTAGGTAGCTGAGTTTTATGGTGTGTTTGTGTGCATGTATATGTGTGTGTGTGTGTGTGTGTGTACACATGTGTGACAATAGTGGACTTTGAAGTACAAGTAGACTAGGAAAAACCAGATAAATACGGTCTGTTAATTGCTAAGGAAACATCCAGCAAACATCAATTAGAACCAGAAGCTTTGAAATCAGGGAAAAATAATTTTAAAATGATCATTGTTTTTCTTAATTACAGAGTAGGAATGAAGCTAATTCACGACTTTCCCCTGCCCCCAACCATAGATAAAGATTCCTTAGTATATTATTCAGTGCAAGAATTTTAGCAGTGGTTTTATTCATCAATAAAACCAAAGAAACAATTGCAGGATGTTCTCTATTATTTAGCATGAAATGCCTTTATCACTTTATGTCCTTGCCTGACATTCCTTCTTGTTTGTTGCCATTAAATGCTTGGCTTTTCGTCATGCAGTGCAGTGCCAAATACATCAATGCAGAGGATTTTATGTTAGGTTTTTAGGCAGTGTTCACCAAGAATTTTAAGCAATATAATTTCTTGTTTAAAATACTTGGTCAACACCACCTAACAGGTTGAGTATAGTGGAACCCTTATGCAAGACCATGTTGATTACCATGAAAGGCATAATCAATAATTGACTATATAAAAAGTAATACTGAGAGTGAATTGCTTGGCAGACTATTTGATCCTCTTACTGTTTTTACTTTTCAAAGATTCAATAAAGCTCAGCACAGTGAGGGAGTCTGAAATCCCAGCAACTTGGGAGGCTGAGGCAGGAAGATCACAAGTTCAAGGACAACCTCAGCAACTCAGTGAGATCCTGTCTCAAAATAAAAATGAAAAGGACTGGGGATATAGCTCACTGGTAAGTGCCTCTGAGATCAATCCCCAATAAATCCTGCAATACTAAATACTAAATGTAAACATTTTCTCCCCCTTTATTTTGGTGTCCAAAAGTAAAGGAGAATTCTATTTTGAGGGGTGAGTTCATTGTTCTTTCCTTATATTAATTTGTTGATATTTTGAATAGAGAAAAAAGTAAACTACCACAGAAGCTTGGTTTTACGATAAGCCGTTCATTCATTTGGTAGTATTGCTTATGGAAGCAGATAAGCTAGATTTTCTTATGTAGTTTTGTAATATATATGGACAATTTGGAAATTGTAAGTTTGGATGCTTTCCTAAGACACTTTAGCTATCCTCTCCTGTCCATATGATGAACTTCATTTCCCATGTCTTTCAAGACACTGGGTTAAATTTTTTGCTTTGGAAGTGTTTTCTGGATGTAGTAAAAACTGTATGCCTTTGAAAGATGATGTGAACTGGATCCTGTTTGGCAGCAATTCTCTATGCTTCTCTATGGGTTCTAAGTGGGATATTCTTAAAATAGTAATAATGCATAACTCTCTTTTCTACAAGGTTCAGGATATGCCCAGTGATTTTCAATTATATTATTTCTGGATTCATGTACCAGATGCACCTGCATTAATCAGTTCTGCATATTATTGTTCTTAAGTTTTTCTTACCTCTAAAATTAAAAGAACCAAATTATAGACTTGGTGAAGTTCCACTCTGAAAGATCTTGGGTTTTAAATAAGTTTCTCCAAATAATTACTTGATCTTTTATATATTTTAATTTGCAGTCTTTTCTAATGTTTTATGTTCCATGATCGACTGGTTTCCATTTTAAGTGGAATCAACTGCAATTTCCTTTGGAGTGTTGATCTCTCTGTTTATGTAACTTCTGTTTTTTTCTCACATTCACATTATACACACACACACACACACACACATATGTATATAGATAATCTTGGTTGATTACTTCTGTGGCTTCTGATGTCAAAATTCTATTTTGTAGAGAGTTAGTTATCACAAATATAGGTTTTCATCTCACCTAATAATAATTTGTGTTTATCTTTTTAGTTCTAAAACCACATCTTTCTGCTGGATGTGATCCAGAAATTACTGGATCCAGCAATTACTACTGAATATCTAAAGGAAGTGAAACTAGCTCTGTGGTACAATGGATAGCACATGGGACTTCTAGCCAAACATACAATGAGCGTTCAAAGGAATTAAAATCAATATGTTGAAGAGACTTCTGCACTCACGTGTTTATTGAAGCACTATTCTCAGTAACCAAGTATCCGTTGATGGATGAATGAATGACAAAAATTTGGTATATATGCAGAGTGGACATTATTTTAACAAAAAAATGAAATTCTGTCATTTGCAGCACAATGGATAGATCTAGAGGACATTATGTTAAGTGAATCAAGTCAGGTGCAGAAAGACAAATACCATATGTTCTCATTTACAAGTGGGAGTTAAAATGTTGATCTCAAGAAGTAGACTATAGAACAGTAGAGGAAGTAGAGAACAGGATGGGGGAGGGAGGAGTGGAGAAGATGGTTAATGGTTACAGGGGTGTAGTTGGGTAGGAAAAATAACTTAATGCTCTATAGAACAGAAGAATGAATATTATTGAAACAAATATTTCAAAATAGGTGGCAGAGAGGATTTTGGATGTTCCCTACGCAAAGAAATGATCAAAGCCTGAGGTGATAGATATGTCAGTAACCCAGATCCGATCATTACACATTGTATTCATGTACCACAATGTCATAGTATACCCCACAGAAATGTACAATTACTATATGTCAGTTGAAAATTTTAAAATAATTTTAAGGAAAATATGATTCTTTTAAAAAAACAAATTGTACTTTTTTAAAATTAAAAACATTTTTTTTTGTCCTACAAAAGGATGCTGAAAGGATGGAAAAACAAGAATGGGAGAATATAGTCACAAATCACTTATCCAATGGAAACAGTGAACATAAAATATATTAAAATCTTTCAAATCTTAATAATGAAAAAGCAAACATGATAAAAAATGGGCAACAGATTTGAATACACTCCTCATGAAAGATGATATACTGATGATAAATAAGCACATGGAAAGATGCTCAACATCATTAATCATCAGTGAAATGCAATTTGGTACAGAAGGAAGCTTTCAGGTTGTCCCTATTCAGTATAATGTTAACTGCTGGCTTAGTATATATGGCCTTTGTTATGAGGTACATTCTTTCTATACCTCATTTTTGCAGGTTTCTTTTATTTTATCAAGAAGAAACATTGAATTTTGTTGAATGCTTTTCTGTATCTATTGATATGATAATGTGATTTTTGTCCTTCATATTTTGATGTGATGTATGACTTTATTGACTCATGTGTATTGAAAAACTTTGCATCCCTGAGGAAAATCCCACTTGATCATGGTGTATAATATTTCCTATTGGCTATTGAATTTGACATTCTAGTATTTTGTTGAGAATTTTACATCTATATTCATCAGGGAATATTGGTTAAAATTGTTTCTTTCTTCTTGTATTCTCATTTGGTTTTGGTATCAGGAAATGTTGGCCTTTTACAATGGATTTAGAAATTTCCCTCCTTTCAATATTTTGGAATAGTTTGAGAAGAATTGGTGGCTCTTTTTAAGGTTTCATAAAATTTAGCAGAGGAGCCATGTGGCTCTGGGCTTTCTTTTGTTGGGATGCTTTGTATTATTGATTCAGTCATATTAGCTGCTCCATTCAGGTTGCGTATGTCCTCATGTTAAATATTTGTAAGTTATGTATGTTCAGAAATCTGTCAATTTCTTTAAAGTTTGACAATTTTTTGATGTATGGTAATTCATAATAGTTCCTAATTAATCATTTGTATTTCAGTGGAATCACCTATAATGTCTCCTTTCTTCATCTCTGGCTTTATTTTTTGGGATTTTCCTGTGTTTTTCTTAATTAGTCTAGTAAAAGTTTTGTTACCTTTGCTCATCTTTTCAAAACACACCTTTTCATTTTATTGATATTTTGTATACATTTTTACTTTCTATTTTATTTATTTCTGCTCTGATCTTTATTTCTTCCCATCTATTAATTCTGAGTTTGGCTTGTTTTGGCTTTTTTAAATTTGCTCAACTGAATCTTTAGTTACTTATTAGAGTCTTTCTGTACACACACACACACACACACACACACAGTGGGCACTTACTGCTATGAACTTTCCATTAGTTCTGCTTCTGCTACATCCTGTAGGTTTTGCTATGTTGTGTTTTCATTTTCATTTGTTTCAAGAACTTTACATTTTTTCCTTTTGATTCATTCATGGACTCATTGGTAATTCAAGAGCTTATTGCTTAACAACCATGTATTTCTTCAATTTCTGAAGTTCTTCTTGTTGATTTATAGTCTTATTCCATTGTGATCAAGGAAGATACATACTATGACTTCAGTTTCTTTTTTAATTTGTTGAGACTTGTTCTGTGGCCTAATACATGGTGTAAAAGGTCATGTTTTTTATGTCAAATGTAAGAAATGTTTGTTTAACACAAGGTCAAGAAAATTCTTTCTTTTTTTCTAAACATTTTATAGTAACACATTTTATATTTGGGTGTATGATTCTTTGGGAATAATTGTTAAACAAGGTATGAGATTTAGGTTGAAGTTTAATTTTTTTTTTTTTATTTATCTGTTCCAGCAATATTTGTTGGAAGGACCATACTGTCTTCACTGAACTTTATGTACCCTTGTCAAAGACTCGCTGTGTCTTTATTTGTATAGATTTACTTCTTAATTTTGTTCCATTGATCTATGTGTCTATTATTTTTGTCAATGTTGCACAGTGTTGATTCTTCATCTAAGCCTCAAATTTTGTTCTTTTTCAACATTGTCTACAATTCATATCATTGTTTCCTTTTGGTTAGTGTTTTCATGGTATATCTTTTCACATCCTTTTATTTGTGCTCTTTTATTCTTTTATCTTCATTCTGATATTGGCTCATTCATTAAACTATTCATTTTTACTTATATTTTTAGGTTATAAAATTTCCATTAGATCATTTTTAAATGGTTTTTACTTCTTTGCTAAGAACTTTTTTTCATTCATTTCACAAGTAGTCACATTTACTTCAATCTTTTTCTGACTTCTGTGGTTATATTTATATATCTTTTATATCTTTATCAGTGCATTGCAGGTATACATATTGGGGTTCATTTTCACACAATTACACATGCATTGAATATAATTTGCTCTGCTTCAATCCCCAGTACTTCCTCCTTTCCTTCCCTGCTCCCTCCCTCTTTCCCCCTTCCTTTTCTCTACTGGTCTTCCTTCTATTTATTTATAGTTGTAAAAAATTGGTGCTTTATAGATGCACATAAAGATGAAATTCACTATGGTGTATTCATTTGTGTACATAGTATAATTTGGTAAATTTGATTATGTAGTTCTTCCTTTTCCTTATGCCCCCTCCCATCCCATCTATCCCCTTCCTCTATTTCACTGACCTCCGTTCTATTTTCATTGGATCCACCACTTCTCCCCTTATTTTACTTTGGCTTCTGTATATCTCATATTCAGAAAACATTCAATTCTTGACTTTCTGAATCTCATGTATTTCACTTAGCATTATTTTCTTAAGTTCCATCCATTTATCAGCAAATGACATAATTTCATTGTTCCTTATAGTTGAGTAAAACACCATTGGGTATATATACCACGTTTTCTTTATCCTCATTTGTTGACAGCCACCTGGACTGGTTGCAGAACTTGGCTATTATGAATTTTGCTGCTGTAAACATTGATGTGAACTGCTATTTTTCTCTTGTGGTTTTTTCAAAATTCTATCATTATACTGTATATTAGGCATTTTAATTATAATGGGTCTTGGAGAGGATCTGTTTTGCTCTTGCCTATCTGTGGTTTAAATGCCTCTTGTATTTGAATTTCCATTTCATTCCTAAGGTTTAAAAAATTTTCTGGTATTATTTCATTGAAAGCTTCCACATTTCTTTAATTTATGTTTTGGTGTCTTTGATTACACCAATGATTCTTAGATTTGGTCTTCTGATGTCATCTCAGATTTCTTGAATATTCTGATCATGCTCACTTAACATATTTTCATTACTGTTTACTGTATTCTCAATATTACATATTTTGTCTTCAAGACCTGAGAATTCATTTTATATGTAGTTGAATATATTGGTGGTGCTTTCAACAGATTTTTTTGTTAATTTTTTTTTAAATTTGGTCTTTTTAGTTATGCATGACAACAGAATCTATTTTAAATATTTATACAAACACAGGATATAACTTATTCTAATTAGGATCCCAGTCCTGTGGATGTATACAATGTTGAGATTCACTGGTGGTATATTCATATATGAACATAGGAAAGTTATGTCAGATTCATTCCACTGTATTCCCTATTTCTATCCCTCTCCCTTCCCTTCATTCCCCTTTGTCTAATCCACTGAACTTTTATTCTTTACCTTCATATTGGCTCCCACATTTGAGAGAGAATATTTGATCCTTATTTTATTATTATTATTATTTTTGGATTGACTTATTTCACATAACATGCTAGTCTCCAGATCCATTCATTTACTGGTGAATGTCATAAAGTCATTCTTCTTTATGGCTAAGTAATATTCCATTGTGTATATATTCCATAATTTCTTTATCCATTCATCTGTTGATGGGCATCTAGGTTGATTCCATAGCTTAGCTATTGTGAATTGTGCTGCTATAAACATTGTTGTGGCTGCATCACTGTAACATGCTGATTTAAAATCCTTTGGATATATGCTAAGGAATGGAATAAATGGGTCAAACAGAGGCTCCATTCCTAGTTTTTTGAGGAATCTCCATACTGCTTTCTGGAGAGGCTGTACTTATTTGCAGTCCCACCAAAAATGTATGAGTGTACCCTTTTCCCTGGTTTATTGTTACTTGTGTTCTTTAGAATTTCCATTCTGGTTGGAGTGAGGTGAGATTTCAGGAGTCTCTGGGATGGGAGCTTCTGGTTAGGGGTCTGTTAGGACATGTTTGCTATAGGGTTTCGGGTACTGCTGCTGGAAGGCAGTGAACACTTGGTCTCAGAACTTCAGAGCACGCTCTGACCCAGGGAGTACTTCACAATTGTCTGTCCAGGGCGGGATCAGCCCTGCACAAGATCAGAGGTGCAGAGCCCAGCCAGACCAGGGCTCTGCACATGCTTGCCAGGCTCACAGCTCAGTTACCATTGCACTGCACCCAAGTCGCTGTCCCATGACCATGAGGGATTGTACACTTAGCTATGATTTTTCTAAATTCTTTCTCCAACATTTTCTCCACTGTGGTGTTAATGGTATCAGTTGTTGAAAGATCATGGGCTGTTTGGGATGGTTTGCTCCCTTTCTTTTTCTTGTTGTTTATATGTCTTCCCATCTGTTGGGATTATTATCACTTATACTTTTATGCAAGACCTATTTAGTGAGCTTATTTCTCTTAAGTTTCCCTTAATGGGTGAGAATTCAGGTATAGATACTCCTACTCACTATGTGTCCTCTGATGTTCCCAGTATCAGCATTGCTTTGAGAGAAGATGCTAAACCCTATTACCTGCAATCACTTCAGAGCAAAACCATGTACTAATTTATCTAAAGGGGGAAAAGCATATTGAAAATGTTCTACCCAGTTCTTCTAATCTGGGTATAAAGATATAGCAATGTTCTCTCTGGTTAATTGTTCTGTTTCCTGTCTGGACTATGGAGGGGTAGAAAGTGGCTGACTGGATCTGCTTTGCCATCTTCCAGAAATCCAAGGTACCACACTTGCATGCAGGGACTTTAATGTCCACAGGAACCCTCAGACTCTGGGGTTGTAGGACAGGGGATTGAAAAGTGTAGGCATAAACCAGAAAGAATGAAATTTACAGGTGCTGGTGTGACCTTTTCTCTGAGATGTCTAGTTCCAGGTCTGTAGGAAACTGCACATGCACACAGTTGGCAGTGTTGGGGCAACCTGGATGCTCAGCCTTGTGTGGCTTTAATTGAACATTTTATATGATTCTATTTTTCTCCTTTATTAGCATATCAATTATACTTCCTTTATACTTTTTGAAAAGTAAAAGGTTGTTCTTGAGATTGCAATATACATTTATAACTAAACCAAGTCTGCTTTTAATGAACCATACCGTTTTAAGGGTGGGATGAATGCCTATAATAGCAAAGCCTTTGGAATTCCTCTCTTCCATCCCTTGTATTGTTGCTGTAATGCATTCAATTCATTCATAAATGTGAAAATGTACATAAATCCATTGTTGCTATTGTTATTCTGAATATGCTATTTTAATTTTTGTTCAATGGCAA
Organism: Glaucomys volans; assembly: GCA_020662805.1. NCBI lineage: Eukaryota > Metazoa > Chordata > Mammalia > Rodentia > Sciuridae > Glaucomys > Glaucomys volans. Next base: position 144,275 of record JAJEJO010003255.1, read on the forward strand.
GAATAAGAGAAAAACACAATTTTTGAATTTTTGCCCTTATTTCTTTTTCTATGTCATTGTTTTCTTTATATAGATCTGAGTTTTTGACCTTTTAAATTTTTGTCTCTGAAGCATTTTCTTCACATTTCTTACAAAGCATGTCTACAAGCACCACTTTGCTCGTCTAAGAAAGTCTTTATTTCATCTTCACTTTTGAAGGATAATATCGTTGGACAAAAATTGTAGGCTAATAGGATATTTTTCCTCTTAAAACTTTATTATTATCATGATCATCATCACAATTATTTTCATAATATATTTGACAGCCAGTCTTTACATTTTTTATTTTTTAAGACTTTATTTTATTTTTAATAATGTATTAATTATAGGTATTAGTGAGATTCGGTGTGATATTTTAATACATGCAAAGAGCATTCACTAATGAAATCCAGTCTCTTGTTCACCCTCCTAACCCATCACAACCTCTCGTGTTCGCCATTGAACATTTTCTTTATGCTTTATGTATTTCATGTCACTCTCTTCTTGCTTGCATGGCTTCTGAAAACTTGGATATTAATTATTATCTTGTTACGATTATGATTTTGTTTTTTATTTTGGTACTGGGGATTGAACTCAGGGGCACTTGACCACTGAGCCACATCCCCAGCCCTATTTTGTATTTTATTTAGAGACAGGGTCTCACTGAGTTGCTTAGGCCTCGCTAAGTTGCTGAGGCTGGCTTTGAACTCGCAATCCTCCTGCCTCAGCCTCCCAAGTGCTGCGATTACAGGCGTGTGCCATCGCGCCCAGCATGATTATGGTTTGGATATTAGTTGTCTCCCAAGAGATCCTGTATTAATGCAGAAGGTGAAATGATTAGTTTTTGAGCATTGTACTTAGTCCATCCTGATTTGAATGGACTAATTTAGTGTTTGTTATATAGTGTAATATATATATTTAACACTAAATTAGCTATATATATATATGGCTTGAAGAAGTTAGGTCACTGGAGGCATGCCCTTGGGGACTACATCTTGTCCTCCAAGCTCTCTCGCCCTGCTTCCTGGCTTCTGTGAATAGACCTGTATTCCACCATGCCCTTCTACCATGACAATCTGTCTCATCTTGGGCCCAGAGCAATGGAGTCAGTCCACTGTGGACTAAACTTCTGAAACCATGTGCCCAAAATAAACTTTTCCTCCTCTAAGTTGTTCTTGTCAGGTGTTTTGGTCACATCAATGAAAAGCTGACTAACACAATTTTTCTATAAGTAATGTTTTTTACTCCCCTTTGATTTCTTTCAGGACTTTATCTTTGATTCTAAAAATGATACACTTTATGTGAGGTTTTATTGGCATTTATCCTGTTAAGTGTTCTCTGAGATACTGAGTTATAAAGGAACTGTGGTTTGATATTGGACATTAACTTAGGGGAAATTCTCAGTCACTATTTCAAATATTTCTTCTGTTACCTTTTCTCTTTCTTCTTCTTCTTCTTCTGGAACTCCCATTAAGAGTGTTATGCCTTTTTTAGTGTTCCCATAGTTCTTGGATATTTTATTCTTAATTTAAGTCTATTTCTCTTTTCATGGTTTCTATTGAGATTCTCAAGTGCAGAGATTTCTTTCCTCAGCTGCGTATATTCTACCAATAAGCTTGTCATTGTTCTCATTTCTGTTACTGTGTTTTTCATCTCCAGATTTTTTTTGGGGGGAGGTGTGTTTTAGTAAGCTATTTTGCTGCTGTGACTAAATGATCCGAACAGCACAACCGTAGAGGAGGAAGAGTTTATTTGAGAGCTCATGGTTTCAGAGGTCTTGGTCCATAGTAGGCCAGCTCCATTCCTTAGGGTTTGAGGTGAGACAGGACATAATGGTGAAGAGTGTGGCACAGGGAAGCAGCTCACATCATCAGGAAACAGAGAGACTCCACTCTCCGGATACATAATATATACCCCATAGCCACGTCCCAATTCCCACTTCCTCTAGCCACATCCTACCACTTCAATTACTTCTATCAGGGATTAATCCACTGATTAATTTAAGACTTACAACCCAATCATTTGTCCTCCAAACCTTCCTGCATTGTCCCACATGTGGGTTTTTGGGGGACATCTCATATCCAAATCATAACAGGAAGTGGGTAGTCCTTCTTATAATTTCCACTTCTCTGTTCACCTTGCCCATTTATTTTTCAATGCTATGTACACCATACATTAAAACCATTAGCATTTTGGTCATAGTTGTTTTAAATTCTCTTTCTGATAATTCCAGCATCCTTGCTATTTCTACATTTGGTTCTGATACTTGCTCTGTCTCTTTAAACTATGTCTTTTTGCCTGTTAGTATGTCTTGAAATTTTTTTATAGCTAGACATGATATATTTGGTTCCTGTGGAGATTCATGCTCCTGGATTTCTTCTCTAGCAAGCTGTAATTTTTTTGCATTTTTCTTTTAATTTCTGATTTTGGGGCCAGTGGTTTGCCCTATGATTTCCTACCTCTCTGACTGTCATAAAGTAGAGTTGTTGATTTTTCAGTTCAGTTATTTACTTGTTAGGATGAAATGGTGACTTCCAGCATCTTATTTGCTTGGCTGAAAACAGGAAGTCTCACCTTTACTTCATAGGATTTGGATAGAATCGTTGCTTCCGAGGATTTGTTTTATAATTCTAACATTTGGGTAACCTCAGAGTTGGCATTTATTGAATATCTTTTCCCTGAAAAATTGTTACTTTTTAATTTTTTTGGTGTGTTGAGTAGTTTGGGATTGCATACTGAAAATTTTCAATATTTTGCATGATACTCTGGATTTTGTTAAAAATCCCATGGAGATTTTATGTGTAAACTGGCAATCAACCAGGTTAGATTCAGATGGCAAGTCGTGATCTACATTATATGGTCTGTGATTCTAATGTCAATTCAAAGCTATTGAGTCCATCCCGTGTCTGAATCTCCCTGGTTTCAGGGAAGTGGTATGTACTATGTTCCAATACTTAAAAGTCTTTATCATATTGCTTTGGGTCTATTCCAAGCATGCACTGTTTGTGGGTGAGCTCAAGACAGATTCAGGATGACTCTTTTATTATCTCCCTATCCCTCCCATTAAATCTTTCATTCTCTTTGATTCCCAAGACTTCCTTTTCTTCTATTTATAAAAGTTTGGGGGTGAGTTTGGGAAAGGGTTGGAGATGGGAATGGGGTTATAGAACATTGGCAGAATGCAAGTGAGGCCCTGGGGTCAATCCCCATCACACAAAAAAGTTATCCTCTATTATGGGGGAAGAGATTGATGATGAGAAAAGAGAGAGAGCAAGGGTTAGAGAAGCAGATGTGGCAATAACTGGTCTCCAAGTGAAGCTAACAATAAAGAGAGAAAGATGGTACAACCCTACAACCAAAAAGAAGTGTATTTTATGCTCCAATTTTTAAAACTGCCAGGCAATATTACTTCATTGATCCTTACAGTGTCAATAAAAGAGGTGTTAGGGACTGTGTATTGCAGTTGGAAAAAAGTCATCCAGAAATATAATAACACCTGTGGAAATGAGTGTGGTATGAAGACCAAATAAAAGATATTTCAATTTATAGCTCTTGCTTTGGAATTTCTCAGATTTTATTTCTATTCAATTTGATAAAAAATTAACTGTACTTTCCTAATATTTGGGAAAATATAGCATGAAATGAGTTCTGCCTTTAAGGACAGCCTAATCTAGGTGGAGGGACAGATGCCTGCAATTTATCACACATCAGTTTTGCTCTGTATTTAGGGAATGTAGGATTTGATAGAATACCTGTGAAGATGACATTAACTTCATTCTTCATTATAGAAGAATTAGGAAACATTTCACAATACAGGTGGCATTCAATCACAGACCTGATTCAGGGTTTGAATTTTTGACAGATTGAGATGTAGAAGAGAGTATTTTGGATTCTCTCAATGTGTGTAGAGTTATTAAGGGGTGCAATGTGTTTACAGGAAGAGAATGAAATCTGGTTGTACTAAGGCATGGATTGTGTGGAAGGAGGGCAGTTTGTCTATCTTCTTGATCCTTCTCACAGGAGATTCTCTGGGCTGAAACATGATTCCTCCTCTTATTCCCTAAGATATTTTCTCTGAAGTACTGTCTTGACCATGTGTTTCACAGCACCTATGTGTCCACATTCATTCCTTTTTTGTTCATTTATTTATTCATTCATGGAATGGATATTCAATTAATACCTGCCACATATCAGGCACCATGCTGAGAGCTTGTAGACAGGAAGGTGAAGATGACAGGCAGGGTCTCCCCCAGAAATCACAGTTAACAGAAAAAGTAGAAATAAAAATATAAGCAACAATCACTAATTGAAATTATGGTGTGTGGGACTAAAAGGAGTGGATGCTGTTAATTTATTCAGCCTGTATTTTTTGATCACTGATTATGTATGACAATAGCTGGAGATATAGCAGTGAACAAAACAGACAAAAGTCCCTGTTTGATTGGGGCATTAACGGAGAGATGTGATCTAATATAAGGGTTAAGGAAAGGATCATCTGGAAGTGACATATAAGTTTAAACTTGACTGTTGTTACCTCTCCAATGCCTTGAATAGTACCTGGTACATGGGGATATTTGTTCAAATGAATAATAATAAGAAGAATGATATTGATGTGACAACTGCTACTACTTCTAGCTAATATTGCATACTTATTGTGAACCATTTTATTAGCATACTTTAATTCACCATATTATTTAATCTTTATGATAACTTTATAACATGGTACAGTTATTACAAAACTCCATTCCCTACTGAAGAAATTGAAGGCTTAGAATGTGAAAGCTTTTTCCTCAGATATCACACTGGAAATAGGAAAAGTTGGAATTTGAACCCATATTCACAATCTACATAAATATTAATCACTAAAACCATATTCCCATCTTTTTTTTACTATATACAAAGTCCACATTTTCCATTGTGTGTGTGTATGTGTTCATGTGTGTTGTATGCATACAAGATGCTTTATGTCAATTAAATGAGAAAAGTAAAGGTGAAGAAGTAAAGTTGTTGCATCTACTGGGTATCTGACCTAGAATCAATTGCTTGAACTTATTAAGTTTAGCTACTTTGCCTCTGATATTGTGACAATAGTGCCTGTTCTATTTATGACATGAGTCTTAATGAGGTAATACATGTAACATGCTTTGGAAACCTTAAAATGCTTTTTAGATTGAGGGAAATATTGTTCATATCCATTGGCTGTTTTGAGGATTTTAATTGTTTTTTTATGGAGTGGTTGTGTGACATAGACATGCCCAAGTCAATAGCAGACATGGACAAAGTGAACTGGGACTGATTAGGAGCCAAGATTATAAGAGCCTGTAGCATGGGGTGGAAGAAGAATTTGAGAGAAACATTGAAGTGAAGAACTGTGAAAGTAGCACTATTTGGAGATGATGTCTGTAAGGAAGACCATAGTTCATGGGCTAGGATTTAGTCCTAAGTGCAAAGACTTGGAAGAATGAGGTTAGTTACAGACTACAGTGTATCAAGAAATCTTATAATTTGAAAATATTCAGCTCATAATATAAGAACATTCAGGGTCAAGAATTTTCTAAGGTGCTTGGGTAATTAGTCCTAGAGGTCACTTGTAGCACAGGATAAATTCACCCCAAGATTTCTAGCTTTCTGAGGACTGGTTTTATTTTTTCCTCTATATTGCAGAGAGAATTTTTAGCATCTTGATCTCATGTTAAATATATAGTCTCTAGCATGCTCATATCAGTAAATTAAGGGCCTGGAATTACATTCCATCATTTTTGGCCTAATGCTCTTAGCATCCATTCCCACACATAGTTCAAACTTCTAGCAAAATAAGTTAGCTAAAATTTTCAGTCCTCTGGGAGTATAAGTGATTTCTAACTTTATCAGATATTGCATTATCCCCTGGAACATTAGACTTTAGTTATTGGATTAGATGTAATAAGGTCATCTTATCAATGTGATGCCTTAATAAGATGTTTCCTGTAAAACTTCTGCTTTAGATGAGCTATTGCAGAGTCTTCATGCAGGGCAGCTAAGTCTCCTGAGAAGAGACTCAGAATGACATAGATGCTAAGATTCTCACTTTCTTCTGCCCAGATATCCTTATTTCAACGATCCAGGTCCCATTCTTTTCCATTTGGTGCCCTGACTTTCACAAAGGAGACAGCTCAAGTCTGTGAATTCAACTTCTGTTATATATCATTCTTTAACTGCACAATTAAATTTTGGTTCTGATTTTAAGCATTGTTTATCATTTAGCTTTAAAAATAAAAGATTCTCTTGGGATTGACATACAAGTTCTCATTTTTTTGAACTGAGTTAAAAAAACAACACCCCTGAGCTTGTTTATTAGTTTTTGTCAATTTCAAGGAGGCATAGATAAATAAAAACAAACCTCACTGTACAATTTTGTAGTTATCACTGCTCCCATAAAGATGAGGTGAAAAGGTAGGAAAAAAAAAAATCCCAGAACAGCCCTTCTCCATGCCTTCTGCCTAACAGTCTTCTCCAGTACCTCTTCCTATTGACTGAACCTAACTTGGATCTTAAGTCAGCAGGCAAAGAAGTCTAAAAAAATGTTATTTTCAGAGTTCCAGCTCAATCATTACACCAAATTCAGAAGTTCCCACTTATCTGTGGTTTCACTCTTCAGGGTTTCAGTTACCTTTTATCAATCACAGTCTAAAAACATTAAATGGAAAGTTCCAGGAATAAATTATAAGTTTTAAATATCTTTTAGTCTGGTGTACTGTTACAATTGACCCATTATTAGTTATCATTATTAAACTCTTTCTGTGCCTAATTTATTAATTAAATTTTGTCATGGGTATGCATGTATAGGAAAAAACATAGTATATACAGGTGGTTTCAGGCATCTGCTAGGGCTCTCGGAATTGGTCCCCTTCTGAGGAGGGGCAGTGGAACTGAATGACAGCAGCTATATTATAAGCTTATATATGCATTCAGCAAAAGTGTTATAGAAGCAGTGATTTCTAAAAAATTGCCACTTGAAAAATGAGTAAAAGATAGGTCAAAATAAGAGGAAAATCCTTTAGTGAGAGAGAATGACATAAAAAACCCAGGAAGACGAAAACATGGCGAATTTGGAAACTCATTTCATTGTCTTAATATAATCTAGGAAAGTAGATTCCTGGGCATTCCTAGTTAGGGTGAATACAAAAACAATTATTTAAATTACTGATAATATATTTCTGATATTATTATTATAATAGAAATTTGTAATGTTCACAGATCTTACATTCCTCAAGTTTAGCTTCTAAATTATAAGTTCTGAAATAATTTGGCCAATGTTTCTAGTTCTACTTTTGCCTTCTATAAAGGTTAATTTGAATTGTCAACTTGATTGGATTAAGAGATGCCGGTGATTAAGAGTCTTCTAGGTGTGTCAATGAGGGCGTGTTCTAGGAATGACTGGAATGTGGAATCATGAACTGAAGTGGAGACTCTCCCTAAGCATGGGCAGCACTGTCCAATAGGCTGGTGGCTTGGATGGAATAAAAGCTGGAAGAACAAGGAAACAGATGCAGATGCAAGCTCTGCTCTTCTTGAACAGGTTCTTGATTGCTGCTTCAATTGCCTGAGGATATTCGACTCATGCTTCTGAACTCTTCCAAAGTGGACTCTGTCAGCGATTCTCCAGGTAGTTTCCAGAAGCCTTGGTCTTGGACTAGGGTAGCACTGTTGATCCCTCTTGTTCTGGGGCTTCTGCCTCTTGAACTGCACAGCTACTGGTTCTTCCAGCTCTGCAGCCTGTAGAAGGCCACTGTGGACCATCTAGCTTCTGGTCATGTAAACCAATCTAAAAAATCCCCTTTTTTATAATCATACTTCCTATTGATTCTATTCCTCTAGAGAACCCTGATTAATATACCTTCTATTCTTATTCTCTCCCTTTCACTTCTTTTCTCCCTAATTCCCCATTCATCCCTTCCTCAGACACTCTCCTTCTATTTAGTTCTCTATTTTTGGAAGGAGAAACATTAAAGCAAATCAAGGAAAACCCAAGTTCATATAGCCATCTTTTTCTTTTTCTTTTCTTTTTTTTTTGGTTTTAGAAGTTTATTTTTCATAGAAAATTTTCTGTGAGAAGTAATATGCCTTATAAGGAAAAGTTTTCATCTATTTCTTTTCTCTTCTGATGAGAACCGTCTTACAGATCTGTGTGAAATAAAGTGGTTTTAGCTTGAGTGACTCTAGCCTATTGTTTTCAAAGGACTTCAATCTCCACTCACTTTTATGGAATAGAAGTTTTTGTGTGGTGAACCCTTGAGAACCAGTGGTGTGTTGCTCATGTACCTAGTCTGGCACCGGCAGGCCAGACTGGTTGTCTAATTTGAGCTACTGTGTTTCACTATTTAGATCTGTGCTTAAATAGAGATCTGACATGGATACTTGAACACTGGTATCCTATGGCTAGTAGTGCCATGCAAACCATTTCTGAATGCTACTCTCTTTAAAATTCTCTGAAGCTTCAAATTCCTCAGAACTGATCTGCTCCATGTGCTGAGGACATCATACACAGCACATTAGCCGTGGAGCAGTGTGCCAGTTTATGGGTTTATGATTTTGTTTAATTGTCTGTCAGCATGAACTGTCAGACATAGAGGTTTAATAATGGTCTTTGACTTCCTGATATGTTCTCATTCTCTCTCTCTCTCTCTCTCTCTCTCTCTCTCTCTCTCTCTCTCTCCCTCTCTCTCTTA
>JAJEJO010003255.1:153100-297348 GCA_020662805.1 Glaucomys volans
CCCCCCCCCCCGTTTCTTGCTTTTAGGATCCCAAAAATTCAACAATATTTTTCCTTTTCCTTCCGATTTTTTCTTATCATCCCCTTGTAACCATTAACTGTTGTTAATTAAGAAAGGCTCTTCCAATGCTATTTTCTTTCCTCACACAGTTTTAAATTAAGGCATCAAGTTTACCTCATTTTCTCCTTCATTATAGATAAAAGCAAGAAACTCATTTAGAAAAAGGAAAAAAAACACTCATCATGCCTCTTCCCAGGTGTCTGCATTTATTAGCCAAAATTATAGGATAGTTGGGCGGGGTTCTTGGACAAAGCAAGACAGTCTTTTTTTGTTGGTGAGGATATTAGAGATCACAACTGTCCACCAGGGGTCAGCACTGAGTAATTAAGAGATTAGAAGGGATAGAATTGTCTCCATATTGTAGTGAACATTCCTTTCTTTTGAGAAGAAAAGAAGATTATTTTTCTTTAAGCCAAGTGAAGGGAGGGATGGCATGCAAAGGGATCCACTTACAGAGATTGGGAGTTTCTGAGGACGGTGTGAATGATATCTGGATTGCAATTTTGGTGTTATATATTAATCTCCCCATGTGCCAGTTTGAAAACAGGATGTGGAAAGTGTAAGATAGGGAAAGAGGACAGAGCATTAGGGAAATCAGACCTCTACTGGCTAGTAGTTAAAGGCTGGTGATCCTTCTCTGGACCATGTGGGCATTGTGCAAAGGAACCACGCCTCAGTCATGTTGCTGGAAGCAAGAGGACGCTGTATGTTATCACTGAGGGGTGGGATCATGGTGGACTGCAGAGGCCACGCTGAGCAGATTGTCCTACATCAAGGAACTGCCTTCCACCAGGCTTCTTGAGGAATTCACACACATTGCCCATGCATGAGAGGCAATCCTTGAATGAATGTCTGTGACACAGAGACAGCTTCATCAGTTAAGGACGAAAAGCAGCCATACTAGTGAATTAAGAGACATGTCTTCCCCTTCCTGGTATCAGCTCCAAGGTTCTGAACCATGGAGAAGAGGAGATCCAGAAGAGGGAGGGGATAGAGAAGTAGATGAGCTGAAACCCACTCTCCAAGTGTCAGTCAGTCTTAGGGAAGGAACAAAGCCTTAAAGTACTTTGGATGGTTAAATTTAGTTTTACTGGATTATGTTATATTATAACTAACATTAACTGTAAAGCTGTAAGTTCTGCCTAAAATACCATTAAGAGGAAGGCAAAGAAGATTTGATATAATTCATTTAGGAGCAAAGATCAGAGAGAAATCAAAGAGCTTCCTCCGCCTGTACTACCCTGAGTCAGACCCTTTCAGTACACACTGGAGGAACTGTGTGACCTTATTCTTCATTATTTCTCGGTTCCCAGCTGCTACCATCATCTTCTGAATTCAGATCACTTCATTTTCACTAGTACCAAGGTATATCCCACCTTAGGAATTGCTGCTCCCTCTGCCCAGAATCTTTAGGAGTGACTTCTGTCTTCACTCAAGACTCAACTCAAAAATCCCTCCCTCTGAGAAGCATTTCCTGGTGGTCTAGTGATACTCCCCTCAGGCACTTACTTTATCCCATCTCACTGTTTATTCCCACATGCTATTTATCACCATCTCTAGTTGTTTTAATGGCTAATTTGTTTACTTGTTCGTTGGCATTGACTTAGTCTATTTGATCTCTGTATATGCTGGTACCTGGGATATAACCACTCAGTAAACACATTTTAATGAATAAGTGAAACAACACTCACCAATTCAAAAGAATCTCAAGGTTATTAGTAACCAGAAAAAAAAAAATCATTGCCATGTAATTCTTTCCCAGATGTAAACTGGTGGAAAATGATAGAATTAATTAAGGCTGTACCTCAAGGCCTTTCACTGTTGGGAAACATTCTTCAATCAGCTTGTTTTTCCTGTGATAAAACCATTCCCGCTGGAAACGAAAATGAAATATTTTGTATTTGCTATGTGTCAGGTACTTAAGATATTTGCTTATTTACTATGAAAACCTTTTTAAGGTCAGTGTTGCCATTTTATAGGTTCGGCATGTAAGGCTAGGGTATGTGACTAGTAATTTGTTGCACTGATATTGTATTTGTGTTTTATTTTTGGTCCAAAGTCAATGATCTTCCCATGTAATCTTACTACTTTCTACCTTAAAACCCTCTGGTCACTAGTGACATCATATATGACATAATAGGGGAACTGAGATGCCTCTAAATCACTTTTAGTTTACAATTTTGGCTACAGAATCACTATAGGGAATCACTGTAACAAAGTCTTGGATTTGTTTGTTTTACCTTTATATTTGTACGTTTTACATGTATTTTTTTAACTGAGCCCTAAAGAATATAAACTGGTTCTCAGAGACAGGATTGTCTGTACAATTGACTTACTGGAAAATGTTTCCAGGAGAAACTGATAAGGGTGTGGAGGAGGCAGGATAGACAGGACAGAAGCTAAGCAAGGGACCGGTCTCAGCTAAGGTTCTGTCAGGAGGATGAAGCCAATTCCTGCAGAGGAGTTGCTGAGGGGAAGGCACACCTCAGGGTTGTCTTGACTCAAAATGGAAGATGGACTTCCACACTCATTTGCTAGTCCTGGGCTTGGGGAAAGACATGGGGAAAGGGACCTAAACTACAGATACTTCTGGCTCTCTGCTCTTGCAGTCCAAGCTGTGTCAGGACTCAAGGGCACCCACTGGGAGATGGTCCATGTATAGTGCTTTAGAGGCAGAAGCACACCAGAGCCTGAGGAAGGGTGTACAGAGACCATAGAAGGGGTCTCAGGGCACCTGGGTGAAGCACCGAGCATTGCCCACTATACTGATTATAAATGTCTTCCTATAAAGGAAAACTAAATAAATTCCTCTTGTACAAGGAAAAATTGAAAGTTTGTTTTTGGTCATGACTGGGCGATTTAATTTAAGCTCCAGAGATAATTCTTCTCAGCTGGGTATTTTGAAATGAAGTTGCAGGGTGACTTAGTGGTACCAAATAGGCTTTCAGTGGAAATAGCTTGTGGCTCTTGTTGAGGCCTGGGGTCTTAAGGAGCAAGGTGTCGGGAAATGTATTGTTGGTGATTTACACACTTTGGATGCACTCTGACTCTCTCGTTATTGCTTCCTCAACCCTAAACCTCAGCACATTTATTGCTTTAGAGGACAAATGCTCTTAAGGGAATCTATGGGATGCCTCCCTTTCTAGTCATTTCTTTATACTGAGAACCTTTATAGTCCTTTTGTCATTCCCAGTTAGATTTCATTTCTATTCTGCAGTTTTTCTGATCCTCCCTAGCAATTCCTTCCTTTGACATGCTGGCAGCATCCTTGGCTTTCTTGTTCTTTAGCACTTCCCTGTCTTATGTCTCTCTCTGTTTAAGTTACCATTGTGTCATTATTTTTAGTGAAAGAGCTTAAAATGGCAAGGATACTGTAACAACTCACTTTTACTTCTTCATATTCCTTCTCAAACCTAATGCTTTCGTTTTTTCCTTTTGAGTCTAAATTGCTCTCTTTTAACTTCAGCTTAATTCACTTTTCATTTTTATTACAGCTCAATATGATTTAACCGACAATAGAAAAATTTAAATTGAGTTTATATACAGTGGAATCCAGTTCATGGTTATATTTTCCAGAGTTGAGTTCAATTTTTAGTTATTTGTTAAAAGTGATTCCTTATCTCAAAAAAAATTAAGCATAATATTTGAAACATTTTCATATATATTTTGTAAACTATCAATTAAGCAATAAATACTGAATTCCCTGTGATGGTTAGTTTTATGGGCCAACTTGGTCGAGACCTGGTATCCATAGTTTGCACAAACATTTGTCTGGATTTCTCCATAGAAATGGTTTTTGAATTAGACTTTGAGACTTTTAGTAAATTTAATTACCCTCCCAAAACGTGGGTGAGCCTCAGTTTGTTGAAGGCCTTCATGAAAAAGACTTACCAACTTCCCTGAGGAAGAACAAATTTTGCAACTCTTTCCTGGGTCTCCAACTTACTAGCATAACCTATTTATATCTCCTGTTGGTTGTTTCTCTGGGGAATTCTGGCTAGCCATTTTTGTTATAATAGTATTTTCTCATCCATAGGAGATACATTCTAAGAGTCCCAGGAGATGCCTGAAATCTTGGGTAGTAACCCTATATGGGCTGCAATTTTTCCTACATGCACCTTACTGCCAGAGTTAATTTGTTCTTCTGTGTTTTATATCATGTTTTATATCACTACTCTTGTGCTCTGGGGTTGTGAATAAATAAAATAGTGGTTACTTGAACACATGCACTATGTTGCAGTGACAATTCACCTGAGAACGGAGAGATTACTAAGTGACTAATTGGCAAATAGCATATAAAGTGGGGATATGCTGGACAAGGGGATGATTTACATGCCAGGTGGGATCAAGTGAGATGGCTTGAGATTTCATCATGCTACACAGAAAAGCACACAATTTAAAGCATACATTATTTATTTCCAGAATTTTCCATTTACTATTTTTGGACCATGTTGATTATGGTTAACTGAAACTGTTGAAGGCAAAACTGTCAATGGGACTACTGTGCTCTGTTAAAACCCTATCTTTTTTTTCTTAAAGCCCTACTTTAAAAGGGGAAAAATTCTTCAGGTTTAAGAGTTTCATCATCAATGAAATTATTTCAGAAATCATAGATTTTAGTTTGGTTTAATTTTGATGATTGGTGTGGTCTGAATGTTTCCCCTCTCTACAAACTCACGGATTGGTAACTTAGTCCCTGATGCAACAGTATTGGAAAGTGGGGGTTTTGGGGTGGTGGTTGGGTCATGAGGACTCTGCTTGCACAAATGGATTAATGCTGTTATCAAAAGGCTGAGGGAGTTTGGATCTTTTTGTTTGTCCACCATCTACCATGTGAGGACATAGTATTTCTCTCCTCTGAAGGATGAAATGTTCAAGGTAGGATTTTGAAAGCAGACAGCAGACCTCAGCAGATGCTGGTAGCTTGATTTTGGACTTCCTGTCCTCAAGTACAATGGGAAATAAATGTCTGTTCTTTATTGATTATCCAGTCTATGGTATTTCATTACAGCAGCATAAATGGACTAAGATAATAATCTGCAAACAAAAGTACGCATCTAAATGGAAAATAGTAATAAAATCCAATTCCTACACCCCTTGGCCACCATTGTTGTTTGAACTTTATGTCTTGTTACTGTTTGGCCCTCTCAGTAGTGAATGGACTGTGGACCATTTGTCTTCCTTCTCAAAAAGCCTTTCAGATGATAATTTTTTAAATTTGAGTAATGCATAGGCTTTGTAAAAACCTACAAAAACATTAGTATACAATGTGGAATTATGTTTTATATTAGAATAGTACTTACATATGAAAAAATGTAAATAAACACTTCTGTTTTGTTCACTATAAATTCTAGTACCCAGATTGGTGCTTGCATGTGTTAACAGTATCTATCATTTACTGGGGGATAAATAGATGAGTGCTTATAGCTTTTATAGTACTTTAAAATTTATAGCAAATTTCAATATTAAGTGCATAAAACAATCCAATAAAATTAACTATCCAATAATACTAATTTGAGGTCTTGTCTGATATTGTTTTTCTAAGATTAAATTTCTTTTTTTATTTCAGATATGGTACAATTGTTATGGTTCAAAAATGTTTTGCTTCAGCATTTCTATTAAAATTGTATAATGACTCCATTCTTCATCAGCTTTTTTGTTTGAAATTATTATAGCAAAATCTATGTGCACATGGTATACTTTGATCTTTGGTGTACACCAGGGCATTATTTTTATGTAAATACACCCAGTGGTGTGCTGGAAAATGTTTAACTACCAACTCACTGAAACACAAACAAAAATTGTATTATTAGAAAACATAATGTTATAAAGAATGTGCAGGATACATATTATTTATTTTAAATTTCACATAGTTATTGAGAATTCACAGGCTTCTTTACTGATTTGGGGAGAATTCTGGTATCTTGTAGTCAGCCTATGGTTATAATTGATGAGCAAGTTTAGTCCTGACATGAATGTTGAAACATATTTTAATTTAATGTAGCATGAAAGTCACATGGTAAAGATATGTTAGAGCATCAACATTTAATCAATAATATGAGAAATTTCTTTACTGAGTCAACTAATAGTCTTAAAATACTTGAAGAATCATTTTTAACTTTCTAAAACATTTACAATGTTAGTTTTTTTTTTTAAGATAAGACACACTTTGAAATTTAATCTGCATTATTGGAGTTTTGTACCACTTTCTTAGATCTAGACAATAAAAGAAAATAATCAATAAAATCTTAGTTTCTAGTATTTTCTGATTTTAAGACATCAACATTCTTCCAATGAAGAATGGAAAAAAAATGAGCAGCAGCACACTATTACATGGTATTTCCACAATACAGGTAAGTAGATATAAAAAGCTCAAGAGAACAGATAATGGTAAAATAAGTAAGCAGTGAATTGTGTTTATTACTTTTTTTTTGCGGGGGAAGGTTGCTGGAGTTTGAACCCAGAGGTGCTTTACCATGGAGCCACATTCCCAGCCCTTTTTATTTTTATTTTTTATTTTGCGACAGGGTCTCACTAAGTTGCTTAGGCCTTGCTAAATTGCTGAGGCTGGCCTTGAATTTGTAATCCTCCTGCTTCAACCTTCTGAGTCACTGAGATTATGGGCATGCACCACCACACTGGGCACTTTTGATTTTAAATAATTTCTGCAATAGCAAGTTTTTGCATTTGATTTTAATAATGGCTTGTTTAACAGTAAGCTCTTTCATACCACTGTGTACACCTCTCTCATTAGCCCATGATAATTAAAGTTATATTACAGATGCCAAAGAGAATACAAATGCAAACAAGTACAATTGTGGGGGCAATTCTGGACAATGAGGTGGTTGTACAGATGACCTACAATATGCTTGTGTTTATTGTTTTAGAACTAAAAAATGTTTATGGGGAACTCTAGGACCCAGGGAATGATATGTGCAAATCCCAGGGCACTGTGGCTTCTCACTAGGACAGCACTGACTTTCTCCAGAGAGCAGAAGAGCACTATGAGGGAACTGGCAAGTGCACGGATATAGCCGGGTCTCCCCTGTAATTCTGGTGATGGAAAATCATCTCTGGGATTCAGAAGGACCCCATAGTCTTTTTACATTTTGAAGTTGTCAGAAATTCCATTTAACACAAGGAAACTCAGTCAAAAGACTCCAAGAGACAAATAAAATTTGAGAATTGCTTCATCCATAAATTGTTATTAGCCCAGCATGTCATTTCTAGGACTGATACAGATCTCTGAGCTGAGGTTTTGCTTATGAATTCTCAGAGCTAAAAATCTATGTTTCTAATTCAAGAAAAGTTATGGGCATGCTTGCAAAAACAAAAAAGATGATGAAGAAGAAAATGATAGCAAGAGGTAAGCTGTTTGCAATTTGGACAACTCTTAGGCAGTTGCTCATCTCTGCCTGGAAACTACCTATTTGCCACTAAATAATCAATTCAGAAGAGCTTGGTGTGTGACATATTCTAGTGAAGATCTTTTCCTGGAATGAAGGGCTATAGATAGTTGCCTATGACATAAAAATAATTGTGACTATATTTATGCTTAAGTAACTTTATATTGGAGGACAACACATGGGTGTACAGATAATATACAATATGCTTATATTGGAAGACTTGATTACCTGGATATACAATCCAAAGTCTTAGATTATTTACTTTACTGAGTCTAGTTTAAAATAACTTGTAGAATTTTGAGAATATAATTTTGTAAGCAGTCCGAAGGTTGGTCATTTATATCCTTGCATTAGTACCTCAGATCTCCTAAAATTTAATCAGTTCCTGAGATCTGAGCATCTTCAGAAATATTACCAAATTTTCAAAATGATATCTGTGTTAATTTTGGTTTCCAAATATGTTGATATTGCATACTTAGAGAAGGAGGATATTACTAAATTATGTTTACTAAATTAAATCAGTGACAAGTTGGAGTTATAAGAGCAGTGGAACCTGCTTTTTCTGCCTTGAATGTTTTTACCTCAAACATCTCTTCTGGCTCTTTCCTTTGCCTCTTTCTGGTGTTTACTCAAATCTTGCGGTCTAATGAAACTTCCCTGCCTTTTTTTTTTAAAGTGCATCCCTTAAACATCCGTGATTGATTTTTTTTTTTTTTTTTTTTTTGTGGTGCTGAGGATTGAACCCAGGGCCTTGTGCCTGCAAGGCAAGCACTTTACCAACTGAGCTATATCCCCAGCCCGATTTTTTTATCTTAGCACTTATCACCATATAATGTACTTCATCTATACCTTCCCTCTCCCATCCCTGCATGTCATGTGGTCCGGATATGTGAACATGAAAATGCATTTCAATCAGAAATTGTATTTTAGGCATAACTATTAGTCCATATATTTTCTTTTTTCAATGAATGTTATAATTTGGATATATGTCCATATTTGTTTGTACATAAAAGGACTGCCTCAACTTTTTAAACTTCTGATTATTAGAATTCCCAATAAAGGTATACCATACTTTTAAAATTTATTCTCTTATTCCCCTCAGTCTCTTTCTGTTGTCAAACATGCTAAAATAAAGGTCACTAAACAAACTTCCTTTCATACATGATCAAGTGTTTTTAGAGTATTTCCAAGGATGTAGAATTTCTGGGACTTAGACAATTATTTTAATAATCCATTCTTCTTGGAAATATCACTCCAAAACATTCATCTATTATCATCTCTACATGTTTCTGGGTAGCCTGGGCTCAGCTAAGTCATTCCTGTGTGAACCTCTCATGTGGTTGTAGTCAGAGGGCTGTGGGACTTGGGTCATCTGAGCGCTCAGGTGGGCTGATATCCAGGAAGGATTCATTACTCACATTTACGAAGCCTTATTTGACATGGCTGGAACATCTTGGGGCTAGTCAGTAATCTCTTTCCATATGTCCTCTCCAAGTGGTTAGCCTAATCTTTCTTATGAATATGGTGATCTCAGAGTTGTCTGAGGTCTTACATGGCAGCCACGTTTCTCCAGAATTAGTGTTCCATGAGTAAGGTATAAGGAAGACTTCTTATGTTCGAGTCTTGGAAGTCCCTGAGCATCACTTCATTGCATTCTATTGGTTAAATAGGTAGAAATGGGAGGAATCTACATAGGAGTGTGAACAATGGGGAATGTGATTCATTAGGGCCCCAATATTTGGAAATTAGCTACCAAGAATATGACTTTCTCAGATCCTAGTGGTTGGACCTAGAAGCAATGTCAAAATAAAATGAAGATTTAGGAAAAACACCCTCTAAATTAATAGAATAAGTATATTTATCCATAACATTACTTACCTAGCAATATCCTATAGTTTTTGAAGCCATTTTTTTTTTTGTTGTTGTTGTTCCAAATTAGTCCATGAAAAGTGTTTTGAGGGAATTAAACAGTCCAGATCTAGGAATCCAGGCATTTCAGAAATGGAAGTGACTCCAGATGTTTTCAGTCCCCTTTTCATAAAGTTTTAGATGAGGAAATTAGGGTGCAAAGAAGTCAGACATGCTCAAGGGCATTGATATAAGCAGTTGTGACAGAAGCAAGAATAGTACTCAGGACTCTTCCAATTTTCTTTTCCTTAAGTTTTATTGTATTATGAATCATCTTCAGTGGGTGGTAAGTATATCTTATAGGAAGATGCTTGTCTTCATGTGAATTTAGAAATGTATAAATTAGTGGTAGAATTAATTACTCAGTAAATAAGGTATAAGTCTAATTCCTTTTTGTACACTACTGGCAATGAATTTTATGACCTACTCCTTAGAAATACTGTATACATTGCTTCATTTCACTTGCTGATATGCTTTACAAAACCAGGTACAGTTTTAATGCATGGCTTATGGTTGAAAAATCAGGGGTCAATTTGCTTTACAAAACTGAGGTTAGAAGTTGTTTGGGAATGATTCTTGGGTCCCAGCTCATGATCTACCACTGGGTGAGACTTCCAAGAGAAAAATGGTATATGAGATGAGAAATCATTGGAACATGCTAGTCATGGTATTTCTAAGAAAGCTGTTCTGGTTTTGAAATACATATCTATTAATTTCTTCTAGAACTTTCTTGGGGATATGATGTATATGTTGTGGAGGACAGTGGGCCCTGAGTTTTCAAATTTCTCATGGAGTTCAGATGCCATTGAGTGATGGATCCCAGATCCAGTGTTTACTTGAAGTTGGGCTGAGCCCAAGGCACTCAACTGCTTATCAGGAATTCTGTTGTTCTGGCAGGAGACAAACCTGTGTGATTATCAGAAACAGCTGTAGGCCAGATGGGACTGGCAATGTGTGCTGTAACCTAATTCCCAGGAACTTCTGTGCTGAGGAAGAAAGACATATGCTTAGTCCCACTCCTGTCTCCACCCAAGATCAAACCAGTTCCATCCTCCATTTCTTTTTCTGTTCTGTGTTATCTCCTCCACCTACTCAAACCTCACTCAAATGTCAATGCCAACTTCAAGTTTCCATGAAGCTTTCTCTGGCAACTCCAACCTGCATTGGTAGGACAACTCTCAAATCTATTTCAACTGTTAGATTGCTTAGACGATGTTTGGGATATCTATTCCATCTGGGTTAATATCTGTTCTGTATCAGTGGTTGCACATTAGAATCATCTGGAGAGTTTTTAAAAATCCCTATATCCAGACAGTGTGACCCAGATCAGTTAAATCAAATTGTCTGGAGGTGAGATCTGTCCACCTACATGGTTTTTTTTTTTTAACTCCCCAGGTGATTTCAATGTGCATCCCGTTTTCAGACCTGCTCTCTCTATATACCACAATTTCTAAGCAGTAAGGGATAGGAGTTAAATTCCTTTTGTATGCTTCATGGTTCTTTAAACAGGCTTGGTCATGGACAAATGATTAACATTCGTTGGTGCTTGGTTCATGCCTGGGTGTTTCCAGTTTCCACATGTGTGATTAATTAGGTAGTTGGTTACTTTATATAATTAGTAGTTTAGACTGGCAATCATGAAGGTGTTAAGATACAGGTCGTGGATAGAAATCTGTATTAAGATCCTGGTTGTTTTCATGTTATTGCATATTTCTTGAAAGTTCTGCTTGTGGTTTCCTCACATCTTTTCCCATGGTCAACATTATTTTCTAGATTATATATTTTGTCTTCATTTTCTGAAACTCTGTGTTCTAAGTGGTCTAGACTGTTGATGATGCTTTCCACTGAATTTTAAATTTGGTTTATTGATTCCTTCATTTCTAGGATTTCTGAATGATTCTTCTTCAGGATCTCTATCTCCTTGTTGAAATAATCTTTCACTTCTTATATTCCCCTTATTGAAATAATTTTTCACTTCTTGTATTTTTCTCTGATTTCATTTCTTACATTATCTTTTCTCATAGATCAGTTTAACCATGAACTCTCTGAACTCTATCTCTGAAATTTCCTTCACTGTGGTGTCAATGGAGGAAATATCTGTTGAGGTATTCTGTATTATTTGGCATGGTTTGTCCCCTGCTTTTTCATATCATTTGTGTCTACCCATCTATCTGGGTGGTTCTGATGCTGGAGAGTTTTTCCCTTGTGAGTTTATAATGTCTCTCTATGTTGCTAGTACCTCAAAGATTGGGTGAGGGGAGCCCAATGAGAGCAACAGTGTATGCCAATAATATATAGCAGAGGATTAGGTCCTTAGTATCTATTTTGATATCTAGTATCTAGGTACGATATGTAGGGATAGTGGGATCAGCAATTTCCATCAGTAAAAACAGTAAATAACTTAAAAGAATTCACAACTAGAAAGCCTGCATTATAAAACATACTCAAAAAAATATTTCATGGAGAAGAAATGAAAAATAAAAGTGAAAACCAGCAAAAGGAGGAACTACACTAGAAGAATAGTGAACCAAAGGAGAAATGAATTCAAATTAAAAACCAGAAATAAATAAAAATAACAGGGAATAAAAATCATATTTCAAAAATAACATTGAATGCAAATGACTTAAACTCATCAATCAAAAGACATAGGCTGGCAGATTGGATTAAAAAACAATACCCAACAATATGCTGTCTTCAAGAGACTCACTTCCTAATAACAACATCCACAGACTGAAGGTAAAAGAATGGGAGAAAACGTATCGTTCACATGGATCTCATAAAGAAGAAAGTCAGATAAAGTGGACTTCAAGCCAAAGTTAATCATAAGGGACCAAGAAGGTCATTTTATACTGCTTAAAGGAATTATACATCAATGAGACATAACAATTGTAAATATACTACAAATAGTGGAGCACCTATGTTCATCAAACAAACCCTTCTCAATTTCAAGATTCAAATAGATCATAACACAATAATACTGGGTGAATTTAACATACCTATCTCATCACTAGATAGGTCCTCCAAACAAAAACTAAATAAAGAAGCTATAGAACTAAAGAACACAATTAATAATCTACACTTAACATACATATATAGAATATTTCAATCATTAAGGTATGAATATAATTTTGTTTTAGTCAGCTTTTTCACTGCTGTGACTAAAGGACCTGACCACCACAATCGTAGAGGAGAAAAAGTTTATTTGAGGGCTCATGGTTTCAGAGGTCTTAGTCCATAGAAGGCTGGCTCCATTTTGGGGGGCTCAAGGTGAGGTTGAACATCATGATGGGAGAGTGTGTGGAGGGAAGCAGCTCACATTATGGTGACCAGGAAGCAGTAGGAGGGGAGAGAGAGAGAGAGGAGAGAGGCGAGAGAGAGAAAGAGAGAGAGAGAGAGAGAGAGAAAGAGAGAGAGAGAGATATTCCACTCACCAGATACAAATATATATATTCATGCATATATATGTATATATATTATATTTGGGCATATATATATACCCAAAGCCATGCCTCAATTCTTACCTCCTCAAGCCACCCCCTACCACTTCAGTTACCACTAAGTTTAACCCTATCAGGGAATTAAATCACTGATTGGATTAAGACTCTCACAACCCAATTATTTCTCCTTTGAACCTTCTTGCATTTTCTCACACATGAGCTTTTGGGGGACACCAAATCTAAACCATAGTAACTTTCTTTTCAGCAGCACATGGATCCTTCTCTAAAATAGACCATATCTTAGGTTATAAAGCAACTCTCAGAAAATACAAAAAATAGAGATAATATCTTGCATTCTATCCAATCATAATGGAATGAGATTAGAAATCAATGATAAAATAAAAAATAGAAGCAACTGTACACCTAGAGACTAAATAATAGCTATTTAACAAACTGTGGATATTAGAGGAAATCAGGGATGAAATAAAAAATATTTAGAGATAAATGAGAATTGGGACACAACTTATCAAATTCTCTGGGACACCATGAAGGCCATTTTAAGAGGAAAGTTCATTGCACTGAACACATTCTTTAAAAGAATAGAAAGTCACTAAATAGATAATTTAATATTACATCTCAAAGCCCTAGAAAAAGAAGAACAAATCAATACCAATAGCAGAAGACATGAAATAATTAAAATAATCAACAAAATTGAAACAAACAAAAACTATTCAAAAATAGATGAAACAAAAAGTAGGTTCTTTGAAAAAATAATTAAAATTGACAAACTCTTGGCCAAGCTAATGAGGAAAAAGAGAGAGAAAACGCAAGTCATTAAGATTTGTGATGAAAAAGGAAATATCACAATGGACACTATTGAAATACAGATGATAATCAGAAACCACTTTGAAAATCCATACTCCAATAAAATAGAGAATTGTGATGACATGGACAAATTTCTAGAAACATACGATCTACCCAAACTGAAAAAGGAAGACAGAAAATTTAAGCAGATCAATTTCAAGCAATGAAATTAAAGACACCACTAAAGCCTAACAATAAAGAACAGCCCAGGACCAGATGATTCTTAGCCAAGTTCTACCAGACCTTGAAAGAAAACTAACACCAATACTCTTCAAATTATTCCACAAAGTAGAAAAGGAGGGAATCCTTCCAAACTCATTCTATGAAGCTGGTGTCACCCTGATTTCAAAACCAGACAAAGACACATCAAGGAAAGAATATTTCAGATCAATATTCCTGATGAACATAGATGCAAAAATTCTTAATAAAATCCTGGTAAATTGCATATTAAAACATATTGAAAAGATAGTACACCATGATCAAGTGGGGTTCATCTCAGAGATGCAAGGTTGGTTCAACATCTGGAAATCAATAAATGTAATTCATCACATCAATAGACTTAATGACAATAACCACATGATTATCTCAATAGATGCAGAAAAATCATTTGACAAAATTAAGCAACTATTCATGTTCAAAACACTAGAAAAACTAGGGATAGTAGGAACATACCTCAACATTATAAAAGCTACATATGCTAAACCCAAGGACAACATTATTCTTAATGGAGAAAAATTGAAATCATTCCCTCTAGAAACTGGAATGAGAGAGGGATTCCCGCTTTCACCACTTTTATTTAACATAGTCCTTGAAACCCTAGCCAGAGCAATTAGACAAAAGAAAGAAATTAAAGTGATATGAATAGGAAAAGAACTCCAACTATCCATAATTGCCTATGACGTGATGTTATATTTAGAAGATCCAAAAACTCCACGAAAAAGCTTTTTAACAAATTCAGCAAAGTAGCAGGATATAAAATTAACACCTATAAAAAAATCAACTGCATTTCTGTACATTGGTGATGAATCTTATGAAAGAGAAATTAAGAAAACTACCCCATTCACAATAGCCTCAAAAAAATAAAAAAAACTTAAAAATCAACCTAACAAAAGAGGTGAAAGACCTCTACAATGAAAACTACAGAACTCTAAAGAAGGAAATTGAAGAAGGCCTTAGAATATGAAAAGACCTCCCATGTTCTTGGATAGGCAGAATTAATATTTTCAAAATGGCCATAGTACCAAAAGCACTATACAGATTTAATGCAATTCCCATTAAAATTCCAATGATGTTTTTCATAGAAATAGAAAAAACAGTCATGAAATTCATTTGGAAAAATAAGGAACCCAGAATAGCCAAAGCAATCCTTAGAAAAATGAAGCAGGAGATATCACAATATTGGACCTTAAACTATATACTCCATAGCTATAGTAACAAAAATAGCATGGTATTAGCACCGAAATAGAATTGAAGACCAATGGACAGAATAGAATACACAGAGACAAACCAACATAAGTACAGTTATCTCAAACTAGAAAAAGGTGCCACAAATGTACATTGGAGAAAAGATGGCCTCTTCAACAAAGAATGCTGGGAAAACTGGAAATCCATATGTAGTAGATTGAACTTGAACCCCTATATCTCACCCTGTAAAAAACTCAACTCAAAGTGAATCAAGGGACTTGGCGTTATATCAGAGATCCTGCACCGACTGGAAAAAGTATGCCCAACTCTCCATCATTTTGGCTCAGGAATAGACTTCCCCAATAAGACTCCTAAAGCATAAGAAGTCAAGAATTAACAAATAGGATGAATTCAAACTAAAAAGCTTCTTAACAGCAAAGGAAACAATCTAGAACATGAACAGAGAGGGAGAATATCAGAATGGGAGAATATCTTTGCCACATGCACTTCAGAGCATTAATCTCCAGGATATATGAAGAACTTAAAAAACTTAACTCCAAACAATCAAATAATCCAATCAATAAATGAACTAAGGAACTGAACACACACTGAACAGAAGAAATACTATCAGTCAACAAATATATGAAAAATGTTCAACATTTCTAGCAATTAGAGAAGTGCAAATTAAAACTACACTTTCATCTCACTCCAGTCAAAATGGCAATTATCAAGAATACAAGCAACAATAACGTTAGTGAGGATGTGGGGAAAAAGGTTCCCTAATATGTTGCCTGTGGGACTGAAAATTGGTGCAACCATTCTAGAAAGCAGTATGGAAGATTCCTCGGAAACTTGGAATGGAATCACCATTTGACCCAGTTATCATACTCCTTAGAATACACTATAGTGATGTGGCCACATCAATGTTTATAGCAGCTCAATTCACAATAGCCAAGCTATGAAACCAATCTAGGTGCCCCTCAAAAGATGAATGAATAAAGAAAATGTGGTATTTATACACAATGGAATATTACTCAGCCATAAAAAAAGAATTAAATTATGGCATTTGCTGGCAAATGAATGGAACTGGAGAGTATCATGCTTGGTGAAATATACCAATCACCCCAAACCAAAGGCCAAATATTCTCTCTGATATGTGGATCCTAATCTACAATAAAGTAGGATAGGGAAGGGAATTATAGAAGTTCATTGAATTAGACAAAGGGGAATGAAAGGAAGGGAGAGGGGATGGAAATAGGAAGGACAGAATGAATCAGACATAACTTTCTTATGCCCATATGTGAATACACAACCAGTGTAATCCCACCTCATGTTCAACCACAATAATGGGATCAAAATGGTAATGGTTGCACTTGATGTATGTATAATATATGAAAATACACCCTACTGTCATGTATATTAAAAGCAACAAATTAAAAAAAAAATCCTGGTTGTACCATGCTATACATCCTTGAGCAAATGAATTGAACTCTTTGTATTTCAGCCTAGCTATCCATAAAGAAAGGAAAAGTATAACCTTGTAAGATTAGTTGACCTCTAGAACAGTTTTCATCTCTTCATGACTAAAACTCTGTCCATTACATAGCAACTCCCCATTTCCCTCTCTCTTCAGATCTAGCAACTGCCATCCTCCTTTGTGCTTCTACGGGTTTGACTTCTTTAAATACCTCGTATCAATCTGTATTTGTCCTTTTGTGACTGTTGTATTTCATGTAGCATAATGTTCTCCAAGTCTCTCCACATTGAAAGGTGTGTCAAAATTTCCTTCCTCTTTAAGGGTAAATGATATTCCATTTTATATATATTTCAAATTTTATTTATCTATTCATCTTTCCAATCAAACATTGACACTGTTTCCACCTCTTTCTTATTGTTAATAAGCAGCAATGAATACAGGTATGCAAATATTTTTCTGCTTTCAGAATTTTGAGATGCTTTCAGAATTTTCTCTTTGACCTTTACTAATTTGATTGTAACATATCCCAGCATAGTCTTTGGGTTCATTCTTGTTGGGATCTGGTGAGCTTTATGAATCTGAATATCCATTTCCTTTCCTAGATTTAGGAGATTTTCAACCACTACTTTTTCAAATAAACTTTCTACTCTTTCCTTTTATCTTCTCTTTCTGAGACTCCCATAATGCATACATTGGTATGTTTGACAGTGTCCCATAATCACTCAGCGTTCTTCACTCTTCATCATTTTCATGTCTTCAACCTCTAATAGGGTGATTTTAAACATCACCTCTTCTGCTTGATCAAGTCTGTTGTTCAACTCCTCTTGTGAATTTTGCAAATCAATTATTTTATTCTTTATTCCCAAATTGTCTGGTACTTTAGCATGTTTCTTTCTTTCAGTTGATGTCTCATTTTGTTTATGTATTGTTTTCCTGAGCTTGGGAGCCTCTTTATGAAGCTTCCTTTAAATTTTTTATTAGAAAATTCATGTAGCTTAATTTCTTCAGAGTTTGTTTCTACAGATTTATTTTAACCCTTTCATTAGGATATGTTTTCCTGTTTCTTCATGTGCCTTGTGACATTGTGCTGGGATGTATACATTAAAAAATGAAAATAAAAAAACCCAGCTATTTCTCCAAGCCTCTAATTACTTCATATAGGAATAGATCTTTACCAGTCGCCCCAGCCAGGGATTTTGGTGGACTCACTAATTATTTTTGGGGATATGTCTTATCTGAGTTATGCATGTAAATTCCCAATTTCCAGTTTTTCTTCTTTTTGTCCTTTTTTTGCTTGTCTTCCTTCCTTTCATTCATAAAAACTTCTTATTGGTGCATTATAATGCTATGTAATAGTTGGAATCATTATGCCATATCTGTATATAATTTGATCAGTCTCACTCCCTGTACCTTTTCTTTCCTTTCCTCCTCCCTCACTTGATTTGCTACTAATCCTCATTTTGTTTTTATTATTTTAATTAATATATTATGATTATATATAAGAGCAGAATTCATTGGCATATTTGTACATGGACATAGTATAATTTAGTAGATTTAATTCCCCAGTACTTCCCCATGTCCTCCCTTACTCCCTCCTTTTCCTTCCCCTCTTCTACTCTATTGGTCTCCTTTCTCTTTTAATGAGTTCCCTTCTTTGTTCCTTTTTATTTTCTCTCTGCATGTTCCACATATTAGAGAAAACATTAAACCCTTGACTTTCTGAGTCTGACTTGTTTCACTTTACCTAATGTTCACCAGTTCCATCCATTTCAACAAATGACATAACTTCATTCCTCTTTATGGTTGAGTAAAACATCAGTGTGGATATAAACTACATTTTCTTTATCCATTCATCTTTTGACAGGCACCTGGGCTGATTCCATACATTGGCTATTATGAATTGCACTGTTATAAACATTGGTTTGCATGTTGACTGTAGTCTGCTGATTTCAGTGCTTTTGGATGCATATCAAAAATATTGTATAGCTGGGTCATAAGGTGATTCCATTCCTAGTCTTTTGAGGTGGTTATTCCGAAGTTCTTCCCCCCCCCCCCACCAACAATGTATTAGAGTATCTTTTCCCACATCCTCATAAGTTGGTTATATTCTTGATTCTCACTGGAGTCAGATGAAATTTCAGTGTCACTTTGGTTTGCTTCTCCCTGATTGCTAAGAATGTTGACAATTTTATCATACATATTTGTTGGCCATTTGTATTTCTTTTAAATGTCTATTTAGTTAATTTGCCTACTTAGAGATTAGGTTATTGTTTTTTCTACCAAAACTGATCTACAGATTCAGTAGAATCCCCATCAAAATACCAAAGACGTTCTTTGCAGAACTAGGAAAAAAAAAAGGTCCAGAATAGTCAAAGCAATTCTCAGCAATAAGAGCAATGCTGATGACATCACAGTACCTGAAATCAAACTATACCATAAAGCTATAGTAACCACACAGCATGGTACTGGCACAAAAACAGCACAAAGACCAATGGAATAGAATGAAAAACAGAAACAAATCCACATAGACATAGTTGATCTGATGCTTGACAAAGTGCCAAAAAAATACACTGGAGAAAAGATTATCTTTTTGACAAATGGTCCTAGGAAAACTGAATATCCATATGTAGAAGGATGAAACTGGATCCTTATCTCTGCACAAAGATTAATTCAAAGTGGATCAAAGACCCAAGAATTAGATCCCAGACACTGTGCAGCTGATAGAAGAAACCATGGGGTCAACATTTCAACATGCAACTGCAAGCTTCTACTTCCTTAATAAGACCCCCACAAACCTCAAGAAATAAAACAAAGAATCAACAAAGGGGATGGCATCAAATTAAAAAGCTTCTGCACATCTAAGGAGATTATTAGGTGTGTGAAGTGAGTCTGCAGACTGGGAGAAAAATCTTTCCCAGCCACTCTTCCAACAAGGGATTCATGTCCAGAATATATAAAGAAGCTGCCAAGTTTTATTGACCTCTCTGCTGTACTGTGGGTTCTTTGGAGCAGTGACAAGCCACAGAGCATATGTTTTCGTTCTACATGGTTTTCCAGTGCCCAAAATACATTGGGTCCCATCAGCACCCCAACTTGGATGAGACAGAAACCAGTCCTTCAGACAGCCCCTTGAAAAACTGGTAATATTGGGCACAGGCTTCAACTCTTTTCCTCAATAACTCAGAAGTTGGGGGATTTTCTCCCACTTGGCCTGAGCTGCAGGTGGGGGGAAATGGCAAGTGAGTGTGTGTGAATTCCTGTTTTTATTGGACCCCAACTTGGTGTTATTTTTTTCTCAGTGTATATATTTAGGTAAGACAAAATTAGTTCCTGAGGTAGCTTCCCAAAGAGCCCGAGTGTCTATGTTCCAGTCTTCTCTTCACCTCCCAGGGAAGAAGGCAGGAGTTGGGGATTATTTCCCGATTGCACTGGTCTGTGCCCAGGGAGGCGTCCTGATGAGTGAGTGTCACAAATTTTCCTGCCAGCTTTGACGTGGCTGGTTTCATGCTCATCCAGGGTGCAGGAATCCCTCACCAGATTTGTGGATTTCTCACGAAGGAGATGATCTGTGCCTTATTGTTGAATTGCTGTCTCTGTGGGGAAGGAGTGTCTAGGGTTTCCTATTTCACCAGTTTGCTGATGTCATCCCAAGGATGAGTGTTAGTGAGTAAGTGACTTAGAAAGTTTCCTGGCGTTTAACAAGTACTGAATGAGTCTTTGCTTCTTTTATTTTTCTGTCTTGAAGAGACTGATATGTTTTCCCCTTATACTCCCTATTTTCCTTCAAAGACTGAGAAAATAACATAATAAGAATTATGATGATAATAAAAAATCCTCATGGTTGAATTCAGTTCAATTCAATTTCAAAAGAGAAAACAAAAGAACTAAAAATAAACTGTACTTATCTCTTTTGAATCGCTAACACACTAAAAACTCAGGGTGATTATTGTTTCTCAGGAGATTGAGGAACAGCGATGGGCAATAAATAAACAGCAATGATGCTTTATGATAATTTCTGAGCAACATAAATGACCTGCTGTAGTCGGTAGGTACTACCTAGAAAGAACTGGACTAACAGAACTCATAAGACAAATAAATAATATCAAGCCAGAACCTATTGACAAACTATAATAGAGTCAGTTTTATTGAAATCATTCAAATGTCATTGACTTACCAGGACTTCAATGGTATGATGGGGCTACCTGGTTTTGAATTTATGTTTAGAGAGAATTTATAGATAGGAATAGTGGGTTTGCATATTCATATTCTTCTGTGGGTATGACATATAACATCACAGAAATTTCTAAAAAGAACTATAGGTAAGATACTACATATGAGCGAGAGCACTATTGAATGCAATGGGGCACTATTAACAGTTATTCCAGGCTAACAGGTCTCCAGTGCCCCAGAACTTACAGTCATCCTGACTGTGGTCCCCACAAAACCTCACACCCATTCATGGCGAAAGGAAGAGGTTAAAGCCTGTGAGATGTCCCTCCCCTGGCTTTCACCTGAAACCCTCCCCAATTTCTTCTATTTTCCTGTGTTTGAATCTTCACACACCACCTCTGACAATGACTGACTGCCTAATGCCGTAGATAAGTACAGTTCTTGCTCTTGAGCATGAGTTTTGAAAAAATGAAAGACTGTAGCAGCTCTGTCGAGTTAAAATTCAAGATTCTTTTCTTTGAAGGGAAACTAATATTACTGGAAGGATGCCATTTGTCTCCAGTTGTAAAGTCATCGGCAGTTGTAGGAGTTCTATTTACGTCACTCTCTCTATTTCTACCTCTATGTATTTGTTTATCTGTTTGTCTTCTTCTTCATCCAAACAGTTGAAATTTCTGCTCAAGGACTGCTCTAGTTAGGGAAAACTGCACTTTGGTAACGATCTATAGAGAATTCAAAGAGAAAATCTGTATTGTAAGGGACAGGCAGGGGGCACCACGATAGAGGTTTTTATTCCCTAGAATTTTTCTGTGGTGTGACTGGTGGCACATAAGTACTTTTTAAAACATTGTTACAAATTCTCCTGAATCTCATAGGATGCATCTATTTAAAACTAGTAACGTACATAGTTCAGCTCCCATGAGCTCCACAGAGCTTGAGAAAGATATTGTTATATCCCCTAAATCAGAAATTACTCAGTTTCTTGAGGTTGCAATCCAGCTGCCCTGGATGGTGAACTGCAGCTCCTCTTGCTTTATTTTCCTATTTTTAATTCTTGGAAGCAGATTCTTGAGCTGCTGCTATTCCATACAGCACATGTTGAATCCTGATTTTCCCTTTTCACTATTCCAAATCTGGTGCTCTTTTCTAGCTTGCACAAGTGACTGTGAAAGGGGAGTACTGATCTTGGGGAGGTTTTAGGTCCTGTATATTTCCCCTGCAGACCAAGAAATCTAGTCATAGAACACATTGGCTTACCAAAAGTTCCCTGGGGATTTGGATCCCGCATCTTTGAATTTCCTGCATTCTTTCTTTTTTAAGTGTGTGTGCGTGCGCACGCGCTCGCGTGTGTTTTGTGCACTTTGAATATAGGTGCAAGCATCAAGGCAAGTTTTCTGGAGAGAACAAATGCAAAGAATGTACCTCTCTGGAGAAAGGAAGTCTGGTTAAAATAATCTCTCTGGTTTTTCAAATGCCTGATACTTTATTTCTTCTGCTTATTGAATTATTATTATTATTATTATTTACTTCCTAACAGATTACCTCTAATAAAACCTTTATATAAAACTTGCTGCAGCAAAAGCATTAAGAAAACTCATCTGTATGGAATTATTTTGGGGAAACTCTATTAAAAAGCAGAATCTTAATTAGAAGACCTTTGCATGACTTTTAAATCCTGTGTTCATATGGATCTTCTTTCCTCTACATCTAGCAGTTTGAATGCCTCAAGTAAGGTAAAGCAATATGAAAGAATGATTAGCACAGGTGGACTTTTGGATGCTCAAGTTCTTTTAAAGCCCAGAAAATAAGATGACAAAGTAGGAAAGAGTCTTGACTCTTAGTTAGACATTCTTGAGTTTGAATTTCAAGACCTGTACTTACTGGAGCTATTTCAGACATGCTGCCTGGAATTCCTGGGTCACAGTTTTCTCATCTGCACAATTAGGATAATGATTACACAACTCACATGGTTGTTGTGGGGGTAAATGCAATAAAGACATAAAGCCCAGTACCTGGCAAAGTAAAGCACTCAATAAACAGAAGGCATGCTTCCTTATTTATACCACCAAGGAGTACGGGTGCAGTCTGACCTTGCGGTCCTTCTTGGCTCATTTTTATTCGCTGCATTTCCTTTCTCAGTGCTAGGAAAAGCAAACCTCTGCACCACAATTCAAACCAAATCTCTCGAAAGTGTAAAAATCATTTAAATGATAAACTTCTGTTGTTCTTTTCTAACACCGGCTCATAATGCTTATACTTTTCAAATGACATGAATATACTTATAGGATCTTTATAAAATAAAATGACTCCACCCAAACAATAACAAAACTATACACACAGAGAGTTACAAAAAAGAGTATAACACCTATTCTTTCTACCAAGAAATTTGCATGTTGCTTCTCGAAAACTCATGCAATGTTGATTTACTACAAATATTATATAATTTTGATTAATTCTATTATTATAAGAGCTGACATAGAATGCTATGTGTCAGGAATTGGGCCCAATGCCTCATAGAGATTGAGTTCTCACAACCCATATTCCTTATTATATTGCCCAACTATTGGATGAGAAAACTAAATTTCAAAGAAGTCAAGAAAGCCGCTGCCATGGCTCATGCCTGTAATCCCAGCAGCTTGGGAGGCTGAGGCTGGAGGATAATGGTTCAAAACCAGCCTCAGTCAGTAACTTAGTGAGGCCCTAAGCAACTTAGCAAGACCCTGTCTCAAAATAAAGGAGAAAAAAATGGGCTGGGGATGTGGTTCAAGTGTTTAAGCACCCTGGGGTTCAATCCCTGATGCAAAAAAAAAAAAACAAAAAAAGAAAGAAAAGAAAAGTCAAGAAACACGGTCAGTACATGGCAGAGATGGCATCTGGGAACTTGGCCTTGGATGCTCACAGTGCTGTTAAGGCTGCTGTGCCAGAGGGCCTAGACAGTGGCATTCATGGTGAACACCTGCTTTCAATGGAGCATCCAGAAGTTTGGTAGTTGTGTCTGTATCTCCAATTTAAAACCCTGGGATCTGAGCAATATCCTAGCTTCCCTGGGCAGAGACTGCACATGTGTTGGTGCATTTCACAGCCTGGCAGAGAGTAAACTTTAGCTCTGCGTGTCCCCTTCCAGGAGAGCACGGCAAACCTGCAGGTGGACTCCTCCAGACTCTGCCTGCAGCGTCTTTCTCCTTACAGACCTGTGTGGCCTTGCTGCTATACATTGTAGCCATGAGTACAACCACATGCTGAGGTCCATGAGTTCTTCTAGGGAAGCCCGGGTAAGTGTGAGTGGTCATGGGTCTACCAAAACAAGTAGCACCTGAAGTGCCAAAACAGGTGCTAATGGAACTACTGAGGGATAAATCTTCCACCAGTTGGGACTTCTGTGGTGTTTATAGGGCTAAAGCTGTAGGCCTTCTAGAAGTTGGCTCAAATGCCTCTTTTTGAGTCATTATATAGATTATAATATGTACTTTAAAAATACATATGCATACCAATACACAATGGTTACAAAATACACCAATATCTTCAATGCTTGTTTTTTTGTGCTCTATCCTATATTTTTACTATTTTGCAGTCAAATACCCAACATAGAATGTAATTACAAATATTCAGCTGTACAGAAGAGGAGATGGGGCTTAAGTACAAATGGGAACATGATTATTTAAACTAAGTACTTAAACTCAATTCTGCTTCTTAAACATCTGAATGCCAGGTCTGCAGAGTCAGGCTGCTGCGTCTGTGGGCTTATGATGACTATCATAATCCTCCCTTCTCCATGATAATCAATACATGGATTCGATGCCAATGGTTTGATGTGATCAGAATGAGCCCCTTTTCGAGAGATTTTCTTGTCTCTCTATAGACAACAATTTGCATTAAATAGTATTTTAAATATATTTATTTTCTACTCTGCAGTTCTTATCTTACAAATCATATATGATGCATTTATATGTTCTTATAAGAAAACTTGATATTTAAAATCAGTGTTAAAACATATATCAAGACCTAACAATCATAAATATATATGCCCCAAACAATGGAGCATCTATGTTCATCAGACAAACCCTTCTCACTTTCAAGAATCAAATCGACCAAAACACAATAATACTGGGTGATTTTAACACACCTCTCTCACCACAACATAGATCTTCCAAACAAAAACTAAATGAAGAAACTATAGAACTAAATTATACAATGATTTAGACTTAATGGACATATATAGAGTATTTCATCCATCATTGAGTGAATACACTTTCTGCTCAGAAGCACAAAGATTCTTCCCTAAATAGATCATATGTTATGCCACAAAACAACTCTCAGAAATACAAAAAACAGAAATATTAGCTTGCATTCTATCAGATCATAACAGAATGAAACTAGAAATCAATGACAAAATAAAAAATACAGCTGGATGCAACGGCACATGCCTATAATCCCAGTGGTTCAGGAGACTGAGACAGGAGGATTGTGAGTTTAAAGCTAACCTCAGCAACAGTGAGGCACAAAATAGGGCTGGTGATGTGGCTCAGTGGTTGAGTGCCCCTGAGTTCAATCCCAGTACCAAAATAAATAAATGAATAATAAATAAATAAATAAATAAATAAATACTAAAAAACAGAAGCTACTCCAACACCTGAAGACTAAATAACATGCTATTGAGTGATGAATGGATAGCAGAAGAAATTGGGGGGAAATTTAAAAAGTACTTAAAAGTGTATGAAAACAGATACAACATAATAAAATCTCCAGGACCCTGTGAAGGTACTGCTAAGAGGAAAGTTCATTGCATTAAGCTCATGCATTAAAAGTATAAAAAGTCAACAAATAAATGACCTAACATTACATCTTAAAGCCCCAGAAAAAGAAGAGCAAATCAACACCAAAATCGGTAGAAGACAGGAAATAATTAAAATCAGAGCTGAAATCAATGAAATTGAAACAAAAGAAACAATTGAAAAAATTGACAAAACAAAGAGTTGGCTTTTTGAAAAAATAAATAAAATTGATAAATCCTTAGCTACATTAATAAAGAGAGAAAGCTCAAATTATTAAAATTTGTTATGGAAAGGGAAATATGACAGACACTACAGAAATATAGAAGATAATTAGAAACTATTTTGAAAGTTTATATTCAAATAAAATGGAAAATCTCAAAGACATCAACTAATTTCTAGAGACATATGATCTACCCAAACTGAATGAGGAGGACATGCACAATTTAAACAGATCTATTTCAAGCAATAAAACAGAAGAAACCATCAAATGCCTACCAACCAAGAAAAGCCCAGGACCAGGATTCTTAGCTGAGTTTTACAAGACTTTCAAAGAAGAATTATACCAATACTGCTCAAATTATTCCATTAAATAGGAAAGGAGGGA
Source organism: Glaucomys volans (assembly GCA_020662805.1). Classification (NCBI taxonomy): domain Eukaryota; kingdom Metazoa; phylum Chordata; class Mammalia; order Rodentia; family Sciuridae; genus Glaucomys; species Glaucomys volans. The sequence continues at coordinate 179,203 of JAJEJO010003255.1, forward strand.
ACCCTTCCAAACTCATTTACAAAGACTCATCAAGGAAAGAAAATGTCGGACCAATATCCTTGATGAACATAGATGCAAAAATTTTCAATAACATTCTGGCAAATTACATACAAAACCATACTAAAAAATAGTGCACCATGATCAAGTAGAGTTCATTCCAGGGATGCAACTTGGTCCAACATGCAGAAATCAAAAAATGTAGTTCATCACATGAATAAACTTAAAGACAAGAATCATATGATTTTATCAATAGAGGCACAAAAAAGCATTTGACAAAATATAGCACTCCTTTATGTTCAAAACACTAGAAAAACAAGAGATAGTAGGACCATACCTCAACATTGTAAAAGCTATCTATCCTAAGCCCAAGGCCAACATTATCCTAAAAGGAAAAAAATTGAAAGCATTCCCTCTAAAAACTGAATCAAGTCAAGGATGCTCTCTTTCACTACTTCTATGCAACACAGTACTTGAAACTCTAGCCAGAGCAAGTAGACAGAAGAAAGAAATTAAAGGTATACACAAAGGTAAAGAAGAACTTAAACTATTACTATTTGCCAATGATATGATTCTATATTTGGAAGATCCAAAAAATTCTGCCAGAAAACTTTTAGAGCCAATAAACCAATTCAGCAAAGTAGCAGGATGTAAAATCAATACCCATAAATCAAATGCATTTCTATATATAAGTGATGAAGCCACTACAAGTGAAATTAGGAAGGCTACCCCATTCACAATAACCTCAAAAAAAATTTGGGAATCAATCTAACAAAAGAAGTGAAAGACCTCTACAATGAAAACTTCAAAACTCCAAAGAAAGAAATTGAAGAAGACCTTAGAATATATAAACATCTTCCATGCTCTTGGATAGGCAGAATTAATACTGTCAAAGTGGGCATACTACCAAAATCGTTACACAAATTTAATGCAATTCCCAATGACATTCTTCATAGAAACAGAAAAAGCAATCATGAAATTCATTTGGAAAAATAGGAGACCCAGAATCCTTAGCAAGAAGAGTGAAGCAGGAAGCATCACACCACTGGACCTTAAACTATACTACATAGCAATGGTAAAAAAAATGGCATGGTATTGGCACCAAAACAGAGATGTCAACCAATGGTACAGAGTAGAAGATACAGAGACAAACTCACATAAATACAGTTATCTCATACTAGACAAAGGTGTCAAAAACATTCACTGGAGAAGAGACAGTCTCTTCAACAAATGGTGCTGGGAAAACTGGAAATTCATATGTAACAAAATGAAATTTAGCCTCTCTCTCTCACTCTGCACAAAAATCAACTCAAACTGAATCAAAGACTTAGACACTAGAACAGAGACCCTGCACCTACTAGAAGAAAAAGTAGGCCCAAATCTTCATCATGTTAACTGAGGACCTGACTTCCTGAACAAGCTTCTAAAGAGCAAGAAATAAGTTAAGAATCTATAAATGGGATGGATTCAAACTAAAAAGCATTTTCTCAGTGAAAGAAACAATCAATATGTGCAGGGAGAGCCTACAAAATGGGAAAAAATCTTTACTACATGCACATCAGATAGAGCAGTAATCTCCAGGATATATAAAGAACTCAAAAAACTTAACACCACAAAAACAAATAATCCTATCAATAAATGGGCTAAGGAACTGAGCAGACACTTCACAAAGGAAGAAATACAATCAATCAACAAACATGTGAAAAAAATGTTCATCATATCTAGCAATTAGAGAAATGCAAATGAAAACTAAGATTTCATCTCACTCCAGTCATATGGCAATTATTAAGAATACAAACAACAATAAATGTTGGCAAGGATGTGGGGGAAGAAGGTACACTCATACATTGCTCCTGGAACTGCAAATTGCCCAACCACTCTTGAAAGCAGTATGGAGATTCCTCTGAAAACTTGGAATGGAACTACCTTTGACCCAGCTATCCCACTCCTCAGTTTATACACAAAGGATTTAAAATCAGCACATTACAGTGATGCAGCCACATCAATGTTCACAGCAGCTCAATTCACAGTAGCTAAATTATGGAACCAAACTAGATGCCCTTCAACAGATGAATAGATAAGGAAAATGTGATGTGTGTATGTGTGTGTGTGTATGTGTCCATTCATATACATGTATGAATATATACATATGTAATATATGTATTTGATGGAATATTACTCAGCTTTAAGGAAGAATGAAATTATGGCCTTTGCAGGTAAATGGGTGGAACTAGTGAATATCATGCTAAGTGAAATAAATCAATTACAAAAAACCAAAGACCAAATGTGTTCTTTCATAAGCAGATGCTGATCCATAATGGGGGGTGGGGCAGTGAAGAATGAAGGAACTTTGGATTGTGCAGAGATGAGTGAGGGGAGGGGTGGGGCGGTGGTGATGGGAAGGACGGTAGAATGAGACAGACATTATCATCCTATATACATGTGTGATTACACTACTATTATACTAGGTGACCCAGCACCTAGTATAGCCCGAGGAATGAGAAGTTATGCTCCATTTGTGTACAATTTGTCAAAATGCATTCTACTGTCATGTATAACTAATTAGAACAAATTAAAAAATGGAAAAATAGAAATCAAGCACATTCATCAAAATATTTCTTTTTGAGAAGTTTAGAAGACCCAGTGTCGAAGAATACACAGGTATTAGAGTGTTGAAAGAGGCAGGGGTGAGACTCTGAGTTCTGCAGAGCAGGTAGAACAGGATGTCCATCCTACATACAGCATATGAACATCCAAGGGTTCTTTTTAGTGCAATGTTTTAAGATTGATTTTATTGACAAGATATCAGAATCAAGCTATTTGATAAACACGCAAGAACTTTCAGTCATTAATGAGCTATTTTTATCATGTGGAATTCTATAGTAGCAGCAATTTTAAGAATTTTTTTCCCTAAAAAGTACTGTTTCCAAGATGAAGAGGCTCAAGTCTAAAGAGATGAAGTAATTTTTTTCCCCAAGCAATAAGAAATGGATGACATAATTTAGGGTCCTGGGTCAGTGATCCAAGGGTTGTGTCCAATTATGCTTAAAGTGAAACTGTTTCCTAGCTGTCGTTTCTGAATGCTACAGATCCAGCATAACAAACTGATTCTTCTGTTTGCTCCATTTGCTCAAAGGGAATTAGGTTTATTAAGTCATCTGGTCAAACCTTCTTCTTTTTGCAAGAGGATATAACTGTGCTGTCCATCTGAAAATGCTGAAGCTGGACACCTCAAGAAAACAGAGATAGAAAGTGAACCTAAGGAATAATTAATAGATTCTAAAGAAGTGAATCAAATAATCAGTTAAGCACTTGTTCTGTGAGTTGGGATTAAGTTTAGTGAGCATCTCTCCCATGAGCCTCAGTTATTTTCAGTGGCCCTGGCTTCATAGGTGTTCTGTTTGCAAAAATGGTTTTGTTTCCCCTGGCTGGACAGTGTGAGCTCCAATCCCAAAGCAATTGACAATGTTTCATGCAGAGGACAAAAGTTCTCTGTAGTGAGATTAGTGGTAAAGTATTTTTAATAATTTTTCAAATTATATTTGTATCAGAAAATCATTATTTGACTTGTCCTGTTGAATAAATATTACATGAGTTACAGTAAACTTGTCTCTATACTTCCTGAAATGTGGAAGTCAATTTTGAACATACTTCCTACCTTATCCTTGTTTTGGATGTAGGGAACTTAACAGGGTAGATTCCTAGAACTGGACTCTCTTCCATTTCACCTTTTTTTTTTCTCCCCAGATGTGTTTGCTATTTAAGTATGCAATAGGCATTCTAAACAAAGATTATTTACTTTCTAACTTCCTAAGAGAAACTTGAACTGAAATCAACAAGGAAACAAAACTTAGGCTTTTGAGAGTTCATAAATAAAGTCAAAATTCCAGTATAAAAGAAAAAGGGAAGATCCTTGAGTGGGGTGACCGTGCTTTCTGCAGACATGGAAGCTAAATCACACATACAGGTCTTTGAGATCCAGAATGAACTTATTTCTTCACAAGTTTCCCAAAAGAGTATTCAGTAAACTGTTTTTTGGTTTCTGGATTAGGTGCATCTGATGAAAGATAATAAAGAGGATGCTCCCATAAAGCTGGAAAAGTAATGTGGTTTTCACTGTGAATGTCATCTTCCCAGACACAGTTATGTGCTGTGTCCTGGCCTCCGGCAGCCTACAGGAATTATACAGAGGTCTGCCCAGGTGTTCCCTTCCTACTTTTGTAAAGATAGGTCCATTAGCTCTGCAGCTACCTGTTCTTCCCAGGAGCAAGAGTAAGCTCGGTGATGACTGATGTGATGTCATGAGACTACTTCTATTTGTTTTGAATTTAGGATTTATACCTTTAGGTGAATCATAGACTCAAGCATGTGAGAAGGAATGTCTTGGAGTCACCTACCTTATACCCCACATTCATCACTGCCTTCTGGCCTTCCTCATTTGTACCCAACACAATTGACAATGGTGACATCCAATGATGACTTTTTATTCCTAATTTGGGAATCTCTTTTATTCATAGAAGTACTACAAAGGAGCAAGAATATATTTCTCAGGACTTAAGGAATTTTGAAGCATAACTCAAACTTTTCCCCTTATGCATGTGACTAATATGACATTCCAGTTAAACTTGGAATGGCCCTGTCTGGAGGCATGGTGTTCTCTTGTTAAATCCACCCATTTCCAGGTGGAGGCACTAATACTCTGTAGAAAACAGTCAGGATGTCTTCTAGATGTTCAGGCAGGAGTTACTAAGGTTCCTTTTATACATATGCCATAAATGTGGGTTTTCTTTTTTATAAAAATAGTAGGAATTATATTGTAATATACTTTGAGAGTGGAAGGAGGTAGAGGTGGGCAAAAAGAGAGATAGATTGATTTTAAATTTTAATCTACTCTTAACTGAACAGTAAACTACTTAGATATGATTTGATTTTTCTTGACATTTATTGCACTTTGGTTTGTAATTCAATTTGGTATAATAGTATGAGTTTGGTGTTAAGTCATCTTATCTTGACCTCAGTCTGGACCTTTTAATACACTTTCACAACCTTCGTAAAAATATACCACAAGAGTTCAAATGGATATGAAGAACTTTCTAATTGAAGATATTCTTATATTTAAAATATGAAGTCAGGAGCGAGTCCTAACACTCCTCATTCTAAGGTCAGTATGTATTCCAGATAAAAAGGCCACTGTCTGCTCTGGCAGACCCAGAGGAAAAGTTTTCTTTCTGTGTAGGAATGTGATCCTAGGACATTATAAGAATGGCGTAGTGAATCTGGGTGAGTTCATCCAGAGAACAGGTTCTATCCATTCTGTTATTTTCTCTCTGCTTTTCCTATTTGTTCTTCCCATTCTCATGGTAATTGACAGAGTTTCAGACTTTATGCCATCAGTTAAGCAGCAGAATGAGGGATGGATGGAGTGTCTCCTATTAAGTCTAGAAGGGGTTAGCATCATTGTTTATCATAATCCCTGCATAACATCGAATCACATGGTAATACCCAACAGTGTAGGGGGCTGAGAAACTTAGTTCGTATTCTGAGGAGTTAGGTATCCAGCACAAATCAAGGATTCTAATCCCTAAAGTGGCAAAGGAGAGAATGGATGTGTGGGAAGCATCGATCAGTCTTCTTGGTTCTGTTTGACAATAGAGTCACCTTGTGAACTTTAAAAATACATAATCCTGAGTTTCAACACTGGAGGTTCTGATCTGGTAAGTCTGGTTTAGTCTCTTTGGCCAAATTGAACCCAAGTTGCATCTTAGTGATAAGATATATCACCAAAAGTTGCATTCCATTAGAATTTGCCTTTGCACGAAACCTATTATTCTCTCAGCTTTCAAAAGGAGAGATAATAAATAGCTATGTGTGAGTCTGTTCTTTCCATTAAGAACTTTTGTCAAAGATATTATGCATTATGGTGTTCAGTCTTTCTGATGTAGAGAGGAATTATCAATTTGTCTCAGCACTCAGACCCAGATAATATGTTAAAATTACACTCTAAAATTTTATTTGGGTGTCAGACACTTGAATACATTTAATCCACTTATTTTTTTTCTATTTGCCTTAGCCATAGAAAGCTAACAGCTTTATTTATGTTCAGATTCTATAGTTTTCCTTAGAATTTGTGTAGATAATTTTTTTCTATTTTCTGTTCCTCTTAATGTACCAAATATTATTGGACTTTGATTTTTCTATTCGTGTGCATCTCTAATAGCTTTCCTTAAATTTAGAATAGATTTAGGAGGGACATAAAATAATAAAAATAGGAGTTTATAAATTTGGTGAGTTTAGAATACATTGTGAAAAATGGCAAAAGCATTTAGTTTGTGAGAAGCACTATGATAAGCATTTTATAAAGTCAACCTACGTGGCACCCATCTGTGTAATCCAAATAAACCCTCAACCCAAGTGGTTCAATTTCTACATGGTGTAATGTTCAAGGAAAGATAGTCCAGCCAAAAAAATGTAATTAAAAACAAAACTCAACCTTGACTTAGATTTTGCAAAGATGAATATTAACAGGGATACAGCAGAAGTTTCCTAAATTCTACTTTCTCTTGCATTTTTTAGAACCCAGCAGTTGCCACATTTCCAAAACTCCTCTGACATTCAGCCAATTTTTTCTTTTTCTTTTCATCATTCCTACACAACATTACACCTTCTATCTCCTTTGAGCAGCATTTCCTAACTCATTTTCTGTTGGTTTAGGCGATGACACTCTAGGCTGGCTGGAGGACCAGGTAGCTCCATGCTTACTTGTTCTCTCAGAGGAAATTTTGTGGATCTACCCAAATATATTGATCTCCTCTCATTGTGTTCTCTACCTGGCTACGCTTTTGAGATATATCCATTGTTATGAGATAACACCAAGGTTTTGGAAAATTAAGCAACTTTTCCCAAGTCAAACAATTAAGAATCAAGGTATACAAGTCTGAGGAGTGCAATTTCATAGTCTGTGAGCTTGGACCCTATTCTGTTTTTGTTCCTTACATGGCTGAGATGATGGCACAGTTATCTTTTCAATAGTTTGAAATCATTTCAAGTGTTATCTTCTAGATGTAGTAATACCCTTAACGTTGACCTACCATGTTTTAATTCCTTATTTTTGTTCTGCTATTGTACTCATTGTAAGCTCAGTGAAATAATTTTGTTCACTATTGAATCCTCACCATTATATGCAGTACTGTGTATAGAATAACTCATTGAATTAATGATTTGATAACAGGAAGAATGAGTAATTTTTCCTAGAGCTGTGGAATTTTTCTGTCATTAATAGTGTTCTCATCTCTATAATCTCAAGGCTTTTCAGAAATAAAAAATAGTTACTTGTCACAAAAATCTAAGACCTCTGGTTTAGAGTAATGAGTTAGCTTTCTCTCATGACTCATAAAGTAACTCTAAAGGAAATTTCAAGAGGAGAGTTCAAAAACTTTTGAGCAGTGACAATACATATGTCACATAGTAGGGGGAAAAACACAGAAATTTAGAACCAGAAGACTAAGGTGTGAATTTATAGCTGGGAACTCTAGGGTAAGAACATTAAACAATCCAAATTTCAGGTTCTTCATATTATTTTATTGTTTTATTAGTTTTATTTGTTCTTTTTAGATATACATGACAGTAGACTGTATTTTGACATATTATACATACATGGAGTATAACATATTTTCATTTTAATCCCATTCTTATGGTTGAACATGATGTGGACTTACACTGGTCGTGTATTCATGTGTGAACCTAGGAAAGTTATGTCCAATTCATTCTACTGTCTTGCCTTCCTCCTCCCCCTTCCTTCCATTCATTCCCCTTTGTCAAATTCTTCATTTTAAGTTGAGGGTACTGCTTCTTATTATTCGTGGTTTATTAGTTTGTATCAAATGTGAGATGCTATATATGAAACTTCAAAAAATCTCAGTATTATGTGTGAATTAATACATTTCCAGTTTTTAAATGTCATGAATAGTAACTATATCTAGTTACATAAATACCCAGGAGTACCCTGTCTGTGTTTTTCCTTCTTTACACTGAACATCTTAGGAGAAGAGAGAATGTGTAGGGCTTTATTTTTAACTTTGTCCATCTATTTTGAGCAATAAGTATGCCTGTCATCAAATGCACTTCCAAGGATGAGTTTCTAAACTATATGGTATGCACATCACATCTCACATTTCACAGAATACTACACCATCTTGATTTTTATGAATATAATGCAATAATGTCATTTCATAGTGTTATTTATTTTTAAAGAGATAAAATATGATTTCACAATAGAATTTGCAAAGAAAAAATGATTTCCTAATTCCTCACCTTTTCAAGAAGTAAAATTTGAGCAATGAACAAAATATGATGTCTCTATTTTGGTAGAATTAAACAATTACAGTTCTTTTGTGTCTTTTTCTGGTCTTATCAAGGTTATTAAAGTCATTATGTAGTAAAACTTTATCATAATGTAACTTAATTAAGTTCCACCAAATGAACAATAAGTGTACTTCAGCAATGTCAGTAATTCAGAATATGTGTTAAATAAAATTAAGACTCAAGACAATTGCTTTTAATTATGTTACAGAATATAAACCATAGGGAAGTGGCAAGTCTCTCTAATTCACCAGCAATTATATTGAAAAGGTCACTGGTAAACAAATATAAGAAGGATCCAATAGAAGAACAAACCCAGTAGTTTCTAAATATGAGTTTTGATGAGTTCCAATTTCACAGTGCTGATACTATTTTTTCAGTGTATTCCAAGAATCTGATTCTTCTCTTATCTGATGTGTTGTGGTGAAATCTCAGCTTTGCCATAGAACTTACGGGAAAACGCAATTCCATAGGAAGGCTGACATCATTTAGCTGACTTTCAAAACTCAGTCATCCTATAAAAATGTATTTTGCTAATATAACACATGAATGACATACATCTTCATGACAACTACCTTGCAAATACATATTGCTGGCCTTTTGGAGTCCTCGTATCACTTGTCTTAAAGAAAAGTATCACCTGTTCATGTTGTTGCAAAATAAAGGCTCAGTATGATTTCATAGTGGTTTTTTCCCATGATCTTCATTATTAGAGCTCACCTAATTTATTATATAACTGTATTACTTGCATAATGACAAAAACTCCAGGTAGAAAAGCATTTTTTTCAAGTATGGTTTTTGTCAAATATGGACTCTCTAAGCATTGAAGGATTAATTTGGTTAAACCTTTGAGAAGAACTAGATCCACCTTACAAAATAAACTGTAATAATTTTGTAAGCCATTAGGCACAAATACAAATAGACCATATATAAATATATCTTCTGTGTATTTTTTGGTCCATTATCAACTGTCTCTTAATTAGGAGTGACCAAAACTAATGTTATGTTTCCCGTTTCTGTTTGGGACCTCATGGTTGAAGGAGGCATTTCATTTAGCATCATTTGCTCATTCTTTTCTGTGGCTCACATCCATTCATATCTCATATTGTTCCATGACATTTTACACTGGACAGATATATTAGGCAAGGTTCTTTTTATTGCAACCAACAGAAAGAAAATGACTGAGTAACTCAAGCAGAAAATGGAGTTATTGGAGGTAGCTACATTACAATTCAAAAAATAGCTAAGCAATCATGCTTCCAGGAAGTGCAGGTGAGAGGTAGATCTGGGACCTGACTAACTGGAGTCCATGGAGCCACTTTTGCGCTACTGCCCTTGTTGTGACTCAGCAAATGTCCCCAAGGCACCCCATGTCTTTCTGTTAAAATTCCACATTCTCAGGAATAGGCATGGATTTGTCCATTTTTATTTCTAATGTTTCTACCTCTACATCCACAGCCATGGCCAGAGGGGTAATAGAATGGCATAAATATGGGGGGGCTGGCATTGCTGTGAGCCAAGATGCACCCTAATTTTTTTTTGTCTCAATTGCTCATTATCATTGGGGCTGATGGGATCTTTGGAAGAATTTCTTTCATTTATATCAATAATTCCTTCAAGTTCAGTGTGTGAGCACAGAATCCTTATTAGGTTTGAACCCACAGCTCTTCTTATTTCTATTTCTATTAGTTTCTCACTCATTATGCAGTGTTGTAATAACAACTGCTGCCATCACTTGAGGCAAAACTGCCTGCTTCCTCCAGTGCTTTTCGGACAGGGTGGAAACCTTTGGTTTTTTACAAAGGAAAAATAACTTTGAGTGGAAGATTATCTGGAAGATCCCCCTCCAGTACTCAGAAGTATTTTGCTCTGCAGTCCATTTCTGTCTCCATAATCAAATATGTCCCCCCCTCAGCTTCTATAGATCTGCTCATAATGGTCTATTGGCCTCCTGGAATTTTTGCTGTTTAATTATTCTGTGTCGGTTAGTGCATGAAATGAATCTGGACAGTGCTTTATTTCAATCCATCTGCAAGGCTATGGGCAGATTTACTGGCTATGGCAAGCTTTGTTTTTAATGTTCATTCAGTTCTTTCATGTCCATTTACTGTGGAAAAGAATGACGGAGATGAATGGTGGCTCCCTGGCATATTTACTTGCCCAGGTGGAAAATACTTGCTGCTGCTTTCAGAAAAACCTTCCAACATAAATTAAGGCCTTATTCCTTGAAGTTAAAATGCCAAAAGATAAATCTTTAAATACTATAAAATATATTTTTCTTTTTATAAAAATCATACTTCCTAATAATTTCTTTCAATTTTATACCTTTTCGGGTTTAATGAATGAAAAATGACATTTTAAAAAATTCAATGGCAAGTTCCAGTAGACATGTATGTACTTCCATTTCTGATACATTGCCTGACCTTAAAATAGTCATTTGGGCTTTTGAACATTCTCTTAGTATAATGAGAAGGCTAGTATTTGTATTCCTCATGAAAACCAAAAGAATTTCCACATGAAACATATGAAAGTTTGTGTATATTTTACAATCTCTTCTTGTGATGAAGAGATAATTCTGTCGACTATACATCATGTCCAGATCATTATGATACTCAAGTACTTTACACAAAGCCATTGGCCAGCTGGTGCCTCACATTCTTTCATTGTGGGATCACTATCTACCTAGACTAGAAAGTATAGGCGAATTTTGATTTGTGAAAATTTAGGAATTTACTTGGGATACTGAAATGGTTTCTTAATATTATGAAAACCCATCTTCCAGAGCACCTTGAACCGAATCATGCTAATTGTATTCTAAATATTTCCATAGTTCTTTCTCTTTAATACATGCAGGAAAAAAACAAAGATTACATCAAATGATGTGATACTAAAACTATATTTCTTTGGAACTTCCTTTTTTTGAACTTTAGTTTTAATTCTTTTGCCCTTCAGGAGTTTACAGTTGAATGGGATTTGCATCATTTATACCGTCTGCCCACACAGAAACTAACTATCCACTCTTGTTTCTCTTTTTCTTTGCTATAGATATTCTAGAACCTTCTGAATACTACAAAACTATGTATGATTAATGAAGACTAAGCTTTCCATCCTTATAACTTTCCAGTTTCTGTTTACAAGAACAGAATATACTATGTTAGCATTGTTTATCCTTTATAGTTACTTTATTTATAAAGATCACAGTAACTATAGCCTGATTTCCAAGGATATGATAGCTACCATGCTGACTACTTTATACATGTTACCTGATGGGTAGTACCAGTATCTCAGCTGTCAAAAGACAGATTATTATTCCATAGTATTAGGCATGTGCTAATTGTTATATAAAAATATTACTTAGGAATTGTGCTACCATTTAAGTGGAGAATTTGCTTAGTATTAGAAACAAAATAATTTTAATTATTATTTATTTTGTTATCCATATTTTTAATAATTAGGAATATTGCATAATCTTGCATTAATGAGAAAGGACTATTGTTTTATTTCAAAACTTTTTCTTAAGTTCTTTGTTTATATTTAAATTCTTAGCAACAAAGTTCTACATTTAAAATTGTAGTTATTCAGAATAAGACGGACATCATTGCCCTGTGTACATATGTGATTGCACAGATGGTGTGACTCTACTTTGTGTACAACCACAGAAACAACAGCTGTACTCCATTTGTGTATAATGAATCAAAATAAATAAATTTAAAAAATGTAGTTATGTGAAAATTGCTTGATTGTTCTTATAAGTAGGATAATGTAGATAAGCAAATATACTTTGAGTACATACTATGGGAAAACTTAAAGCACTGTTCTAGACTCAGAAACATTTAATCTCATTCCAACTGGAGTTACTTTGGTAGTAGTGAAGTAGATAGGATCATGTTCCAAATGCTCACATCTGAATTTATATTCTGCAATACCCTTGCTATAGGTCTCTGGGAAAGTTACAGAACTTCAGTTTTCTCATTTGTAGAATAAAAGCATCCTCTTCATAATTTTTCTAACTTATTATACTGTTCTTTTCAATATGGGCTCCCATTTCATTGACTTCTTACATATCTCATGATAAAAATCTAATATATATTGTACAACTAGCTAATCACAAGAAACAAACCATAATTAATACTATTTTACTAATTTGAGCTCAATTGGAAAAGTGAGACGACTATAAATCATATGGAATAAGAAATTATTCTAATAAAAATCTGTTTTCTACATAAATGGGTTTTTAATTTTAGCCAATATTTTACTGCTTATTTTGAGAAATTAATTTGGTTTCTATGAATTATGAGAATTAGGATGATAGAATAATTTAAACATATCCAAAGTATACTTGTTTGGTGAAGTTGGCATTTCAACCCAGTAAATAATAGATTTTTGAAGAATTTGGTTGTTTATTTGGAAATAAATATAGTTATATTTCTAGTACATGCTATTCAGAAAAACAAATCTGACATGTGATAAAGACCTTATATCAGATATCTAAACTAGAAAGGTAATAATAGAAACCATATGACTTTGTGTATGGCTTGGGTTGGCGTAAGTCACATTAAGCCAGGCACTAAAAAGCCATGTAGAAAAAGATTCATAGATTTGATATCAAAATTACAAGCTTCTTTAAGATAAAAGATATAACAACATACTGGGAGAAGGTGTTTGTAATATACATAACTGAAATTAGATTCACTTTAAGAGTACAAATATATTTTAGAAGTTTGAATGTTTGTGTCTCCCCCAAATTCATATCTTCAAATTTTAACTCCTAAGGTGATGGTGTTAGGAGCTATAATTCTCATGAGGATGGAGGAGCTCTCATGAATTAAATTAGTGCCTTTATAAGAGACCCCAGATACATTCTTTGCCCCTTCTCCCATGTGAGAAAGACAGTCTAAGAAACAGGCCCTTCAAATGTGCTGGTGTCTTGATTCTGGACTTCCTAGCTTCCAGAACTGTCAGAAATATATTTCTGTTATTATAAGCTTCTCAGTCTGTAGTATTTGTTAAAGCAGCCTGAATGGATTAAACCTGCAGAAAAGAGAAAGAGAATGAATGGAAAAGTGGTGGAAAAGCTGTAAACACTGTGCATAGAGAGTTGATAATCATGGTTACCTCTTAGGGGGGACCTGGGATTTGGGGTGGTAATACAAGGAATTTAGTTTCATGAATAGCATTATCATAGGTTTTTCCCAAGGATCATATATCCATGAATTACTTCCTATTGGTGAAAATAATGTAGTTAGCTATATGTTCCAAGTAATGGGCAATTTGTTAATTTCCTGCGTTTTGCTATGCAAAGAATATTGTAATGAATATTCTTTACATATCTCCTTAGGGATATGAAGGAGATTTTTCTTTAAGGTAGATTTCAAGAGTGGAACTGCTGGCTCAAAACACATGCTCATGTTTAAGAGGTAGAGTCAATTGCTTTCCAAAATGCCTGTGACAATTTATATTCCAACAATAAGTGTAAGTCTGTTCTAGTTTTTCTTTACCCTTGCCAATAATTGATAGACTCATTCAAAACAAAAAATGTGACAGATCAATGGAAACATGGTCAAAGGCTGTGAACAATCATTTATAGAAAACAAACAAATGACCAGTAAACATTTGAAATTATGCTTGTTATTACTCACAATCATGAAAATACAAAATATAATGATTCTGGAGTATTCTTTCCCAGACACCTGTTTGACAAAAATTTACAAAGAGCTCCTTAGGATTTTAGAGAATGTCTGACAATATTTTTCCTATCCAGCCAAGTGAGATAAAAGACTTCTAGTTTTTTCAAATTAGGGGAAAAAAAGAGTTTAATTTAAGGTAGTGAAGAAATCTCCCATGGAACTTACAGGGAAGTGAATAAAAATCAATCAAATGTTGTTGGAAGCCAAATACAAGCAAGCTCTGTCAGTTGACCGCAGGCTACAGAGCCTTGCACAGTCTTTCTGGTGCAATTATATTGTGTAGAAGCAGAAAAAGCTACTAAGCGTTAGTAAAACAAAAACAAAACAGAAAACCAGAATTGGGAAGAAATGAGAATCATTTCTTTAAGTCGTGGTGGATACTATGGTTTGAATGTGGAAAGTTAGTTTCCAAGGCAACAGTGTTGTGAGGCTGGAGCTTTGAGAGGCTATTTGGCTCTTCCTTCTTGAGTGGATTAATGCTGCTTTCCCAGGAGTGGGTTGAGTATTGTGGGAATTGCTTCTGATAAAAAGGATGAGATCAACCCCTAACCTCCCTGCTCTATCATGTTCTCTTGCCCTTTTTCGTTCCCCCAAGGGGAGGTGCAGAAAGAAAACCTTCACTGGATGCTGATATGACACCTTGATGTTGTATATCCCCGCCTCCAGAATTGTAAGAAATACATTCATTTTCTTTATAAATTACCCAGTCTGTAGTATTCTGTTATGGTAATCAAGATAAAATATATAGTATCAGGTAGAAATATTACAGTCCCATGGAAAAATTGGGGATTGAGAAAATCCTAGACTTTTTTGAGGAGTGCAGGAGAGGGATGTTCCTAAATAAGTTCCTAAACAAGGGGATACCCTCAGCAATAAGGGCCCATTTTTTTAAACCAGTGTAAAAATAATAAAGATTTAATGGAGTACAATATGTGCCTGGAGAATCATAGTTTAATGTTGAAAAGGTTGAAGAAGAGTGAGCAGCTTTCTTGGAAAGTGAACTGAGTCCTAAAGGCATGTGTCTGGGTTCTGCAGCATTAGATGAAACCATGCAAAACTATCTGGCACCTTGTACTTTAAGTTATGGCCCAGAAGTGGAAAATGGAAATGGGGTCAGGAACTTCATTCACACAAGAGGAGAAAGGTCTCCTCTCTGCATAATTGGGTTGGGCAAAAGATGAGAAATACTGAACAGAATTTTAATGCTATTAAATTTTACAAAGCATTCTTAAGAAGATGATTTTTCATTAATCTGTGAATTAAGAAACCATATTATATTGTTATCCTAAATGTGAGATATTCTGAACTGAATTTAAAAACAAGATTATTTATGCCATGAGTTGACCTCACTACATCCTTTACCAAGAAGTGGGAGGTGTCAGTTTTAGCATTTTACTTAGGGATTGATTTACTAGGTAAATTTGGCTGAGCAATGTATTGCAACTTTCCTTCAGGTCTATCCTATGGGAATACATTTTATAGGATTTTTCTAAAGTTACCTTTCATAGGTTGAGGAAAAGGGACATTGAGACCTAAATAACTTTAGAGATACTGGTGTTTGGAAGACTATTCAGGAGTTCTGGGAGAAACAACTCTTGAAGGAGCTGGAGTGCTTCAAGGAGAAGGTCATTCCTGCTAAGTGTCTGCAAGGTATGCATGGAAGATGGAAATTTTTAATGGAGAAAAGCACAGTTCCAGAAGATTCTGCTCTCATCCATAATTTTATCTGCATGGCACTAGAGAACCAAATGTTTTTTGTGAATTAGTAGATATTAGGGATCAAAGAAAACACTAAATAAACAAAAATATCGTGATGAGTTGGCTCAAATATACCTCATTAGTACGGGACTTCCTAACCACAGACATGGAAGGCATGCTACATGATTCATGCAATAGCTTAAAGTAATTTCCCACATACTCCTATGATCAAGGTTTCATGAGAACTGTTTGGTTTTTT
Organism: Glaucomys volans; assembly: GCA_020662805.1. Lineage (NCBI taxonomy): Eukaryota > Metazoa > Chordata > Mammalia > Rodentia > Sciuridae > Glaucomys > Glaucomys volans. The sequence goes on from JAJEJO010003255.1 coordinate 195,202, forward strand.
TATACCCCCAACATAATACCCCTTCCTCCTCTCTCCATAAATATGTTAACATCATCCTATCTCTTCCTTTAAATTAATGGAACTAGATAAATAGATATATAGATACAGTATGTATACCTACATACATATACATATACATAGATGTGAAATCTAGTTTTTGGTCATTGTTTTGAAAAATCACACTTTTTCTCATGGGAAATGCTATGAATCTGGTACAAATCTAATATATATGTTTTGGTGGCTGCATCATATTTCATGATATTGATTTATAAAATACGTTTAGTCCCTATTGATAGGTATTAAATATATCTGTAGTTTTTTGGACCGATATGAGCAATATGACAATAATTATCTTTGTACACATGTCCCTTTAAACTAGAATATTTTATTTTTATGGAATAGATTCTTAAGATGTGACATGCTTGAGCAGGTGGTATGAATATTTTCAAGTTTTGTAGATGTTTTCAAATATAATAGTCCATGTTTCTATCAATATATGAGAATACCCTTTTATTTACAACCACACCAGAAATAGTTGTCACAGCTCCTTTCAATTCTGCCTGTCCAATGATTGTGAAGTGGCATCTCAATAAAACAGTATATGAATTTCCTAGTCTGTGTAAATGATAAATGTAACCATAGAGTCTTATTTTTAAAGTCGAGGAAGAAACTTTGGCTAACCATTGTCAGTTTTGTGGTATGTGATAGGGGGACAAAAGGGACCAATTTCCTTTAGTGTGTAATGTTAACTTGAAAAATAAGCTCTATATTTGAGGAAGAGATTTAAAGTTGTTAATATTATGACTCACAGGAGGTTTGCTCGAAAAAGGCTGCCTTGACCATCTGAAAGTCTCATTGGCCTTCTTAGAATCCAGGGACTCTGAGCCCTTGCTTCCATTTCCACTTGAATATGGCATAACAAAGCAAACCAGATCCATTTAACTAACCACATCTACAGGAGACCTAGGAGAGGTGGGGCTTTGGAGCTGATGTGCTGAGTGGAATGGGAGAGACAATTCTCCCTTTGGGCAGTATTTTTGCAGATGCTACACTGGGTGGTGGACATGTGTGAGGTTCAGAGGCCAGCATGAAGATTTGAACCAGCTGAGGATCTGCATTTTGGTGCACTCAAGAACATCTATGCCCATTCTCTTTTTGAAGAAGTTGGAAGATAGGCTGGGTAGTGTGAATCAGTGTCAGCTAATGGTAAGGTTGTTTAATAATGTATAGCCCCTTCTTTCTCCAAAACCATGTGCAAATACAGTAGCTCTTGGTGCTCATTGAGGTACGCCCCTGCAACTTCAAATAGTGGTTGGAAGGGCCCTGGAATCCCAGTAGAGTGCCCAGGTGCTCTGGATTCATGGCAAAACTCTGCAACAGTGTTCTCTTTGTTCAGCAGTATTGAATTTCCGAGCATAATATTGGTGTCTCAGGAAATCCTTCCCCAGAAGTTATTTCCAGCCGACAGCCAGTGGTTTATTCCAAATGTCTGAATGAGCTGAAGAGTTTCCCCTAGTCTGAAATTGCTTGTCCTGGCAAACAGATGTCTGCACTCCTTCTTACTTTTTAACAAAATCTGTCTGTGTTGCATAGGATTTAAAGATCTCTCACCTTTGTGTGGTTTACCTGGAGACAGGAAAATTATGACTTTAAATGGGAAACAGATCCTATCACAACTCCCTGTCATAACTCTTACTTATTTTTATTTTTTTCCTAACAATGATTTTTATCTTCATTTATGTCCATCATTATGGGTGTTTCTGTTACTTCACATCCAGTGCTTGGTGTTGGCAGCACAAACCCTACTGTTTGAAAAGTTCTTGGAATTTGAAGCAAAGCCACAGTTGAAGTTGACTTTGGCAAGTGTGCTTTTCAGACAGACAGATCTCCTCTTTCTCTTAAGAGATGTCTCTAGGGCATTAAGATGAGACCATGTCCCAGACAACACAAAGCCCTTTCCACAGGTGTAAAGGATGTTCAAAGACTGAGGTGGAATTTTTTAAACTGAAGGAAGTGAGGTATCCAAACTGGTTTGCTAAAACCCACTTGCCCCTCAGCTTCTGGGATTTGCCAAGTACTTGCCACATACATCTAGTACTTGTCTTATATAGGACATACTAAGGTAATTTCTGGCAATTTTGGTGTAGAACAGTACAGTGACTTTTTTGAGGAATGTTTCTAAGGTTTTACTGGGCTGTTGTAGAATGGCAGTTACACGTAAGTATTATCAAACATACTGATTTTCTAACTAGCATTTGAAATTTGGTCCATTCAAATTTCTTTTAAATCTGGTTGTATCCATTTCTGATCAATGCATTTTTTGCCTTTCCAGCCATGATAGCACAGAGAAATCTGTCATTTAAAAATATATTTGTAAAGGGTAACAAATCACCTGTAAGATCCCGTAGGGTCTTATTGAATATCATTGCTCAGTATCCCTTGATAACTTCCCATCTCCTGGGTTTCTCTTCCTCCCAAATCTCTTCAGGTACCCCAGGAGAATTTTTATCTATGATAGCACCTCTTCCTCCACTTTCTGGAACACTACTGTTCTGTTATTGCTTTAATCAAAGCCTGGTTCTCTCTGAAGACCCACTACATCCTTTTCAAGTGAGTGCTGCTTGTCCCTCACGGTAACCCACATCAGCCCTGGGAGTGGGAGGTCACACTTCTAGGCTTTGCACTATCATGTCTGAACTTCCATCTTCCACTTTCCTGAAAAAATCCCTGCTTACTGATGCTCATATTCTTCCTCCAGGTAACTCCTGCTTGCTGACTGGTCACTTCCTGCTTGCTAATGTACATGGAGCCTCCTGACACAGAATGCCTTTTGGCCTCAAATCTAGTCACTGTGCTGTGTGATTTCAGTTTACTGGGATTCCCATTCAACATCATATTCTGGACCTTTTTAATGCCCAGGGCTTAAACTGACCTTTCACATCAGTCATACAGTCCTTTTTATCCACTTCAAGGACACTGTCATTCTGGATTCCATAATAATAATTGCTTTTCCATGAATTAAGCATTTCATGCCGGGCACCAATCTTTAACTTTTGGATTTATCATTTTATATAATTTTGAAATCAACTTGGAAGTACACATTATTATGATCTTCACTTTGCTGAAAGGGAAGCTGGCTTCAAATGGTTAAGTAAATCACTCAGGTTCATATAGGAAGAGAATAGTAGTACTTGGACTGAAAATAATGATGTCTGCTCCATATTCAAGCTTTTAATTCCTACAGTATAAACATTCCACTCAGGCCTTTGCCTCTCTTTTTCAGTGCCATTTCTCCTGACTCTCAGTCTCAGGGAGAATTCTCACAGTTCTTTGCCTGCTTCTTTCATACATAATAGCTTCCCTCCATTTTTATTGTCTTCCTGATTAAATCTAGATTTTGTGGACCATCACTGAACTATATCTTTTTTTTTTTTTTTGACTTTGGTAAAGTTAAGATCTTTGTTGAAGTCTGTAATTACAATTTGTCATTATTGATTGTCATAGTTAACATTATATTTGTAAACCACACTTTGTTATTTTTGTTCTATAGTAAAAGTTTCTTGACTCTTCCAAGTTATCAACTCACTTGATCTTTTAAAAATTTTCTTCATTTTAGATATACATAACAGTAGAGTGTACTTTGATATACATACATGGAGTACTAAAAGGGAAGGGAGGGAAGGGAGGAGGATGGGAATAGGAAAGACAGTGGAATGAATTGGACAGAATTTTCCTATGTTCATGTATGAATACACGACCAATGAAACTCCACATCATGTATGACCACAAGAATGAACTATATTCTTATATTCTCCCAATTTTTGTTGTCCCTCCCCCACATCTTCCTAGAGAATCTCTACCCTATCCTACAAATGGATTGCCAAGCATTTTGGATAAAAATGACTCAAACTATTGAAAATGCAGGTATTATTCCCTTAACTTAGAATGCAACAACAACAACAACAAAAAAACACATTTCATTCTCTAATAACAAAATAATTAAACTTCCAGTCCATTGGGTTCCAGGAACTGTATATCAGTCAATTTAGAGATTTTTCTCTCTCTTTTCCTGAAGTTGTATTAATTTTCAGAGGGATTTACATACACTAAAATGAAAGTTATTGTGGTCAGGGTGGGAAGAGGAGGACTTTTCTTCAGAATTATCAGAACAACCATATTGTCATCCACTTTATTCAGGTTGGTTATTGGCAGATGATGGAGGTAACTGATTCATGTTTCCTCACTTCCTTCTCCAAGACACCTGCAGATCTGCCATTCTCTTGGCTATTCGTTCATGTGAGCCTGTGTCAGAGGAGCAGCCAGCATGCAACAAGATGTTGGTGCAGAAAAAATGGACAAAGGATATGTTTGTGACACAAGTCTCAAGAAGCCACAGAATCCCTCCTCTATACTGAATAAGAATAGATAATGGTCAGGCAGTCAGGGTAATGGGCTTTTTCATATGTAAAACCCATGAGGCTTACCTGTGGGAACATTCCAGCCAACTCCTTTGTTCCAAAGCTGTGGAAAAATGGAAGGTAGGGATAAACCCAGATGGGAGTTATAGGATGATAAAACTTCAGGGTTGAAGGACACAACCAATAACTTTCCAGTACCTATTTAACTTAGATTTTGACCAATGGCTGTGGTATTTTTTCAATGCCTGTTTAACATAGATTTGGGTCAGTGCTCATAGCCCCAAAACATAGGAGCTGCTAGGCTAGCAGTTGTCATCAGTTCCCTTCCCATATTGTGGGAGTTTTCTTTTCTCCTCACTTAAATACATCCTACTCTGTTTATGCTTCCTTTCTGTTATTGTCTGTGAATTTTATTCTTCAAATTTGTGAGACAAGAACCTACAAGCAAATTGGTGAAACAGAGAAATCTAGTTTCATCTCAAAACTTCAGTTTCAATACTGCCAACAGTTGCCACAACACCAGTTCTCTAGAACCTTTGACCTCTGGTGCACTGAAATTCTCTGGTTCTATCTTTATTTCATTGACATCAGTTACTTGGGGAGTTGGTTGTGGTGATAATCAAGGGTGAAAGAGATGAACAGGCTGCCACCTTCCCAGAATCCTTGGTGAATCATTCTTTGCTACTTAGTCTTCATCACTCTCCATGGAATTTGGACTCCATTGTTCCATTCTAATAGTTTTTGTCTTGAATTTATCGTTTACTCTTTAGCCTACAAACTAACCTCCATTTATTCTGCCACTCCAATTGCTATCCTTAAATAACCACAGTATGTCTCCCCAACGTTGCTGCCTAGCCTTTTAACCAGCTTCCCTGATCCTGGATCTATTCAGCACAGCAACATATTCCACTATTTCAACCAGAACACTCTTTATCAATTTCAAACTTATTCACATAGTTTCTCTTCAAGAAATCTTTCTTTAGCACCCCAAACGATAAAGCTCATATTCTGTATGGGGCTTACAGAAATCCTAATGATCTGGCCCCTGGTAAACTCTCTAGTTTCATCTTCAGGTACTCCTTACTGTCCAGTCACTTTGGGCTTTGGTCACATATTTAGGACTTTTAAAAATGGCTTCCTTTGCCCTTAATTTCCTTATCCCCACTCATTCACCTATTTAGAACTAACTAACTCATTATTTCTAAACTTAGAGTTCAATTATCAGGTCTCCTAAAACAAGATCAGTACCATCTTAACTGCTTCCATAATCTCTTCCACTCTGCTTTATCTACACCTATTCCTCAGTCTGCCTTTCCTTCCTGAGTGTGAGATCCTGGGGATCAGGCATCAAGGGGGAGTTGATTATCATTAAGTTCCTAGAGAGAGTAGTGGATAAAAACTCAGTAATTTACACTTTTAAATTTCAATTATACAAAATGTAAGAGAAAATGGACTTAATTTTCACAAAAGCATCACATATTTAATGGGAAAAAAAAAGAGTGAAGCATTTGAGGAGTAGTAGTGATTGGGAAGAGTCATGAAGGGGAACTTTTGGTGCTGGTGTGTTCTATTTCTCGATCAGCATGGTGGTTATATAGCATGTTCACCTTATAAAGATTATTACTCTGTGCACTTCATGTGTGTTATAATCCAATAAAAATGTAAAAAAACAAATCAAGCTGATTGCATATTTACATTCTAGCAGAAACACAATAACATAGAAGTTAAAAGAGGTCACCTTTATTGTGCTTTTTACAAAAACATACAGGTTGTACCAGTACAATGTGAACACTTTCCTGGAAACTCCAGAAGGGCTCCTTTCAGTACTATAATTGTAATGGAACCAGAACAGCATTATTCAAATCAGAGATTCTTAATTTTTTTGTCCCTTTAGAAAATTTTGTATGACCTATAGACACTTCAGAAAAAATGTTTTTAAATGCATAAGATAAAAATAACACTTGTAAGAGTATCAGGGAAGCATTATAATCATAAAAAAATTAAAATGAATTTGATTAACACATTAAGTAACTAGGTAGCATATTTAATGTTATGGTCTGAATTTGTGTCTCTCCCAAATTTATTTAATCTCCAATGTGATAATATCAGAAGATAGGGCATCGGGAGGTTATTAAGTCATAAGGGTTCTGTTCTCATGAATGGGATTAATGCCCTCACAAAAGAAATCCAGAGAAGCTTGATAGCCCCTTCCACTATTGAAGGATGCAGAAAAAAGGTGTTGTCTATGAACAAAAGATTAAGCATTCTCCAAATATCAAATCTGTCAGCCTTGGAAATTTTAACCAATAATGAAGATGATGTAGCTTTGTCCATGTCTCGACAGGTAAACAATTATAGCAGGGAATAAAAGAAAATGGCATAGAGGCTTGGGCCACCGGAATGAGAACTTGCCAGCCTGTGGTGATGAAATGACTACTAGGTATTAAGTAGTCAGCCAACCATGTGTTGTAAGTGGCTGGTAGGTAGAAGGATCACAGTCATGTTTTATTTAGTGGCAGGTCTAATGGCCACTGTGATTTCTAAGTAGTGATTAAAAAGAAGTCTTTGAAGTGTATACAGTAACAAATGAAAATTCAGAAAAAACATACAGAATGTAAGAGGCTTGCCCATGCAAAAGAAGAGGTATTTTTGCTTTCATCGTTGGTGAGTTTGCATCAGTCAATGAGGTTGTATCTGGTTGATGTTGCAAGATATGAAAATAACTTTGGTTTCTGTCAGTGATAAAGTCACAGGTACTTCTGTGGTTTATTGTCTGAATTCATAAAGAAGGAAAAGCTGCATGTTATTAAGATATTAGGCAAGTGAAGATGAAAGTAAAGTTGTAATTTTATGAGTTCCCCGAATTGTACCCTGGACTAGGAACTGCTCCTCTAAAATGTAGGTATGAATTCTGTCAACTTTCCTTGTTGGGGAAAGAGGTTGTGAGAAAACTGTGATACAAAAGGTGTCAATAATCACAAAGAGCAATGCTTTAGACTTTTTTTTTTTTTTTTACAAAGCCAAGAGATTAAGAGTAAATGAAGGGAGTTGGAGAATATCATACTAAGTGAAATAAGCCAAAGCCTAAAAGTTGAAGACTGAATGTTTTCTCTGATATGTGGATGTTAATTCACAATAAGGGAGGGAGCAAGGTGGAGTACTGATAGGGAAAAATAGGGTTACTTTAGATTAGGTAAAGGGAGGTGAAGGGAGGGGAAGGGGAATGGGGGTAGGAAGGATAGTGGAGTGAAACCGACATTATTACCTCATGTACATGTATGACTGCATGACCTATGTGATCCTACAATATGTACAATCAGAAAAATGAGAAATTATACTCTATGTATGATTTATGAAAATTCATAAATGCATTCTACTGTTATGTCTAACTAATTAGAAAATAAATAAAAATTAAAATATAAAAAAAGAAAAAGATTGAAAGGAAAATAAATATTCCAAGTGTATGGAGGTGTTAGGAGAACTATACTTTTGACTAAGAACACTGGCCCTGTTTAGTCATGTCTCTGGGTTGGGGTACTTGCAAATGTAGACTGACAAATAGGAACATCTGAATTTTTCTTAGACTAGGTTTCTTCACATAAATATAGACTATGGAATAAGATTTAATAATGCCTGCTCATCCTTCAAGTCTCAGGTCATCCTTACAGTCGTCTTCCTGCTTCCCGTCCTCCCTGCACCTGGAACTGCCCTACATGTAGCACTCACCAGTCTGTCAGGTTTTAGTTTAGGATTTGCTCTTTTATTTCACTACGTTCTAAGTTCCATGCAGACGAAAACACATGTCTGTCTTTTTCATTGCTTTATCCCAAGCATGTAGCACAGTGTCGGGCATGATAGGCACTCAACAAATATGGGTATAACAAATGAGTAAGTAAATGATTTACCAAATGCTTTCTCAAACCATCAGTCTCCTCTTAAAGTAGGTCTCGATGTAAAGAGTGATAATAAGGGAAGGAACCACAGTCTTGTGTTAGGCCAGAGTGGGAGCTTCCATTTCTGCAGAAACTGACAGTGCAGAACTTTAATGCAGAATGACTACTGCATGACAGGACTTTCAAAAAATTGGAGGCTGGAATATCAACCTATCAACAACCTACAGTTCCACTGAAGGAGCTGTATGGAAGTCTCTCCAACAACGCAAGAGAAAATGCCTTTTCTTTTGTATAGGCAAGCCTCTTAAATTCTGTATGTGTTTTTGTGAATTTTACTCAAAAAATAATTTTTTATTATCCTTTTTAAGTTAGGCAACAAATTAAATAAAATATGGGACTGTATTTTGATGAAAGTAACTATGTTCAAAAAGTTTCTGAGAATTACAGTGTTGAATAAATTAAATTCACTTTAGAAGGAGATCAGCTATGACTAATCTAGGTCTTTTTTCCCTGTTATTCCTTGATTTATTTTCTGTAAGTCCAAGAGACAAAATCAGCTTTCCTTCGAAGTAATCGTGATCTGTTTTAATGTAAAACCATTTCTTTGTATTCCGATTGAGTAGCTCATGTAACAAGAATAGGATGATTTTTTTTCCACTCAGTTTGACATTGTTGGTATTAACTGTGGAGATAAGGTTTCTGGCCTTAATATATGTCTTGATTATTGTTGCAGGTTGTAAAGTATGTAGTTTTTTTTTTTTTTTATAACATTACAAGAATTAGGACAAGGAAGAATAAACCTTAGCTGTACCCTTGCCCTTTAATTTTATTTTCTGACTTTATTGTCTGGTACTCCTTTTAGATAAACTGGACTTTTCTGCCCTTAGTTCATACAGAATAGGAGACACATGGTTCTGTACACTCGCAATATTGTTTATCAACATGAGCCAGCAGTAAAATGAAAAGATAATTGGGCTTGTCATCCAAGTACTGCCATAAAGAATCCCACAACATGAATTTAAACACAGACAAATCAAATAAACAAGATACCCACAATCAGTGTTTCATGTGGCAGGTGTTCTTCAAAATCTAAAAAGTCAATAATGAGTAACTTTCTCTTTCGTAACTGTTCAGTAACTGTTCAGAAAACAGTTTTCTGATCAGAGAGTACATTTTATGGTCAATTAATTCTGGCTTGCATGCGCAGAAATCTTGGAGATTAGAGATAGGTGCTGCAAGGGGACATTTGGAATTTACTCTTGTCTTCATGAGTCATGACCAGACAGTTCCCCAGCCTCAAGGACTTTCTTGGTTAAAGCATCTCCATTGATGCATGAGGCTTGTCAGTGGGAGCTTATTTGAACACTTTATTGATCAAGTGGTGAATCAGGGGCAGCACTCTTCCAAAGAAAAACTCAGTTGTGTGTGGAATTACTCCTGGGCTATACCTTCATGGCCATGTTCTCCTGCAGAGAGAAACAGCTGCAACTGTTTCCTTTCTTTCCTTCTTTCTTTTCCCTTCCTTCTTTCATTCCTTCCTTCTTTTCTTTTTTTTTCTTATATCACCAAGTCCATGTAAACTCTACCATCTGTTCTCCTGTTTTCCAGCATACATTAATCTCTCAAGCAACAATGAGCAACCCATCTGTACTCATCATGTTATTGAGACACAGACAAAATGTCACCTTATCAGCTCTTCAGGTGGCTGAGATAAAACCCACTTAGGTAAGGATTTTAAAATATACCATTCATCTCTTCTTGGTGCTCTTGACCTTGTTCTAGGCTCAGCTTGGACATGAGATGACTATGTATGTAGATGACATTCACTTAGCCCTTTATAGAATCAATATTACTAACCTTGCATATTCAAATATTGTTTTAGTTTTTATTCAAGATTATTTTAAGAAACAACTGAATAATTCCTATTCTCATCTCTGTTGATATTTTAGAAAATATATGCTAACAGTTAATTTTTACAATAGCATTCTCAGTATAAAACTTTTAGAAAGAAACCTAGGATTTCTTAACCAGAAAAATCTCTCAAAACAGAACAAACCAAAACTTGATTTTTTCAGAAAACAACTGTTTTGCTTCCCTCTTTTATTATGCTTTGGTGGCACTATATTTGTCTTTTTAAAATCTGCCTTCTAAGAGACTCAGAATTAAATTGGAGGTGCAATTATGTAATTATAGCATTATATTAATCCATATGTTTAACACATTTGGATCTATTTTTTTCTTAGTTTCCATTTGTTATTCTATTTTATTGCCCAGGTATATACCTTTTAAAACATTTTTGTCAAAATATTTTGGAAGGAAATTAAGTCCATTGCACTTTAACTGTTAACCTCCATGACAGAGGGACACATATTTACTTCATGCAGAGAAGAGGGTATGGCCATTGTGAGCAGTAACTGCATTGAATTTATCCAGTCAGTACACAAATACATACACCCTTTGAGGATTGCTTTCCACAGTGGGAGAAGTGAATTGGAAATACAAGACAAGAAATAGAAAATTAGAGCACTGAGAGAACTAAGTATATGTTCACAAGCAGTAACATGTGTCTCACACTCATTTAACTTAGCAGAATTGCAAACTAGTGAAACCGAAGAAAGTTACATTTCTATGGGGTTTTAGGTGATTTTAAGTGTTGGAGAATGGAATGACAGATTGGAAGTGCAGATGTATATGTGTATTATCTTATGCATGTGTATGGTTTCGGAAGATTAAAGATAGGGCTTTTGGAGAAAAAGCAAAAAGGTAAAATACAACATTTTTATCATATCTATTAAAAGTGAGAGATGACAAACATTTCCCTCTGCATGAGAATTTGACTCCCAAACATTTGTCTTTCACTCCCCTGACAACTCTATAAAAGTAAAATATCAACTCTGTTATTAGGAAGCACTGCTTGTGGTACAACTGATTCTTGGTTTTCAACTTGTGTCTGGACTAGAAGAGTTTGTAACTCTTTATAAGATCTGATGGGAGCTGTAGCTCAAGGCCTCTCTGAAAGTGTAACTGCTTTGGTTGGACATGTACATTGTGAGACTTACAGAGATACGCAGATTCCTGTTGGGCAGGAAACTTGCAAACAAGCAAGGCTCACGTTTCCCATTAAATTTATCTGGGGGTGACCAAGATGGAATCATTCCCCTCAACCTGACCAAACTTCAGGCAAGTTCTTCCTGACTATGGGTCCCTGACCTCTCTTTTCTTAGAGAATTTACTTCAGAAAAGTTGTATTGCCCTTTGGAACATAAAGATTCACATGGGCTATGAAAACACACTACTACTGAGCTATTCCCCTAGCCCTTTTTTATTTTTTATTTTAAAACTGGGTCTTGCTTAACTTCCCACGCTGGCCTTGAACAGAGGATCCTGTTGCCTCAGCCGCCAGAGTAGGTAGGATTATAGGTATATGTGACCACTCTCAACAAGATGTAAATCTTTCACAACACAGAATATCTATTTTTCTTAAAGTTTGAGACCCATCTCTTAGAAATGTAAATATCATGAATGGAGGAACTTTGGATGGTGTAGAAGAAAATGGGACGGGAAGGAGGGGAGAGAAGGAAAGATAGTAGACTGAGACAGACAGCATTACCCTATTTATGTGTAAGATTATATGAATCATGTGAATCTACATTGTGAAAAAAAAGATATTCCATGCTGTATAATTATATTAAAAATACACTAACAAAAGAAAAAAAATGTAATTATCAAGAAAGGTAGGCCCCTACTTCCCAGGTTCTTTGGGAAGGTAGGACCCTAACTCTGATAATGGGCAATTAGTGAAGAGAGTTGGCCTAATTGGCCTAATTACCATAACCAAATCTCCCTTACTAAAATCCTCTACCTCTTTTCCATTAGCTTGCCATAGCATTTAAAAATCCTCCCACCTGGAAGATAGAAGAAGTGAGTACTGAGAGGGCAGGTCATAGGTCCTGACTGCTAACCACTGACTTGAGGCTGCATGCCCAGGAAGGGTGAGGAACAATGGAGACTGAATGTGAAGAGGCTTTTTGTCTTGAGAATTTAGCAATAGGCCTGGGACCACGCTGTTAAGATAAGGCAAACAGGGAAGAAGTAGGCTGGGGAATCATGCAATTTAGAACATTCCCAGAAATAAGAAGAGACCCTGAAGACAACTGGTGACTTGGTGTGAGAGTGTGAGAAATGGCACATGGAGTGGAACACAGACACGTGTGACTTTGGATCAGTCCAGGACTCCATTGTGGTAAATGCCAAGATGAGATGTGAATGCATTAACTGCTCAGAGGACTGGGAAACTTTCTCCTATTCTCCACTTTCTTCACTAACCTATTTTGGATCATCGAATATCATTTTTCCCAATTACTTTTAATGATGTTTATGTTCCTCAATGCTTTTGTCTCTTAAAGAGATTCATGGGGGCAAGGACCAAGTATAAGTCAAAGAATTCCCATGGAAAACAATACCTAGCACAGAGCCTGAGACACGACAGTAGGACTAGATGATTATTTGTTATGTATAAGCATGTTTACTATTTACCTAATAAAAGGCTTGCCTTTAAAAATACATAAGTCTCCCATCTGTTGTTTCAGAGGAGTTGAATTGTCCTTCTCCTTACTGCAGTAGTCCCAAAGAGAGTTTTCACAGCAATGCTTAACGGGGGAGCCAAGAGCACCGTTGCTGCTTGGCAACATTGACTGATGCATGTACACCTGCAAGGACTTCACCTGAAGAAGCTTGCTGCCTCACTTTCCTGCTGGCATGCTGTGGCTCCTGTCCAATGCTTTTCAGGTTTGGCTAAGGTCAAGTGCAGTCTATGGTACTCTTGTGAGTCTGCCTGTTGAGTTAAACCAAGATGACCATGGTCCTTCCAGTGAATGTGCTCTTATAGTGACATCACTCTACTGTCTTGCCACTAGTTTTCATTTTGCTTTTGGGTAGAGTTTTACTTTGACCAAAAGGCTATGTTGATAAGCCATTATTAATTTGCTCAATTTTTTAAGTAGCCCAATCTTTTTTTGTCAGTACATGGTTAGGAATTGCTCTTTTATAGCTTTTGAGTAAACCTTCTGATTTGCCATTACAATGGAGCCACTAGTATTGGAACTATGGGTGAATGACTCAGATATTTTAGTTAACTAACTTCCAGAAAAAAAGCTTATTCACACGTAAAGGAGATAAGTAGTATACTGTCATCCAAAAACAGGATTTATAAGAAAGTGGGTTTAAGAGAGAAAAAAACAACAACAGGCATCCTGTTATCAGTGAGGTTTGTTTTTGCATGGAGAATTGGTAAATTCTTCACTGGCTGCTGGTAAAGAGGTCACTCTGGGCAACCTGCCTTTGAACATACTGATGGGGATTTTCTCATAGAAATCAAAAAGCAAATTTCACCTGTATATAAATTATTGAAAAACGTTGAGAATTTAATGTGGAATATGTCAGAGGCTCTTTTGTATTGTATACCAGAGTCCTTTTGTTGGTAACTTTCCCTTCATTAGCAGTCCAGTCTGTAGCAATGTTTTTGGAACATTCAGACAGCCTCAGCTTGGGCAGGGTAATGGCAGATGTTCCTTCCTGAAGGCTGAATGTATTTTTCAAGACAATTATATAGGTTCAATTGATCAAACCAAGAAACACTGTTCAGAGATCTACGGACAGAACAGAGAAGTGTGAAAGAAGGCAAGGAGAAACTTTTTGACCCATTTTAGTCTTTTTAAGGATCTTTTAAATGTGGCTCCTGTATTTGAATGGAAATATGTTTAGGACTTGGGAAACTTATTTCAAACATATTATAACTACAATTAAAGAATATTCAGTCAGATAATGGATTGCTGCAAAATTATTTTACATGCTTTATCTAAAGAGCTGTCAAGAATTTATAAATGAATACCACATTGTCTGAAGTACTTAGAGAATACAGACAGCTTCCTTGGACTCATGCTAGCTGTCAGCTGTTAATGCATAATAATTATGTCTTCAGCGATAATTCTTCCAAGAACTTGTTTTGTGTATCTGCTTATTGTAATTTTCTTCCTCTTCATCTACCTCCCCCTGTTTTTAATCTTACCTTTTTGTTTTTTAATGTGTAAGCCTTGAAAAGATGGATTCTCTAGAATTTAAAAGCATTTAATAGATGACAGGGTTTGTTGAAACATGGCTGGCAAGTTTAAATCTATAAAAATCACATACACATACACAGAAAAAACAGGAAGGAAATCTCTGGAACTGTTCCAGACATCTTTGTATAGACTTAATATGACCATGTGATATTGTAGAGAAATTTGGACTTCAGCTATGGGGAAATGGGACTTTGGCAGAAATTCAGGTAAAGTCAGTAACACTGCATTAAAAAGAAGCAGAGTTCTGGTACCAGAGAAGTTGGAAAGGTGAGTGAGACTTCATGAGTCATTATGGAGTTTACGATCTAACTGACTTCCTTGTTACTCAGAAATCCTCTCCTTGAGAGCAGGGGGGACTTCTAGTTGTTTAAAATCTCTAGAACCTAGTATACAGCCAGTCAATGCTCAGGAAATAATCATTGAATAGGGCACAGAAATTTGCCTTATGGAAATAAAAATGTGAATTACCTAATGCAATGGGTGATTCATAAGAAAACTATCAATTAATCAAGAAGTCTTTCTCTGCAACATAACAGCCCTTTAAAAGGATTCTTCGAGTTTTTCCCTTTGAGCTAATGGAAGGCATCATTTCAATTTGACAAATGAAAAAAACAAGCTGAAATAAAAATAATAACATTTATTGAGCTACTGAGCCTTTGCATTGCCCTGAGTATTCTAAGAGGGTGCTTTACATGTTTTATCTCCTCTATTCTCTCTCAATTCTTTTAAGATACAATCAAGAACTGAAGTTCCTGAAGGTGTATACATTTTGTAGAGTTACATGACTATTAAGTGGAGGAAACAGGATGGTGGCCCTGTTTTGTGTAACTTAGAAAGTTATTCCCACGTTATTTCCATTGTTTTTTCCTGTTTCTGAAACATGAGAAAATTACCTGCAGCCACTGGAGGCTTGCCTCCAGTAAATCAGAAACTTTGACAAGTGCTCTTGGTTGAAGGTTAATGCTTTGGAGACTGACTGACAACTGCTCATTGATACAAGGTAAGGTAAAGTTTAAAGTAAGGCATCTGAAGCTGTTACTTAAGACGTGTTTTCTGCTCATTTCCAAATTCCATATGCATTATATGTTGTGGCAATACATATAGTTTATAGTTTATGCTTCAACAAGAAAAGAGGAATGGAAAGGAGATTAATAATTGATGTTTTAAATGTTTCCTATGTACCCTGACCCCCAACTTTTTCCCTATTCTACTCCACCAGTTCACCAGAAGTTACCAATAGATTTGACTGTTGTGAGGCTGTTCTAGCTCAGCTAGAATCCAACAGAAACTTTTGGACAGGTCTCTGTTAGCATTAGTTCACTCATCTAGAATTGGGATAATGATAATAATTATCTCAAAGAGCATGCAGGCTTTAATTAATTTAAATAATTTAATTTTCTAAGCGTTATGCCTAACAAAATGCCAAATCTTTCCACAACACTGGCAAAGTAAGATCTCTAATTAACACCTACATGCCAGGTTTGGCTACATTTTCAATATCAATAAAATTTGAGGCATCACTCCATTATTTAGAAAGAAGTCACAGAATTTTCTCAGTTAATAAAAAAGGCTAAGGGGCATGCTTCCCTGCTTCTGTTGATTATATTATCCTGGTAATTGTATTATTCTGTGCCCTAGTCCACCACCATGTGTTGGCCCAGCTCAGCTGCAGGGAGGCAAACTTCTCAGCTATGGGAAAGTCCCCAGAATGAAAGACCAAGGTTTATAGTTTGCAACCCATACAAGCATCCATGCATTTGTTCCCACTAGAGATCCTGACACTTCAAAGCTGCTGTGAGCCAAAGGCCCCATGTTGCTACCTTCATCTTTGCACATCCCAGTTAAGGGGTTTGAAATAGTCCAGGTTGAAGCTTTTCTCCTCTTCAGACCCTGTACAGAAACCCACCCCTGCCTCTCTCAAACAGAATCAGCTTCTCTTCCTAATAAAAACTCCTAAGAGTTTTAAAAAGGGACTGTGTGTGACTTTTTTCCTAGGGCTGCTCAATATGAAATTTCCATTTCAATTTTGAAACCCTGAAATGTTATTAACAAATTTTTCCCTTTCCAACTCCCACTAAACAACAGCAACAATGATGATGACAGAGATACAGAAACACAAATACACACACCCAGAGACACCCCCAGCATACATATACACACATATGAGCCCACAGGTCAGGAACTCAAAGGTATAGCCTCTCACTTCTGGGGGGGCAGGGTGTCAGAATGAGGTATAGAAAGAAGGAGGCAAGCACAATTTGCCATATTTTTATGAATATTCTTAGAAACATTTCATATTTATAAGTGTCTTAATTTCTGCTGAATATCACATATCAGTAATTCTCAAACTGATTGTAGCACTATTCTCTATTGTGAATGATCAGTTTAATATAAAATTTCCAATTAGATGCAGACCAGTAATTTTGTAAAATATATTTTAAATTTTGTTATAATGTCAAATAAAGTTTTCTAAATGCTTACTATCAATTCTCTACACTTACCTTAGCATCAGCTAATAATATTCATCTATAAATTGCATTTGGAAGACAGCACTATTATACCTGTTTCCTTATTATAATATGTGTATTTCTCTATATCTTGTTTTTTTTGTCCATTGAAAATTATATCTTGAAGATTTTTCCCACATAGAACAACTGGAGACAACATGAAACTGAGCAAGAAAAATAAATACTTTAATGATATATTTCGTTGCTTTATTCATTTGGCACTGTTTCTTACATCCTAATTCTCCCTCTTGAAACCTGTTTTGTTTTCACTGAAATACACTGTAAGGTGATTCTTTCAGAGGAAGCTTATGGGTAGTAAACTAAGTTCTTACTTTTCTTACATTGTTGAAATTTTACGTTCACAGACATGACCATTTATCTGTGCAGAGGTGTCTGGTTCAAGTTGCTCTGCCTGGGAGCTTTGAACTATGACTTCTTTGTCTTTTGGAGTTCAGCATTGCCAATTAGAAATTGGATATTATGATAGTTCTTATGCATTCCTTATTCCTGCATTTTGATTTAGTATTTATTTGGATGAATTTAATTTTTAGGTGTTTATTCTCCTGAGGATCATACATAGGTTAAATTGGTGTGTGTTGGTAGCAGTTGTCTGTTGAAATAAAGGTTGGCCAGGTTACATTGGGAGACACTTTAATTTCTTACAATTTTGCCAACATGTCTTCCTTGACTCCTGGCAGATTAAATTTTTTCTGGATTTTGAAAAAAAAAAAAGGTTTAGTTGTCCGCATGTTTTTTTCCAGTTTCACTCATTATAAATTCTGTTTCATGATACTAATGATGTGCACATATAATGAGTATTTTTTATGGTCTTCTACCTCCATCATTGTTAAAATCACTGCTATATATTAAATTTTTTTTCTGTTTCTTTTTACCTAAAGTGATCTAGACTTTCAACATGTACCTGAATGTGACTTAAGTAATCATCCTATTTTTAGTTTTTATGCTGTAACAGCACCAAAGATCTTAGCAAATTTCATATAAAATGCAGTATTGTTAACAATAATCATGTTGTTCTATGTATTTTTAGTTGTTTTTAACATATCCTTTTCTCTCTGTTTTTTTTTGTTGTTTTTCATGCACTCAAGCAGCTCATTTTCCCCTTTCTGTCTTGTCACCTCTTTTCTGAGCTTTTTGTCCTTTTGGTGAACTCTACTTTTGTGAACAAATAGTATTGTCTGAAATTGATTTGAGACCATAGAATGTTATTTGTCTGAACTCCTAATCTGTTGGACAATATTCTTACAATGTATTTTCTTCATCTGCCTGCTCTTTATGTTCCCTCCTGCTTTGTTAGAAATGTTTGAACCCCTCCAAAACCCACACATTGAAACTTAATCCCCAGTGTAATAGTATTAAGAGGTGGAGACTTTAAGAGACGAATAGATCATGGTGGTGATCCCCTTTTGAGTGGAATTAGTGCCCTCATGAAAGAGGATGGAAGAAGCTTGTTTTCCCCTTTTGCCATGTGAGACCCAGCAAGAGACTGCCACTTAGGAGGAATGACACTGAACTGCTGGCACCTGATCTTGGACTTCTCAGTCTCCAGAACTGTGAGCACTAAATTTCTGTTGTTGATAAATGACCTGGTCTAAGGTATTTTGTTATTGCACCCCAAAAAGATATCTCCCTACTTTGTGGGGTTGGGTGGTGTCTATATTTATTTTAAATATTTTTGTTCTGCTTTCATGAATATAGCTCTTTGAAGTGCAGCGTTGGATAATTGTGTGGAGGTAGAGTAAGTGTGAATTGGGACACTGTAGATTTGATTTACGTTTCTTGGCAAACCTGTTATTTCCTCTGCCTGAGGATACTTGGGATGTCAGCTTGCAGAGTCAAAAGACAATCAGCAGTCTTCCTGACATCTCAAAGCCCTGTATGTTGCTGCTCTGCTGCTGCGGAGTTCCTGTCACCTATGATGACTGTCCCTCCTGTTACATCCACCTCATTTCATCCCTTCATGAACAGTTTAGGTTGCTGAGCAGAAACATGACTTATCAACAGAGTTCTCCATTCTGCCCCGTTTCCCTGTTTATAGTCCCTGTTACTCTGCTTGGCCCACTCACTCTCCAAGATCTTCTCACTACTGTAGGACATAATTATTTTCTTTTAAACAGGTATTTCTTGTTGAAGACTTAGGATATATGTGCTTGTTCTTATTGTCTCATCTTATTTTGGTCTAGATTTCCAAGGAAGGCAAGCATACTGAAGTTTTACAGTGTAATTAAAAAATGAAGATTTTTCTCCTTATTTTCTTTTGCTTGTTTTTAGTGGGTTTCTTGGGTTTGATTGTCTTTGACTGAAAAGCCAAAACAACTTTTAAGAGATTGAATTGACATGGTAAATCTCTCTCCTAATAAGTGATATAAATTACAGGTTGTTGGAGAGGTAGAATCAATAGAACCTGCTGATGCAGGGAAAGTAGGAGCCAAGGAAAGGAGAACAATCAAGGACAGTTATTGCATATTCCTGCCTTGAGATAGTGGGCTAATGTTGGTGTCAGTCATTCAATGGAGAAAACTAGAAGACAAGATTGCCATGGAGTATGTATTATGGGTTCCATTTTATAATTGAGATTGTAAATTTCTGAGATATCTGAAGATTTCACAAATCTCTTCTCTACGAGTCTGAAGCTCAGGATGGAGTTCTGACCTTAATATGAATTTGAGTTGTATGAGAGCATTGGGTATGGGTCAAGTGATCTTGGAGGTTGTGTAGATATAGAAGAGTAGAGAGCAAGTTCTGAGATATTCTTACCTCTTGCGGTCAGGTATTAGAAAAAGAGTAAATGTGCAGAGATAGAAGGAAAACAAGAACATGGTATCTCTCAAGGGAAGGAGTGGTAAGATTTTGAGGAGAGAAGAGTGAATTGTATTAAATGCAGCTGAAATGTGTACTCGATGCATACAGGGAATGGCCATTGGATTTGGCAATAAGAAACTCACTAGTGACCTTGACAACAGCATCAGCACATTGATGGGGTAAGAAGTTAGACCAGAGTGGCTGGAATTAGGTGGCTGGAATTACTTCTATTCCTTATATTTTGTGAGGAAGCAAAGGGAAAGCAGATAACATGTGAGAGGTTTAGTTATGAATACTAGCTGAGAAATGGGGTTGCAAGACATAGAATTAGTGTTTTCTTGCTAATTTGCTTTTTTAAAACATTTTTAAGCTGATGATGATGGGTATTTATTTATTTATTTATTTATTTATATGCAGTGCTGGGAATCAAACCCAGTGCCTCAAATAAGCACTCTAACACCAACGTACAACCCCAGCCTGCTGATTGTACTTTTAATAAGAAAGATGTTAGAGCATGTTTGTGTACTACAGAAATGATAAACCGAAGGGAAGAGATTAATTCAACAGGAAAGAAATGGATTATTGACATTGCATTGACCTTTAAAAAAGTGAGAAGGAATTAAATTCAGAGAAAAAGTGGAGAGATTGGCTATGAACAGGTGCATGGTCATTTCTTTTGTTGAAACAGAATGAAAGATGGGAATCTGGGGACTGATGCATGCAGGTTTTAAAATTTGTGATGGAAAAATGAAATATATGGTATTTTCTCTGTGAAATTTGAGAGGAAGTCATCAGGTTGCTGGAGGAAGGACTGTTCTGTGAGGCTTGAGATAATAAAGGTATTAAAAAACACTTTCGTTTTCTTAAGAACTCAAAACATCTGTCCTCCTTTGCTTGAAATATTTACGTGATTATCTTATATTCCAGGATTCTTTTTCTAGAGAATAATGAAACAGGGCAAACCAAGGCTGCCTACTGACACATTGCTGTTTGAACTAGTGCCTGTTAGTGAATCCATTTTACAGATTAAAAATCCTGAACCTGAGAGATGTTAAATTGTTCGTTCAATGCAAGTGGCTGGGAGGAGGGGACTGGACTGCAGTCTCACCTGTTGGTGGATTTTACAGCCTGTGCTCTAGATTGCTGCACAACACTGCCTCACTCATCATTAAATTTAAGTCACACACACATCACACAAAATGAAAGGATAATGGACAATGCATGGATGTGGTATCCTCCTTTTTACTGTTCTTACCTCTGTTTCAGTAGTTCCTATATTCCACCACCAATTTTTCTTATTTACTTTTTTTAGATTATTTATTTTTTAGATTATTTATTTATTTAGACTATTATATATTTAGATTATTTATTTAGATTATTTATTTTTTTTATTTTTTTTTAGATTTATAGGTCAAACAAACTCATTTCTATGTTACAGAAGTCAAGAGGAGCAGAATAAAACTACATTCTCACTTTAGCCTTTTCCATACATATCAAGAATTTCATGTAAAATCTTTCATAATAAGCAGTGATGTGATAGCTAGAGACGTGCCAGCACTCTGACTTGTGGATGAGCCTATGTCTTCACAAACAATTTCTCCTCCCAATCTGATGTTAGCATTTGCTTTTATGAGCATATTAATTTTTCTACATAATGGTTTCCTTTAACTTTCCTTTCTCAATAAGACAAAAACAAGGATTCAGAGATCTGACAGAGTATCTATAAAAAGCAGTGAAGAACAAAAAGATGCTGCTTTTGCCCTGAGTTAACGAAGAATAATATTTAAAAGAATGATGAGAGATGTCGGAATCATGTGGGTGTGTTATTCATGAATCCTGTTTATTTGCCTTATTTTTCTTTGTGTAGGAGTGCTATCTAAAATCTGGATGCGTAAGTTTGGTTTGACACTAAAATTATTGAACATAATGAGTGGAGAGTAGATCTTTAACTATAGAGGAGAAAGGCAATACAAAGAAAAAATCACCATGAGAGGGATATAAAAAGGAACTAACAGAAGTTTCTGTATTTCCTAAAATTTTCTAACATAGTGAGCATTTTTTACAAAATTTTGTGAAGAAGCTTGTATTATTCTATTTAATGAAGAGGAAAGTGAAACATCAAAAGCCTATTTAATTTGTTTTGGAGTATGCAGAATTTTAATAAGATTTAATATACCACCTAAAATTTATGCCTTTCTCTTTTTCTTCTAACATTCTTCTTGCTTACATTGATTCAATCAGTGTTGGTTGGGGAGGGTTTCTGCTGAATAAATCAATACTTGAAATTCATATTTATATTAGGACAAATTTTGAAGATAATAATTAAAATGCAGATGCAACTGGAAGAAGCTGACCTTAAAATTAAATTTATTCTGAGATTTCCATGATATCCTGATACAACACAAGATTTTAGGATTAGCTTTCATGAGGAGAGGAGGAGGTGAACATTGGGTGATACAGTTGGAGGCAAAGATACAATATAGAGTGCTTGGTTAAAAGCTGAAAGGCCAACTTTTCTTACTTAATGTTTTTCCTTGGTAGAGTGGCCCTGCCTGAAAGCTATGCGACCCTAGATAACTAGACCTAATGTGTGACTTGAGGAGAAGAGATCCTTATGCCCTCCTGTTTTTGCAAAAGGAATTGTTTTGTCCTTCCTTCAACTGAGATATTTTCACTTTGATAATATTGACAGTTTTTAAGAGAAATTAATTAAACTTCTATTCCTTATATTTTAAAAAATTGCTCATGTAATGTGCTATATGTTAAGGTGAATTAAATTAACTAGATCTTGTAATTCAGCAAAATGAGAGTTGTATTGACTCTCCAATCAGAATTTCAAACACACACACACATCTATACACATGGTGGGAAGAGGGATGAAGATATATTCGAATAACCTACCTAAAATCACATACAAGTCTTTATTTTGTTGCTTTTGGGCCTCCTTGAAATGACAGACCTGTGCATTCCTTTAAGCTTATAGTCTTGGAACTCAAAGAAATATTGAAAAATACTGCATTTTTCTCTCTAAATTATGAATATCACAAAAATTGGTGGATTAAACTTTCACTTTTCCACTCCTACTTTTTACCAATATTCTTGATTCTGCAACTTGTTTCTTAAAGTTGGTAACTCTTCTGAGAGTTAAACTTTTGAACGATGTCCCACACAATAGAAGAAACAGTCTCTTTCTTTTTGGGGGCTGAAGTAATTTTTTGGACTTAATAATGAATATTTTTTTAACTGATGGTCCTTTAGATTATGAAAGTTGATGACCCAAAAGATAGGAAATGCTTTTAAAATGTGACATAGCCTAAGAGAATTAAAAATATGTAGATGTTCTTGCATATTATAGAAGCAGGGTTGAGCACCTGTATCTTGTAGCTAGATACTAGTACTGGGAAAAAATACAAAAAAGGCATTTCTTTCTCCCTTTTAAAGGCACATACTCTTTAGTATTCCAAAATTCTTTCAATTTGAATATTTCATTTACTTCTTCATAGCATTGAGATAAATATGAATTTGCATTACCCAGATGAAGAAATCAAATTCTGTCAAAATGTACTGCTTTGGGGTCAGTCACCTTAAGGAGATGGTAAGAATTTGATGGCATTTCCAGGCATCAAAGGTTTGATATACTCCCCCTGGCCTCAGCACATGTGCTTTCTCATCTCTGATTTATTGAGGAAGAAGTTATCAGTAAGCTGAAGATCAAACTAGCAGCACTGAAAATGAAGTGGCCAGCAGAAAACGATACATTTTAGAAGGTGAGCCTCGGGAGGGACTGGATTGATTAGATTTCATCTCCTAGGTCTGTGCCTCTGCTTCTCTGGTAATTAAACTGCAGGATAAAAGAGAGAGAGAGAACACCACATGATAAAAGTTCAGACTAGTGTCTGTGATTATAAATATTAATTCAAAACAGTGTAAGAAATATTGGCTTTAGATGATGTACTGGCTTTCTCTAGAATAGAAGGCTGTCTTTCTGTGCCTGTGAGATGAGCTCAAGCTTGCACACTGCCAATCAATGTGAATTCATGAAGCAAATGGAAAGTAAACAGGCATCTTTAAATTTACCTCCATCTATAAATACTTCCAATACAACCTGGCTGTGAACTAGTTTTGATGTTGAAAATCAATCAATAGAGCAAACAAATAAATGCAGCACAAGGCAAACAAACAAATGGAACAATCCCAGTGGAAATAATCAGATTCTCCAATGGAGTATTGAGTCCTCTTGAAAGTATTTTGACTGCTTACCTCTCCAAAATATGTAAAACTTCTCTTAGCTAATGACATATTTTATACATATCCATCTGCTGCTTTTCTTTGGGTTACCAAAATAAAAATGTTTAGTGTAGGAAAAAAAGGAAAAAAAATATGCAATAAGCACGCATGCGTGCACACACACACACACACACACACACATACAACACAACTCTAGAAATCATCCATGCTCTCCTCCCTTGGATATAACCAATTTTGATATTTTTCAGGCTGCTGTTTTACTTTTTTTCCAGGGTTATTTCTTTTCCAAATTTCAATGAAATGTAAATTCCTTCATGTTTTCATTTTCATGATTACACCCCAAACCCCACATAAACAAAATATAGCTTTATTTTTTCCATTTATTTAGAATGATGCTATGCATATATTCCTGTGATAGTAGCATATCATTAATTCAAATAGATCACCATTCTTTTTACAGTTTGTGGTGTCTATGAATGGTCTGTTTCATATCCTTATTTCTAATAGACTCTACTTGGAGGAGCAAACAAAATCAAACCTATAAGCATCCTTGGCTTGAATAGTCAATTGATGCAATTTCAACCAATGAAACTACAAACAGATACCTGCAAGGGATTCAGAGAAGGTTTCATTTTCTCAGTAGATACTGTCCTTCCTTTGTTCCTCTCTTCCTGCCTGCTGGCTGGAGCTGCAAGGTCTATGATTACACAGCGTGAAAAAGGTTTGGAATCACTAACACCCTGCCCATGACATTCCTGAGCTGCTGAAGCAATGCCTGTAACCTTTTACTTAAAAGATAAAGGCGCCTAATTTGTTTCAGTCACTGCTAACTTATAACTGTTACTCATAACTGAATACAACTGTTATGTATGTATATGTGTGTTGGCTAATAAATGTGGTTGCACTGTATTTTAATATGGCATGTATAATATACGTTAACATTTAATAAATATTGATGCACCAGAAATTTAATAAAAAGTAAAGTATATTTAGAAAATTTTAATTTTTCACTATTACAGCAATGATCCAATAAGAATGTTTGTATCTACCAAGAAACTTTTCTACATATTTTCCATCTCTTTGCCATTTTGTATATTTTTTTTGGTAGGGAGGAAATAATTCATTGGTTCAATTTTTCATCTAATTCATATTTTATTTGGGTTTCTTCTTATCTCCAGCTTATTCTTGATTGTGTGTATTTTTAAATTAAATGTACTGGTACACAAAAACATACAAATTATACATATGAGTGGGCTAACACATGATATTTTGATCCATGTATACATTGTGAAATGTTTAATATATCTGTTAATATATCTATTTTCTCAAACGTTTATTACTTTGGATGAAAATTTTCAAAAAATGTTTTTAGGATTTTGGAATGTATAGCACATTCTTTTCATCTATGGTCACCTGACTGTAACCATAGCACACCATGACTTCTTGCTCCTATCCAACAGTAATTTAGTACCTATTAAGCAACCTCTCTCCCTCCCTCTCCCCATTTTGTGTTTTTGAATTTCAGCATTCATTCACACATATGTATGTGTGTGCATCCATGAACATTAAACATTTCACATTTATCCTGCAAATATTTAGATGCAATCCAATAGATAAATATGCATTAATAAGAATTATATATATTCTTATGTATACATTATATATTCTTTTAAATTATGTAAGTAATATTTAACCTCTATGTACCAAAATAGTTTATTTTAGAGAAGTATGTTTCTTTTATTATGGATAAAAAACTCTTTGAGAATAATAATTATATGTCTTTAGGGGTATTTTTTTATGTTTCTCTCTATGTCTAATTGTGGTATTGTGCTAGTCCGGTTTTCATTGCTATGACCAAAATATTTGACAAGAACAACTTAGAGGAGAAAGAGTTTATTTGGGTTTATGGTTTCAGAGGTTCAGTCCATGGTTGGCCAATATCATTGCCCTGGACTCGGGGAGAGGGAGGACATCCTGGCAGTGGCAGAAAGGCATGATGGAGGAAAGCTGCTCACCATACGGAAGCCAGGAAGCAGAATGAAAGTGAGAGAGTTAAAAGCCAGGGACAAAATATAATCCCCAGGGCCATGCTCGCAGTGAACCACTTCACCTCCAGCCACACCCCACCTGCTCACAGTTACCACTCAGTAATCTGTTCAAATTCTAATGAGGTTCTGGTTCTCACAATCCAGACTCAAAATTCAGACCTCTGAACATTCCCACATTTACACATAAGCTTTTTTTGGAGGACGCCTCCTATCTAACCATAAGAGATGTTAATTTTCTTGAAATTTAGGTGGAGTGAATTTTTTTTCCCTGAGTATCTATAAATTCTTAAAAAATTCTAGATTGCATTTTGAAGGCAGAGCGTTTGGCTTACACAAGGATCTCTGAAGTCTTTGCAGTAAGGTGATTTCTGATGACTATAGACTCATCTTTGCAATAGAAATATGGGGATAGGTACCTGAGGAGGACATAGTTTGTGGATTACTGGTCTTCAGGAAGTTGGCTCTTCAAAACATTTTTTTGTGGTTGTAAGGTGCCTGGAATGCTTCTCAGATGCATTGGCCCCGTTTTGGAGTATCTCGTATGAAAATGTCTACTTCACAAAGTTGACCTTTGGTTTACTGGGAAGAGGGGAAAGTAAGAAGTTCTTGGAGTCATATGTTCATCCAGTAGAGAAATTAGTTCATCCAAAATGTGCATTTCCCCATTACGACAGGAATTAAATATATTTTCATATATTTCATTGGCCACTAGTATCTACTTTTTTATGAATCATTTCTTTCCTTAGCCCATTTTCTATTGTGTGTGTTGTATTGTAGTTGTTTTCTCAGATGAAAAACCAAGTTTCCATATAATCACCAGTTTTAATAGTCTGGACCCATACATTCTATTTACTTTTTATATAAATTACAAAATTCTTTAATTGAATTGTATTTTGCATGAAAATATTATAGTTTTTTCTTTTTTATATATATTTTTATTAGTTGTTGATGAACCTTTATTTATTATTTATTTATTTGTATGCAGTGCTGAGATTCGAACCCAGTGCCTTACACATACTAGGCAAGTGCTCTACCACTGAGCTACAACCCCAACCCTACAGTTTTTTCTTCGATTTATTCATCAATAACTGGAGTTTTGTGGCTATTTTGATGAATTCATTTACAAATTTTATTTTCTAATGTTTTTAAAGATGCAGTTGATTTTTGTAAATTGACCTTTTGTCTGAAAATTTCCAAAACTAACTTATCAATTCTAATAATTCGTCACAATTTATTAATTCTCTATATAATTTCTCTTTAGATACTTCTTGGATTTCTGTATGCACAATTGAATCACCTCTAAAGAGTAACAGTTTCATCTCTTCTAATCCTTTACATTTTTTTCCTTGCCTCATTAAAGTAACTGGCACTGCTGGTCTGATGATGAACCATAATGGTATTGGGCATCTTTTTTATTCTCAATCTGAGAAGGAAAACTTTCATTCACCATTTGGAATACTGCTTTCTATAGATATTTTGATAGATATCATGGATCTGACTAAAGTTTTCCTTTTTTTCTTTCTTTTTTTGTTTACTTAAAAATACATATACTTAGAATGGATGTAGAGTTTTATCAAATGTTTTTTCTGTACATAATTGGATAATTTTATGAAATTTATCTTTTTTTGTCAATGTGTGAATTCATTGATTTTAGAGTAGTAGGTCAACTTTTCTTTCGTTGAATAACCCTGCTTTATCATTTGGTCCTGGTAAAAACAGATGTCCTATTCAAATTGGGTATTTTAAAGACATTTTGATAAAAGTGTCTCTGAAAGAGACATGGGTTAGAAAATGAAGGAGAGACATGCAGTATAATAATGGAGCCCTCTTCTGTCCTCAGACCTGCAGGCTTGGAGATGGGAAGTGGTTACCAGATGGAAAAGAAAGAGAGCTGAGTGAAGAGCAATGTCAGATAGGAGCTGGAGGAATTAACAACCTGGATTTAATTTCCTCATTCCTCCAATACCTGACTAGTGCTACCAACCAGGCCAAACATGGATGAAAACTTAAGGGAAGAGAAGTTTACTGATGCAGCCCTGGTAGGTGGTTCTCCCATCACACCAATCAGGGCAGATCTGAGAGCCATGAAGTGTGTCAAGCATGGTCATGTGTTGGTCTTTTCATTTATTTCTGGATCCAAACTTTGCATTGACATACAGGAATGAAATTGGCCTCTAGATTTCCTTTCTTAAATTTTCTTCATGGTGGCCTTAAAAAACAGGTTGAGGGCTTGGGGATACAGCTCAGTTTGTAGAGTGCTTGCCTGTCAAGCACAAGGCCCTGGATTAAATTCCCAGCACTTCAAATGAAAAAAAAAAAAAAAAGAAAGAAAAATCTGTTGAGAGGTTTTGTATGTTTTGATTTTCTCAGAAACTGTTATTATTCCTACCCTCAAAATTTGTTCAAGCCAGGCGCGTTGGCACATGTTTATAAAACCAGTGGCTTGGGAGGCTGAGACAGGATGATCCCAAGTTCAAAAGCAAAGCCAGCCTCAGCAACAGCAAGACGCTAAGCAACTCAGTAACACTGTCTCTAAATAAAATATAAAAATCCAAACCAAACCAAACCAAAACCAAAGCCAAAAAAGACTGGAGATATAGCTCAGTGGTTGAGTGCCCCTGGAGTTCAATCCCTGGTACAAAAAAAAAAAAAAAAAAAAAAAAAAATTTGTTTTGAATTGGGTGGTAGAGAGACATCTAACAATGGTTATTTATATCTTCTCTCTCTCTTTTTTCCTCATATTGGTTTAAACAAGTAGGCATCCTTGTTTGAGCCTTTTCAGAGAATCATTTTTTTTGCCTTAGCTCTCTAATTTTTATTTTTCTGTTTTTTAATCTCTATTTTCTTTTTAGTAATTTGTCTAGATTTAATTTTGTTTCTTTTCCATTGTGTTGAAATATATACTTAGTGATTTAAGTTTTATTTCTTTTTAACTATGCATATAAGTATGTAAATTTTCTGCTTTATCCATGATCTCTAAATTTTCATTATACTAGGCCTTTCTCATTTTTTGTGGGGTGTGGGGGTGAGTATTGGGGATTGAACTCAGGGGCACTGACCACTGGGCCACATCCCCAGCCTTATTTTGTATTTTATTTAGAGACAGGGTCTTACTGAGCTACTTGGTTCTTCACCTTTGCTGAGGCTGATTTTGAACTCGAGATCCTCCTGCCTCAGCCTCTGAGCTGCAGGAATTATAGGCATGTGCCACCATGCCCGGCTTCTCATTTGTGTATTTTGACTGGTGGGTTATTAGAAGTCTATTTTTTAGTTTCTGAACATGTGGACCTTTCTTTTTCATTCCTAGCTTAATTGCGTGTTGGTAAGGAAATATATGTATGAAATCTGTGTCATTTCAGTCTTTTTTGTTTGTGAGTTTGGTAAGTGTTTCATGTATGCTTGAATAAAACGTTTGTCCTATAGTTTCAGTTTACAATGGTTTAGATAGTTCCACAAGATCAATTCTTTGTATTTGAGTTTTCTATATTTTTACCATTTTTACTTGATTGATCAGTTATGAGAAAAGACTACTTCATTTTCAGAAATTAGAAATATCTCATTGTAACTGTGGACATTTCTGTTTATATATTGGTCAATTTTTGTTTTATATATATCTTGAGTCTGATATTTTAGGTATGCACAACTTTACAATTATTTGTTCTTGGAAAGTTGGATAAGTGGATGATGATATAAAATCTGGTTGGTGGGGGTGGGGGGTGAGAAAAGAATGGAGGAACTTTAGATTATGTAGAGGGAAATGAGAGGGGGAGGGGTGGTGGTATGAAAAATGTTGGAATGAGACAGACATCATTATCCTATGTACATGTGTGATTAACAAGAATGATATGAATGTACATCATGCACAACCATAGAAATGAAAATTTGTACCCCATATATGTACAATGAATCAAAATGAAGTCTGTAAAAATAAAAAAAATTATGCCAATAAAAGCAAACAAGAAACAAAACAAAACAACAAAAAAAGAATCATTCTTAAGTAACCCTCTTTATTTCCAATAATACATTTAGGAGTTTTAAAGTCTAATTTAAATGATATTACAATAGTTGCATCAGTTTTCATTTGGTTCATGTTGCATTGGTCTCTTTACTTTTTATTTTCATCTTTTATGTAATGTAAAGAGCATATAATTTTTATTCTGATAACATCTGACTTTGATTTGGAGCATTTATACTATTTACATTACATATAATTACTAATATATTTTAAGTTCACACTAGTAACCCTATTATTTGTTTCTCCTCTCCTCATTTTTCCTCTTTCCTTCTTTTCCTTTTCTAGGGCTGGGTTTGAACCCAGAGCCTCATGCATGTTAGGCAAGCACTCTACCGCTTAGCTACACCCCTTGCCAATATACTTTTCCTTGAGTCAACTTTTTATATATTACTATAAATATATAATTTTCTTCAGTTTTTCATGGTTTCAAGTTTTTCATGGTTTATTAGTTTAAGGTTACATGTATTACTATACAATTTTTCCAGATTTTTCTTTACTTTCTCGTTCTAGTCCTACTTTTAATGTTTGTTTTTTTCTTGTATTTTTTAATTAGACATGCACAAATTTTTTGATTTTGTTAGTCTTTTCACTGGATATTCTTACCATTTTCCAGATTAACTCTTCTCTTTTTTCCCTTTATGTTAATTTTTGCTTTTGTCCTTTTTAACTTTCCTCCTTTTTAGACTCTGATTTACATTTCTCTTTGATTAGTATAGAGACAACATCTGTATATTGAATAGCATACATTTTTTAAGTTCGAATTTTATGAATCCTTACATGCTTTTCTTTATAACAAGTTCAATAGTTGTATTCATTCTGTTAGGCATTTCAGCTTTTGAGTTTATTCAGCCATTTGATTTTTTATACCAAGTATTCATACTCATTTTTCATAATTTTTATTTGTTTAATCTTATCAATGTCCTATCTTATCCCTTTGAAAGTCAAAATCATGCTTATTTAAAAAATTCACATTTTTATTCTATTGATATATGGTATATAAAGTTTACTCCATCAACTTTGTTTATGTAGTATGGGTTTATTGGTCAGGATTTTTAGTTTGTTTGTATACTTTCTGTCTTCATTGGGATTTTTTCCCCCTCTCTTGCCTTGTTATAATTTTTGTGGAACCATTATTCCCTGATGGTCTTAGATACTGTTTCTATTCTACCATAGGGAGTAGGTAGGTATTATGGTTTAGATATGAGGTGATCCCCCAAAAGCTCATGTTAGACTATGCAGGGATGTTTAGAGGTGAGATGATTACATTACAAAAGTTGTGGTCAAATTGGTGCATTAGTCCATTTGATGGATTAATAATTTGAATGAATTACTGAGTGGTAACTGTAGGCAGGTGGGGTGTGGCTGGAGGAAGCAGGTTACTGGGGACATATCTTTAGAATTGTGTATCTTGCCCCTGCCTGCGTGTGCGCCAGTGTGAGCTCTCTCTCTCTCTCTCTCTCTCTGTCTCCTGGCTACCCTGAGTGAGCAACTTTGTCCACCTTGTCTGTCTGCCCTGATGTTCTGCCTCACCTCAGGCCCAAAGCTATGAAGTCAGCCAACCATGGATTAAAACGTCTGAAATCATGAATCCAAAATAAACTTTTCCTCCTTTACGTTGTTCTGATTAGGTTTTTTTGTCACAGCCATTAAAAGTTGACTAACAAGTAGTCTGGGTGGCAGAAGGGAAGGTACAAAAGTCAAGAAGTCCTTCCTTCTTCCCACTCCCCTCGGCCTCTCTCCTCCTCATTCTCAGCTGGCATGTTCCTCTCACGCCAGGTCATTGTTGCCTCAAGTTTCTTGGGTTCTTACTTTGATTCTTTAGACCCATACCCTTTATTCGTAGTCCACAGCATTTATTAATTTTTTACTTCTCTGAGGTTAGTTCTTAAGAGAGAGTCAAGAACCCGTGGCAGTTCACCATTTTTCAAGAACTGAAAGTTTTCTATTTTACCGATAGTTCTTCAATGTGAATTGACTAGTTTCCAGGTATAATTTGATTAATGTTAGTTTCTAACTTTTTTTTTTCCAAAACGAGTTGTGAATATGTTCTTTACTATGTCAGATTTTAAATTGTGAATTTCTTTTGTAACTCAATTGTTTAATATTCCAAACCGTGTGATAAGAATATTTAATCTCCATTTAAAATTTTTAAAATGTTTTTTTTTTTTAAATTGGTATTGGGGATTAAATTCAGGGATGCTTAACCCCTGAGCCACTTCCCCAGCCTTTATTTTTACTTTTTATTTTGAGATAGGGTCTCGCTAAGTTGCTTAATGCCTTGCTAAATTGCTGACGCTGGCCTTGAACTTGCAATCTTCCTGCCTCAGCCTCCTGAATTGCTAGGATTACAGGTGTGCACCACCACACCTGGCTGGTCTTCATTTTATGCACAACATTCTATCCATATGCTGACTCTCTGAATCTTACCCAATCTTGATATTCTTACTCCTGTCTTTAAATTTTTCATTTTCTGAGAGTAGTAGGATAAAGTCATTTGAATATGATTGCAAATGTCATTTTCTTCTCTTTATTATTTTTTACTTTAAGCTTTTGAAAATTATGTTACTGGTACTTAAGTGTTTACTATTGTTCTATCTTTCTTCAAAACCTTACATTTTCAAGTGCTCTTATTTGATATTAATGTATCAAACATTTGCATATGTACTTACATATTAATACATAAGTATATTTTGTATAAACTGAACTAAATATGTATGTATATGTTTTTGGCGAGGTTAACTTTTATCTAGTATATCCATCTTTTTCCATTTCTCTGTCTCCATCATTTTTGCTTGTATATTACTTAAAAACAGCATTGGTTCACATTGATATTAACTTTATATGAGAAATCTGTCCTTTTTTATGGTGGGGGGTGGTACCAGGGATTGAACTTAGGGGCACTTGGCCACTGAGCCACATCCCCGGCCCTATTTTGTATTTTTTTTTTTACAAGATAACAGGCAAAATGTATTAGCAGATCAAATATTATCAGCTCTTCATGATGTTTTTTTTAATTTACTTATTGATTCATTGAGCACAAATGGAGTACAGCTATTGTTTCACTGGTTGTACACAAAGTAGAGTCACACCATCTGTGCGTTCATGCATGTACACAGGGCAATGGTATCTGTCACACATTCTGTTATTATTTTTACCCCCCCACCCCGACCCCACCCCTCCCTTCCCTTTATGCTGTCTATCCTTCCTCCATTCTTGCCACCCTTCCCCCTCGCATTATGCATCATCATTCATTTATCAGAGAGACCATTCGGCCTTTGGATTTTTGGGATTGGCTGATCTCACTTAGCATAACAGTCTCCAACATCATCCATTTACCTACAAATGCCATAATTTTATTCTTCTTTATGGCTGAGTAATATTCCATTGTGTATATATACCACAGTTTCTTTATCCATTCATCTACTAAAGGGCATCTAGGTTGATTCCATAATCTAGCACTAGTAACCCAATCAACAAATGGGCCAAGGAAATGAACAGACACTTTACAGAGGAAGATCTACAAGCAATCAACAGATTTATGAAAAAATGTTCAACATCACTCGTTATAAGAGAAATGCAAATCAAAACCACCTTAAGATTTCATCTTACCCCAATTAGAATGTCTTTTATTAAGAATACAGACAACAACAGGTGTTGGCGTGGATGTGGGGAAAAGGGTACACTCATACATTGCTGGTGGGAGTGCAAGTTGGTGCAGTCACTCTGGAAAGCAGTGAGGAGATTCCTTAGAAAACTTGGAATAGATCCACCATTTGACCCTGCTGTCCCACTCCTTGGCTTATACCCAAAGGACTTAAAATCAGATTACTACAGTGATGCAGCCACATCAATGTTCATAGCTGCTCAATTCACAATACCTATTTTGTATTTTTTAAAATTTAGAGACAGAGTCTCACTGAGTAGCTTAGTGCCTCCTTTTTGCTGACCCTGACTTTGAACTGAAGATCCTCCTGCCTCAGTCTCCTGAGCCGCTGGGATTTTGGGTATATGCCACGGCACCGGACAGAACTCTGTCTTCTTAATGGATGATTAAATCCACTTATTGTAAATTGTAATAGGTTTTGTCATATCATCATTAATTCACTTTCATTTTTTATTTAAAACTTACCATGCTAAAAGATTCTTTTCTTGAGTCAATTTTTGCCATTACTTTTTCTATAGTAATATTTGAATGTCTCAGAGGATCCAAATGTTGGTTTGGATCCTCTGAGAAGCAAATGACAAAATGAGATTAATTGTTCAATAGATTTATTGAGCAAATAATTATGAGGCAAAAGGGAGGAACCAGAGCAAATCATTATGAGGCAAGGGGAGGAAGCAGGGCAAGTGGGAGACGAATGAAGGGAGAACTTTGAGAGCACAACACAAGCCTGACATGCTGAAGGAGAGTGGAAGGAGGAAGATCAGTAAGGAAAGAGTCTCAGGCTGGCGCAGAGTTCCAAGGACACTTTCATCAGGCAGAGGGGAGTCCTTGAGCCAAAATTACTTTTTAAAGTAGTTCTGTATCTTGTAGTAATGGGCCTGCTTAGCTTTCTCACCATGCTCGGCCATTGGCTGTGAGCAGCAAGTGGAAAGTATGGTGTGAATGTGGGGCTAGATCCAGTACGGAAGCCCCTGGGGCTTTCAGTAATGCAATTGAAGCTGCAGTTTTGCAGTTGCAAGAGGAGAGATGACTGGTGTGCTTCATGAACAACCCAAAACATAGGAATGTAGGTAAAGTACCTCTGTAAGCTAGAAACCATAATACAGTATGCACTTGTGACTGCCATTCAATTAGCACAATAATAAAGCTAAAATTGTAGTATGTGCTCTTCTATCCCTTTCTCCTGAATTTCCCACTCTTTACTCCTTACAGTCACAAACATTATCATGAGTTTATTGTATATCACTTGCTTTTAAGAAATAGTCTTGCTGGGCACAGTGGTGCACACTTGCAATCCCAGTGGCTCAGGAGGGGGAGGCAGGAGGATTGTGAGTTCAAAACCCACCTTAGCAACTTAGGGAGGCCCTAAGCCACTCAGTGAGACCCTGTCTCTAAATAAAATACAAAATAGGGCTGGGGATGTAGCTCAGTGGTCGAGTGCCCCGGAGTTCAATCCTCGGTACCCCCTGACCAAAACAATTTAGCAAATAAAAGCTAACAATACCTAAAAATAACATTACTTGAGCCACATCCCCAGCCCTTTCTGTATTTTATTTAGAGACAGGGTCTCACTGAGTTGCTTAGTACCTTGCTTTTGCTGAAGCTGACTTTGAACTCGAAGTCCTCCTGCCTCAGCCTCCAGAGCCACCAGGATTACAGGCATGCACTCCTGTGCCCAGCTTATTTGCTAAATTTTAATAAGAATTTTATATTTATGTTTTTGAGGCATATAGGTGTCTAGTTTTCTTTTCTCAGTAATGACTTTGTCTAGTTTTGATATCTGTAGTAGGCAGACTTCTAAGAAGGTTGCTAGAGCCCCCATGACCTGCTGTACATGCACTGTATTATCCCTGGGTCTGTGAATAATAGGAGCTTTGTTCCTGTAGGTATGTTATATGGTGCATTTAGCTTTAAGAAAAGAAGACTCTCTGACCTAATATCATGAACCCTTAAAATCTGAATTGGTCAGAGATAAGGAAGTCAGATAACTGAATTATGAGAAAGATTTGACACATCTCTGCTGAGTTAAAGATGTAGGGGAACTGTGTAGTAAGAAGCAGCCTCTAAAGGTTGAGAGCAGACCCTTACTGACAGCCAGCAAGGAAGTAGGACCTCAGTCCTACAGCAAGAAGAAACTGAATTCTGTTAGCAATAATAATGTATTTGGAAGGGTATTTTTCTCAGTCCTTCTAGATGAGAACTCACCTGGCTAATATCTTCATTTCAGCTCAAAGAAACCTGAGCAGAGAATTCAGGTATGCTGAGTCCAGACCTCGATGTATTGGAACTGTGAGAATTGTCAAAGAATGGTGCATTTATATCTCAAACATAAGCACCGCACTGTGTTAATATTTAGTGTTACATGACTAAATGATATGTATTCTCTAGTCTTTATCATTATTTAGACACAAATCAGGAAACGCCTTTTAAGACATTGAGTACCATTGATGATTATTTTTGGTGGGGATTTTTTTCAGACCCTCTGTACTTGTGAATGAAATCTGCATGTGTGCAATGTGTCCATGTTACTTTCATCTAAGTAAAAGACTGATCCGTGTGTAACTGTGGCACCAACAGAAGTAGGTAAAGCTAGCACAAAATGTATGATGAGATGATATTTTTATGGCCATAATTAACTTTTGAAAGTTATTTAAAATATCTTTTCCAGAGGAATTCCCATGAGTCTAAAAACAGCAAGGCTAAGGGATACTTTTGTTTAAGTACACAAGAATGGAATTGGATAGAATCCTAATAACCAGGCAGTGTTAAAATGGCACTTGTTCCTATATAGGACGAGGCATTGAAATAGTCATCATTAAAGAGTCTTTTGCCAAATTGTCCACAATTCTTCCATTCCAGTCCACGTCCTTTTGTAAATGATTAAGCAATTGATTACTCTTCCCTAACCTGCTAAGTTAGGGAAGTGTCATCTCAATTGAGTGTCTTTGAACTGGCTTATGCTGCTTTGTCAATTAGATTATATTATGTTTCTTATAAAACAGTGTGTTCTTTTTGATATTATACTAACCTACATAGAAAGGTCAGAAAGGTGCTCAGGTCTGAGGCTTTTTGGTTCATTGTATCATTGTGGAGTCAACTATATTCCCATGGAGTTGGAAGATAATCATTATCTATGACTCATATAGGAAACTGTGAGAAATTACTCTTGCCCACTAAAGCTTTCTTTTTCTGTCTGTAGATAAGTTCAAGAAGAAATGTGAACCACAGTCAATCTCACAATTATGTGTACCCACAAGGCTCTACTTTAAGGAAAACTATAAGTAAATAGCAGACAGATCAGTAGACTAGAGGGAAGGGAACAGGGGGAGGAAGGAGGGAAGGGAAAGTGGAAATTCTAGGGACTGATTTAGAGCACATTATATTCCATGCTTTTATAATTATGTCAAGATGAATCCTAATGTTATATGTATACAACTAACAAGAACCAACAACAATAAAGTAAAAAATCTGAAAATGGAAAAATAAAAAGAAATAGAGCTGTTGCTCATAAATGCCATCTTTTGAGATTGTTGTAAAATTGATTATTATTAGGGAGCAGATTTAAAAATTAAACTCTTGGTGCATATCTATAATCAGAAATAGGCTCTCTTCACTGCCCTGCCTGCCACAGGAAATTTAGCTGGAAAACATGAAAATAGCTTTGTGAACAGCTGGGCCCATCATGGAGAAACAAGAGACCAGGGCTGCCAAAAACTGGAGGACTCTCGTGTGCTCCAGTCAAGAGAGATGATTTTGGCCTTGAGTTAATATTGCTGAGCATAGGAATGATTGATCAATGAAAAAAATGTTGACAAGGCAATAACCATCATCCTTGTTAATCCACTGGAACAATTTTATGACTTCTTAATTCTTAATCATTTTAAATGACTCAGACCTGTTGAATAGAAAGAAAATCATCTGGCTATTATAAACTCAATAAAAATATTTTACACAAAGGCAACTAGATTGCATGCCAATTAGGACTGTGATAAAAATGCACTTACATCCTCACTCTTATAATGTCATTGTGAGCCCCCGTGGAAAGTGTGGTGTGATGTTCAAGTGGTTTAAAAGGATGCACAATGAATATGTTCTCTTAGGGAAATCTAGCTGCCTATGAGGTAATATTTTTTAAAAAAATTATCAATCTTGGATATTACCATCAGAATTATCTTCCTAAATATTTTAGATTTTACTATTTTTACTATACCACGGTCTTTGTTCAGTTGCTCAAAATTAACTTTGAAAGCTTTTAGTTTTTCATTTAGTCCAGTACTCTTTATGATATGATTTCTTGAGCCAAATATCTCATTACTCAGCCTGTATTTGGATCTGGCATTCTGTCATATTTCCTGATTCCCAGTCATGTCAGATAATTTCATATCTCATTCCACTGGTTGCATTGATCTCTCACTCAGCAATTCTTTCTCTTTATTCCCTTATGGCAAAACACAAAGGCATTGCTCAAATGCAACATTCTCCTTTAAACCTCCCTGGATTCTCACAGTGAGAATGCATTTTTCTTGCTCCAAGCCCTCATATAACAATACTTATTTTTCTATTTGGTACTTATTTCGTTTTGGCTTGTATTCCAGATAGTTTTCACTGCCTTTCCCAAAATATGAAGTTCTTTGTGAGCAGGTTCTTCTAGTAATTCATCTTCTGTCCCCAAAGCCAACATTAACTAGCATTTATTTGTTGGCCAGTCTACGTTTTGATCTCATCAGTAGATTAATCCATTTGCTGGATTAATTTATGGATAGCTGAATGGACAATGGAGCGGTCACTGTGGTCAGGTGGGGTGTGACTGGAAGAAACAGGTCACTGGGGGCATGGCCTGGAACTATACCTGTGCTTGACCCCTTCACTTTGTCTCTGCTTCCAAGCTCTCATAAGCTGAGCAGCTTTCCTCCAGCATACCCTTCTGTCATGATGTTCTGGCCAGAGGAATGGAGTCGGCAGATCATATGTTGAACTTGTGAGCCAAAATAAACTTTTCCTCTTCTACAGTTGTTCTGGTTGGGTCCTTTTAGTCACAGCAGCAAAAAAACTGACTAAAACACCCTCACTGGTGAATTTGGGACAAGAAACAGGGCAGGCTTGACTGCCCTGTTCCCCTTTGCTCCTTGAAGATTTTTCTCTTTGTAGGAAAGTGTGGTGTGTTCTTAGTTATGTGAAGGAAGGACTGTCATTGTCCAGTGCTGCCAGTGACTGATGGGCAAGTATTACATTCTGGACAAGGGAGTTTTAGAAAGGTCTTTTTCCTCCAAAGGCATCTCCTCCAGCCCAGTTAAATCTATAATAAATGCATTGTTATTATCTCTGCCTAACATTTTTGTTCTTAATTGGCCTATATCTTGCAGGGAAGAGAATATCATTTATTAGACTCCTTCAACTCTCCTCTCTGCAATCTCCACGTTATTCTGGAAAGTGATACAATTTGTAAACAAATTGGTTAGTGGGTACTGTGAAGGCTTAGGTGGAATTGCTTGATGTCTGTGTAATTTTTCAAACATTTTCAGATGCTGATTCTATTTACAAAGGTTTTCAAAAGTATTTTACATTCTTGGGTTGAACAAGTAAAAGGTGATGCCTTAAAGGAAGTTTAAAAGTCAGAAAAATATTCAAAACTTTCATATATGTATTTCCCAGGCAGGAGGATGGTAGAGAAAGTAGTTTTGTGACAAATGAAATGTTCAATGAAGGGACTGCTGCCACTGTGTGGTGCTTGTGAGTAGGAAGAGGCAAAAATGGAGGAAGAATTTGAGTGTGGGTATATGTAAGCGAGTGCATTTCTGCCTGTGTGTTGTGTGGGCGGGTATGTGGATATGTTTATGGGTGTGTATCAGCATATCTGTGTTTAGCTAACAGTGTGAAGCAGTGTGCATGGATATAGGTATGTGTGGTATATTTTGGGTGTAAATGTTATGTGCGTGTGGCAGGTCTGTGGATGAATATGTGTTTAGACACATGTGTAAGTGTCATTGTTCTTGTCCAAGGATTTGTGTGTGCTCATGTGTGTATGTGTATGTATTGATCTGAAGGGTATAAAGTGTACACCAGAGAAGACAAAAGAAATTTTAAAAATGCTTAGAGAGTAAAAAAAACACTTCCATTTGTATAGTATCTATGTGCACTGCCCAATTTTTCCTACCAAGGACAGGAACTGAAGCTGAAATCCAACTCTCTGTTTACTAAGCCATGTTCCCTCCACCAGAGAGGATGCCTTTTAAAAATTTGCATAACAATGCTTTGTGAAATCAGCACAGCAGAGTGAGTTTTTTAGAGTTTATTTTTCCATATGTGGCTTTAGGGCATACCTATCCATTTTTCTCTCTCTCCTTTCCTGTCACTGTGTATCATTTCTCTTGGCTATGAGGAACAAGTTTATTATAAAGCTGCCCTGGGACCTGAGAAAGTTGGAAAAGCTTACCTACAAGGAAGCCTAAGAGGGCATTTATCAATCATCCCAGAAAATCTATGGGTTGCCTTTGAATTCCTTCTAGAGATCCCACCCCTTCTTTGCTTTTTTCCCCCTATAATTTTTCCTAGATACATTTTATTCAATAATAATTTGGGATATTTGCATTTTGAGAAGGAACTTTTGAAGAATCCAAAACTCTGGAACTTGTAGGAATGAACTTCAAATGTTCTGAAGAAGCTGCACAGGAATGTTGAGTTAGGGGATGCGGGAAGAGGGTTGTGAATCTCACTGTGAAAGCACTGGTTTGTACCTCTGAAGATAGACTCAGTTCTCATACATTTGAAGATATGAGAAGTTCTGAGAAAGACACCCGATGGGTCCCACTCTCAAGGGAGAAGACTATGGATTAGGGGTTAATTGGGGCTGGTAGGAGAGAGAATGAATGTGAGAACTTATCCATGCATTTTGAAATGTGCTGGAGTGAGACCAAATATTTTGAAATTGTGAATACAGAGAATTCATACCTCTAGAATATCTAAAGGGAAGACCATAAGTGAAAAACAGAGCAGGCTTTGGTCTACTGTGACTCTGTCGTATATCTGGAGTTCAGTCAGTGTGAGGCCTCCAGCTTTCGTTCTTTTGTCTGAAGATCAATTTGTCCACTTGGGTTCTTTTGTGGTTCCATATGAGTTTGGGATGCTTTCTTTCTGTTTCTGTGAAGAATGTTGTTGGCATTTCAATACTGTTTGCATTGATTCTGTAGATCACTTTTGGTATTGTGGATATTTTATCAATATTGAT
The DNA here is from genome assembly GCA_020662805.1 of Glaucomys volans. Lineage (NCBI taxonomy): Eukaryota > Metazoa > Chordata > Mammalia > Rodentia > Sciuridae > Glaucomys > Glaucomys volans. The sequence goes on from JAJEJO010003255.1 coordinate 236,159, forward strand.
TTTGAAGTGTAACTTTTGACTAGTGTCTATAAATAAACATTTGGCTTAAATCTAAACAATAATGACAACAACAATAAAAACAGAGCAGGCAGGGCACTGGCTCATCCTCATGAGTTGTTTACCTTTGCCAGCCTTCCCAATGTGCTGAGTCTAGGGCAAGCAAAGTTTCTCAAGCTTCGTTTATCTTTTCATAGCACATTAATAAAGCGATTCGCTTGTTTGTCAGCAGTTTTTACTCTATAAAGCCTCAAATTGACATCAATCACACATGCCAAGGTGTACAGAATAGTAAATGCACCTTTCTCCAAATCTAACTGCAGTTGATTCATGTAGCCCTTTTAATTTACTTCACTGGGACCATGTATTTTAACTCCTTACTGGGACCAACTTTCTGCATGCCTAGCAGTTATTTGAAGGACACAGCATTATTTCTTCTGCTCCCCCCGACTCCATATTTCAGCTCCCCCCACCCATGTCACTGATGTATTAATTTCTGTCATGAACAATGTGTATATCTCTGCTGAGGAACTATAAACACATGATACAATTTTGAAAGGGGAAAATATTTGATATAAACAGGCCAAGGGCTTCAATCCGCAGTCTTCTAATTGACAGCTCTTTGCCCTTGAGAAACTACTTTAATCTATTCCTCAGTTTCCTTATTTCATCTTTAACAGTATTAGAATGATTTCTAATTTCCAACCTCATTGTGAGGATTAGCTTATATATGAGAATTTGCATTAAATATCTAGCTCAATATCTGACAGCAAGGTAGCAATGTCTATGTAATTTGGTTTGTAGAAATTTTACCTCATTTTTGTAAATCCGGAAATTATAAAAGTATCTTATAGCACACTTTCAATAGTGTTAAATGTAGTTTAGGATGCCAGTTAAGGTCCTCTGTTCTATGTCCTATATTGACTTAGTGATTTTGTCATTTTAATAAGTAGGCTTATTAAATTTATTTTAGATTAAATTAGAATCTTTTAATTTTTTTATTTGTTCTTTTTAGTTACACATAACAGTAGAATGTATTTTGACATATTATGCATACATGGAGTATAACTAAAATATACTAAGCAATGAATGAATAGATATCTACTCAATAAATCCCTTTAAATTGAGGCTCAGTTTGATGGAGAAGTCATATGACTTTAATTGTCTTCTAAACTGTTGTTGCAGATTTGAGGCTATAAAATAATCCATAAAACTGAGAGGTGTAATAAGCTCTTTTTAAAGGGGAATGCTTTGCAAATATTAATATAAGTTTCAGTCAGAGCCAAAGCATTGCACTAATAGGACATGGTCAATTACTCTGGCGGAGTTCTTGTTAATGTTTGCTCTGCCAGTTCTAGAGACAATAGTTATTCTCAAGAGGTTGCAGAAACTGAAGTCTGGAGGACTAGTGAACTCCCTCACCTACCCAAAGTTGAAAAGCAGCAACAGCAACAACAAAAACATAATAGCAACTTTCTTCATTCCATGAAAAATAGAATCCTCTATCGTAGAGTTTTTATCTTCCCATGTAGCATTCTTTCTTATCATAGAACAAGACTTGCTCAGATCAAAGTAACAAAACTTGAGTATTTACCACTGTCAAATAATTGATAAATACTTTCTTTTTTTTCCTCCTCCCCTATCTCCTCTTCTCCATCTTTCTTCTTTTCAAAAATGTAATATTTTGTCTAATGTTATAGGAATTATTTACTAGAAATCTAAAAATGAGAATAAATTGGCTATTTCTCCCTTGGCAAATTAGTAATTAGTAAATAGCAGCATGGGATTAGGTAGCCTTTGATTAAAACTTGGTAAATGGCCTTTACATACCAGCTTCAGAAGTGTTAGAAATATTTCTAGAATTTATTCCAAATGAATATAGGTGTTCATATATCTTACTGGCATCATTTGGTTTTAATGACAAACAATGGTTAGGAAACAGATTTCCTTTTAAGAAGGTTAAATAATTTGCTAGCTTAAGCATTAAATTTGTTAATTTACCAATCACTCCTGTGCCTTTGAAATGTTTTTATCATACATATAGAACAAGATTTGGATCTGTTTGTTGCTTGAGAGTCATGGTCATACTCTCTGTATCATTAAGTCCACCTACATGCTTCTTACTTAAATGAGAAAACTCTTTGGCCTGCAGGCCCTTGTCTTCTCTCATTCCACCCATCTGCATGCTAATTTCCTTAGGCCTCATTAATTTTTTTTTTTTTTTTTTTTTTTTTTTTTTTTAGAACCAGGGATTGAACTCAGGGACACTCGGCCACTGAGCCACATCCCCAGCCCTATTTATGTTTTATTTAGAGAGAGGGTTTCACTGAGTTGCTTAGGGCATCACTAAGTTGCTGAGGCTGGCATTGAACTTGCGATCCTCCTGCCTCAGCCTCCTGAGTTGCTGGGATTACAGGCGTGCGCCACCGCGCCTGGCTAGGCCCCATTAATTCTTTTATATGCCCTTAAGTCTATCATAAATACCCTGTATTGAAGAGCTATAACAATAGTCAAGATAGTTTTAGGGATGCATTTGCTATTTTATTTTATAAAACATTCTTATAAACAATTCAGTTCATAAAAAATACTCAAGCATTTTTAAAGTATTTATATTTAACGAAGTATGTGATGCTTGCAGATCTTCACTAGCCCAAGTTTTTAAACCTATTAGCAAAGGGAATGTTACTGCTGACTTTAGAACACATGATTGATTTAGAAGTTTTTGCAAGAATTTCCTCTTCTAGTAAATAAGTGCTGTTCCCTCATGAAAGGAACTGTAATTTTAGAAGAGAGGCTAGAATTTGTCCCATTCCTAAAGTCTTAATCATACTTACTCTCTCTGTTTGGCAGCTATTTTCTCTGGGTCAGTATACTGGGAAGGGAAGGAGGGTGAGTTTCTTGGTTATCTCTTCAGGTTTTGTCTCCTCTCCTATCTACTGACACCATTAAAAAAATTGTTTTTGTAAATTCTGGAATTTGCTTTTACTCTACTTTTGAAATTTAAGTACAACTATTCTAACTCCATAGATAATGTTAAGAGTAGAGGCCAATGCTGACACTAATTTTCTCTTGGGAAAAAGTAAATACACACACACACACACACACACACACACACACCTTTCCCCCATCCTCCCAGGACTTTCCTGAAAACTCCTTATTTCATATAAATTGCAGACTTTTTAAAACTATGTTCAACCATAGTTGTATATTTAATTTGAATGATTTGAGTGCAGGGGCATAATTCTTAAATCATTAACAATCAGAATTTGTATTTCATTCCTCAAGATAGACAACCCATTGCTCCCTATTTAGTACTATAAACTTCAATCACCTAAGGAATCAAAATGTTTAAAAAGTTGGTTTAATCTGATTTCTTAAATATAATTTGTTTACTTGGAGCCTCATTGTATTCAGCATATACAGAGAAGAAATTTAGTTTTCACAACTTATTTTGGATTCTAGCAGTCAGATTTTTAAAAAGTATTAATCTTTTCATGGATCTACTTAGTTGAGGGGAATGGCAAAGAGTAATTAGACTAAATGCTAACGTAAGTCTATAAGCTAAACAAATTTGTTTTGGCAGTGTTGTATATTATAAAGTTACATATTATATTTTGTAACCCCTACCAGAACAACAGTGCCTTCTAATGTTCACCTTCATCTGGTAATACAGATTTTCTTTTCTGTTTCCAGAAATGTCTGATTCACTGTTTTCTACTTTTACGTTGCTCAAATGTCTAATTAGCATTGGTGACTCTCCTGACCCTGCATACACTGATGACTGTACATTGCCCATGTCTTTGTCCTCCTTTAACTTTCTTTAGTGTGCTTGGACCCTGCATGGATCAGGTCTGAAGTGCTGGGGAGTTGATGCTCTCAGGATCCGCACTCAACCAGTGAAGAATGGACATTGAAGAATAAATTACCAGCTGCTTCATCCTGTAGATCATATAGTTCATCCTGTAGATCTGTTCATTCAGATTCCTACTGGATTTGATCCTGTCACCTGCAATGACCATCTGTATATTATTTTATGCTATTAATTTCCTTCCATTTCCTGTCTCATTTTGCCACTCCTCTACTGATCCTTGTTGGGATCAGTTCCCTAATGAACCACCTGGACTCGAATCCTTACCTTGGGATCTGTTTCTAGGGCAATTCAAATTTAAGTCACTGTTTTTTTTAGTGAGTTACTTCTGAGAATACTTTCTACACCATAGCCAAGATCTACTGAATTAAAAATAAATACTCATTTCAGATTAATAGTGTTGATTTAAAATTTGATATGTTATGATTTGCCATATTGATTTCTTTTAAGGGTTCTCTTTTTAGAGCTCTTGCATCATACAATTAACTAATCCTAGCCTATTTTGCCACTAGGGTATCTGCATATTCATGCCTTAAGTCTTTTTTGGACAAAATTAATGATGAATTTGATTGGAATCCTAAAACACACACACACACACAAACACACACACTTATATGCACTTTCAATCAATATATAGGTCAACACTTGTCAATATTTCATAGGATTAATTGAAGATTATTTTCTATTTTGGAAATTCTGCCACTCTATATAATCTCAAGAGGTGATCATACCATCATACCAGTGGTGTTTCTAATACCTAATTCGTGCAGTTAAAGCTGATTTGGGGGTATACCAGAATCTCTAGATTTGTTCTCCAAAGATTACCAAAAGGTACAACTCAGATGTACATAACATTAATTTATATGACTTATCTTATCCTGTTCTATAACACCATTTCCAACCCAGTAACAGACACCAACCCGTACATGCTACAAATTATCCTATTCAATTTTACTGAAAAATTATCAGTGTAAAATGCTTTCTTTGGTTGGGGGTGGTGCTTAGTTTTCAAGTTACCCTTTCCCAATCAAATCCACTTGGGATCTGAATGAACAGATCATTCCTCTGAACTGTATGATCTACAGGATGAAGCAGCCGGTAATTTATTCTTCAATGTCCATTTTTTCCCTTCCCTTCCATTTCTTCAGAGATGCACATTGAAGTTCAAGTAATATTGCCATGGTAGGAGGAAGTGTTTGGACATCACATTGGCTCTTATTGGCTTCAGGTTGGGATATGGAAGTTTGATGTCTGAATGGCTGCACCCCTTGGCCCAGTGCATTTTCTATCTGGCCTCCATCGTCTTTCTACCCCACGTCTTTACCCTTCAACCCACTGAAAGATAGGCTGCTTCTTCATTCTCACCACCTGCCAAGTATTCTACCTCTTCTCCCTGAGAACCTTTCTGTTTAAATCTCCACCATACCACAGGGAGGCAGGTGGGTGGATGTCACTTCTGCCTAAGCATGCCATGTTATTGTATGTGCTGTACGGTGCCAGAGGACACCTCTGAGCTGATCTCTGGCGATAGCTCCAAGTGGGAAAGAGGCATATCCACCTATTGCTTCTCATTTCCTACTCTCATTCCTTCTTATTCCATCTTTGGTCCTTGGTGGTGGGAACACCTGGCTCTATCTTAGGCAGTGCTGCCCTAATTTCATCTCCTAGACCTCTAAAGGCCTTTCCCATATGGAAGGACTTCTTTCCTCTTCCTGGATGTCAGAACCTTCCCTGGAAGTCTGCCTTTCTTGTGCACTGAGGCTGGAGTTAAATCCAAGTTCTGACATGCACATTTTACTTTTGCAATGCAAAGCAAATTAATTTAGAAAGCATTCCTACCAGCAAGACTTGCTTCTCAAGACTATCATTTAGCTGTGAGGTCAGGAATAATTTAATTTTGAAGCTCAAAGTTGCATGATGACTTATTTGTTCTAGAAAATGTACAACACCCCCCTGAAGTAATGAATACTACTCATTTAATGGGTAAGGAGTCATAGGATGTAGATTTATGATGAATGAAAATACATTGGTTTAATATTTTCAAAAATATTATCCATTCTAAAATATTATAAATAGTAGGTCTTAAAATAGACTTTTATTCACATATCCTGTGTTGTATTCCTTAATTCAGCAGAATGCATGAGGTTGCTGATGCTTCACTTTATAGGGTTGCACAGCATATAAATTTTGTGAATAAGAGATGCAAAGTTATTTTCCTTTCTGCTAATCTTAGCTTTATTGCTGCTGAAAGTGTAATATACAAATTCAATCAAGTTTGGTCTTGAAAAATTTAAAAATATCATTTTTATGAGTCCTACTTTCACCCACAGCAGTGACTCTCTAGTTCTGTTTGAATAAGAGGTTTAATCAACATTAAAGGGGATACAGATTCCAAACTCTCATCCTCCCCAGAGTGTGCATCTGTGCTGATACACTTTCATGTTCCTCTATCCTAGAAATGGGGGAAGTTTAAACCAGTTTTGCAGATGCTTACGCACTCCACTGTTTATTCAGTCTGGCTCACTGCTCCTGGAATGAGGAATGAGGAAGTCCCAATTGACCTGCTTCACAGTTCCTGTGTGGTTGGAGCCAGGTAACTGAATGCCTTTAGTCTGGGGAGGCACAAGGAGGTTTATTCATTACCTCTTATCTGTCAAATGCTTTCAGAGAAGGGAGAGGAACACATCCTTATCCTTGAAGACCAAGTATCCTTTCTACTGGAAAGTTGAAAATATGTATGAAATGTGAGGAGGAGAGAGCTAATAGCTATCATTACTAAGGATTGACCACACGTGTGTTTGTTTGGCATATTTCTGTTATTTAATCCTCAAGGCACCCCCACAACAATTTCATTTTCCAGATGAGAAAACAAACTCATAAGTTCATATACTTTGCAACACTACATCAATGGTAACTGGCAGAAAATGGGAGAGACCCCACTCCATTTCAGTCTAAATCTTACATCTTTTACACTGCACCAAAATGAATATAAAAATCTATTTACTTTCTCACATTTTGGATATGTTGGGAATTTATCCTCCTAAAGTGTCAGTTAATTCAGATGGTTCTATAGTTCAAGGACACACCAAAATTGTTGCAGAACCTGTGAGACTTCCTGAGAATATATCCCTAAGACCCTAGAATACAGCCCAGGGAAGTTGTCCTAATGACTAGCTTGCAAATCTTAGAGGCTTTAATGTAGCTGCAAAGATTTGATTTTTTTCTGGATGATCATGGCACATCTGACAATTTTTAACATTTGATATGGTATGTTATCTACTTTGCCCTCTCTAATAGCTGTACTCACATTTTATTATGCCTGGACCATCACCCAGAATAATTCTGTTGTGTTTGTTTGTTGTATGCCTGTGCACGCAGAAGCTATGGGTATATTTAAGTGTAATAACAGAGATGATCACTTTCAACATGATTTCCAAATTCTGATAAATTTTAAATCACATTTCAAATCCATTAATTCATTGAGCTATTACTAAATCACTAATTAATTAGTGGCACATTATCTGTTGAAAGCAGAGAGATGCCACATGCCTTCAAAAAAGTCTTTAATTCCTTTGTGGGTTAATTTAGAATGTAAACCTGAGAGAAAATTCAAAGTTGTTTCCTCACCATTTTCAATGTAGTTTGGAAATTAAACACTTAGGCAGGTAAGTTTCATGTCAGAAGATAATGGGAGCAAGAATAATAGGCAGAGAAAAAATATGAGTAGTATAAGAAAGGAAAAAAACCTCACAATCTTATTTAGACTAAGGAAAATCTCTTTATGGTCAAGCAACTTTTTCGGAATTACCTGTACCTGTTCCCCTTTCCCATATAGAGAGAAAGAGAAAAAATACAGACAAAATTATGATTCTCTCAACTTTCCTTTGCCATCGAGAAAAACTGTTTTAAAATAGTTGAATAAATGATTGTCAGTTTTCCTTTCAGCTGATCACCTTAGCAGACCCTAAAAGGCAGGCATTTTCCTCTAAACATCTGGATGGCATCTGGAAAAGGAGAATTCAACTGCAAGTTTATAACCTTACCTTGCAGCTTTTCTAGAAAGTAACTTGACTTTATTTACCCCTGCCTTCAAAAAATAAACACTCATGAAGCCCCAATTGCAATAAACCAGATGGAATCAATAATATACCTACCTCCAGAGGAGTCCATGAAGAAGCAAAAGCAGAAGAAATGATTGACTATTTTGCAGATAGTACCATATTTTTACATGTATGAAACACCCATATTTTGATTGAATTTAGCTGATTCTGCATTTACCTTCAATTGCATATTATGCAAGACAAACAGTGTTTCTTGAAAAAAAGAAAACTGAAAGGAAAACTGAATGAAGTATAAAGATTTATTCATGCTGAGTGGTTCTCTTGCCAGGAAAATTTCTAATTCTTGTGACTTAATTTCTTTGATCATTATAAACAACCTGATAAAATAGCACAATTTCCCATCTTGCAAGAATGTAAATACGGCCATTTAATTTCTCCCTGTTGCTCTTTAAATAACTGGTTTTGTTCACAAACATGCCTCAGTAGAGTTATTCAGGCAGGAAGCTATAACTGTCTTAGGATCAGTGCTGGGAAACTAGCGCCTGCATTGCAAAATGTGCCGATCCTCTGCCCTTCTCCTTTAGCAGACTCACTGTGTGATTATCATTTTTATTTCCTATGTGTAATCAGCTTCACTTTCACACCCTTAATTGAGGTTTTCCTAACTGTGAATCTATCCAGCTCAGCAGAAGCAGGGACCATGTCTCTTTTCCATACTGAAATTCTGTGTTTCTGCAGTTGTGCTCCTAGGACAACTCAAAGGGAACCATTCTTCATGATCAGTTATACTCTAAATTTAACCTCAGGACTTATTTAGACTATTTTTTAAAATTACCATTGAGAATCCAGACACCATTATCTGTATCTCATTATTTTATATAAAGATTATTTCTGTTATACAAACTCTCAATGAGAATAGCATCAATGGAGAATATACTTGAAAAGTACTATAATTAAAATATTTTTCCTTTTCCTGCCTAAATGATTTTCTTATTGGAAAAGTACTTAGGGTTACTTAGTTCTTAAATTTAGGAGGAAATGAATGTGCAAGTCAATTAAACTTTTGAGAGAGCGTGCACACGCTTGAGAGAAGGCAGCATGAATTAATATATGAATATAGCCAGGGTGGTAGGATGTTTTGCCTTAATGCAGTTATAAAATTGAGGTCCACAACAGGAGTTTATTCAATTAGAATTCAGACTTTGCAATAGAGACTGAAACTTACAGGATACTTACTCCTTGTGGGATATACTTTATAGGAATGAGATTCAAATGAGAAATTATTTGTAGACAATCTGAATGCTAATGGAAGGTAGAATTAAGTATGGTTCTATCAGTTCCTTTTGAAGAGATTTTAGGTGTGAGTTTGAGAGGCCTGTGGCAGAAAGAAAATGATAAGCCTGTGAGGGGAGAATTTGTTTCAGAGAAGAAAGTTGACTAACCTTTAAAGCCAATCGAGGGTAACCTCTGAGAATTCCAGCCTCGTTTCTGCCCATTGGCTTTGGCTGAAGTCCATGTGAGTAGCAGTCCAGAGAGCTGTCTTTCTGCATTGTTTCCTTGGTTCCAAAGCCCTGGATTGGAGAACGGTTGCAGATCCCTGTGCTGGGCCCAGCCACGTTGGCTGGGAATTGGAACAATTAGCTGTGAGAGTTTAGCAGTCTGTTCCTTCCATACTATCCTGGAGGCCCAGCATTACCAGCACTAGAATGGAACAAGGTGTCTTCTTGACTGGCTGTTGTGATTTTTCTATTTCCAGAGACTTGCTAAGATAATTCACTAATTTTTAGAATATTACAAATAGGGTATGTGTGGGAGAGTTCGATTCCATCTCTTCAATTTCAGAAGCAGCTTTGTTTTGAGCTTAGCTCTCATGGTGAGTGAATTTTTGTTTGGTTTTTGAACTTGTACATTTCTCTTAATTGTTGGGTTTTGATAAGTAACTATTGCCATGTGGCATTGGTGGAAATGATATAGTGAAAAAAAAAACAGGTTAATAATAAATCATTAGATTGTCTTTTTCTCTCCAATGAAACTTAAAGGTCTTTGGTGAATTGGTAGAAGATGGAAAGAAAACACTAGAAAGCATAAGGTGAAAAAAGTACATGCAAAATTCTAGTTATGAGGCAGATTTTAGGCATTCTTAAACCTAAATCTCCAGGGCAATTTAACACAAATAGTTTTATTTTCATCTAAGGTAGACTTCATATTAACCTTTTGAGCTACAGAAAACAAGAAAACAAGCATAATATCTCCCAATCACAGAGATTCTGTATTTATATCTGCGAATGGTACAAAGTAGATGTTCTGTAATATTATTTGAATAAGATTTCACCATATGTTCTGATTTATTGCAGCCAAAATCAAAACCAAAACATAACAAATTTGGTGAATTCGTGTTTATACTAGAAGAGAAGTTAACTAAAAAAAAAACTGTTTCTAAATGGAAAGGCTTAAGTTTTCCAATGTAGACACATCTAATAGGATTACCTATTCGTGTTGTTACTCATAAATCAGTGACTTTATCTGATCTATGTTAAATTTGCTAAACAGAGCTATGACTCCTCTGTAGAACAAGGACATCATGTCGTTTATCAGTGTTTGAGAGTGTTTTGCTTCCTAACATTTAAGCACGTTGTGTCTGCAACTGCTGACAAAAGGCCGGCTTGCCATCAGATTTGTGATTATAGTTTTATTCCTCACCAATTCCATCTACCCACAAGTCAGCCGGAGATGGTAGAGATGGCCTCAGGGGAGCCATGCAGCAGGATCACTCCAGAAGGTCTCACTCATTCCCGTTTAACTTGCAGCATCTTGAGTGTTCAGGGTGGGGGGAAACAAGAGAGTTGTCTATTACTTACATGGAACAAGATTGCAGCTGTTTGACTATAAACAGAAGGCTCCGGAGTTCTTCCATATTAAGTCTTCATCTCAATCTGACTGGGTGCACTGTGGGTCTGGGTATGATTTCAGGTTTCAGATTTAAGATTACACATCTTTTCAGTTATCTGGACATTCAGCTTTCTTATTTAACACATAATGTGTCTGGTCCTTCTTTTTGTTTGCCTGAAAAGCTTACCCTGTAGGAGTCAGATATGGTATCCTCATATTTTTGTAAACCTTAACTACATTCAGTGGCAGTCTGATCTATTCTCTGAAATGCTATAAAGAATGTTTTTTGAGAGTATTCTACTCCCCTCTCAGCTAATCAGTGACCTGGATATGCCTTATGCAGTCTTTTTTTTTTTTTTTACTTCATTTTCCTCTCATAGATTTGATTTTCTAATTATATTAGTAGATAATACTCCTCCTACTAGGCTTCATTTTCTTTTTAAGCATGGATTAAATACTTTTGATGTTCCAGGTTCACAATAGTGTACAAGGTACAGTACTGCTTTCAAGGATCCAATAAACTATCAAGGGAGGGTAGAAAAGAAAATAGGTGTGACAAGGTGAAAATTAGACATATATGAATGTTATTGGCATTTCTCTTCCCTGACTGCTAAATAATATTCTGGCTTTGATACTTAGTTTTTAGTTTCACTCACTCTTATAGGAAAACTTTAATATTGTAAGAGTGATTATTTTGAGTTTCTGAAATAAAAAGTGTCAGTAGAATAAAGCAGAGGATGGGGTTACAGGAATCCACAGAGCAGGGTTCGAGCAGGGATCTGAGGGAGACTGCCAGGGAGCAAGGGAAATAAGAGTAAAGAAGAAACAAGTGACTTTTAATAGGATCATGGTGGAAATTGTGGACTGATCAGAGGCATGCCCTCTGTTTTGTTTGATGCCCCACTAAAAGATAAGTTAGAAGTGAAAGAAAGAGTAAATTTACAGCAAAGATACATGGAAGAAGATGAACCAGGAACTGAGAGATTTAAACAAACTTCTAGAGGTGGAAGGTGAATGACACACTTCTGTTGACAGATGAAAAATAGTGATGCAATTCCAGTCATAGCACATGGCAAGGATTAGTAGAAAATGTCAGATTATTTGCAAGGTGGAACACTAGAAAGATCATTAGGTCAGAGGAAGGAGCGGGAGAGAGTCAAGCTAGCCACCTCTGAACCCCTGGGTAGAACTGATGGGGTTCCACTGGGCTGTCAGCTGTTGAATGCATCTCCAACATTTTCCTCATTTCCTCCTCAAGGAAACCAGAGAGGCTGTCTTGCTATGTCACCCACTAGCCTGTGCCTGAGAAACCATCAAGTGGACAGAGGTGCTATCTTGCTCTTGCCTCTCTCTGTTAAGACAAGTACTTATGTCAGATGGACACATGGAGTTGGCCCAAGGACCATAAATGCAAACATTTCATGAAACAGCTTAAAACACTGTAATAATTAAAGTGAATTCTGATAGGTTGTAATGGAGGACCATTTTTCTTCTTTAAAATGGTCTTATAATCAGAGATGCTGTTGCTGCTGCTACTGATAAATGAATAGGATGACATCACTGAATATTTCTTACTTTGAAGGACAGAGAGGTCTTAGATTTAGTTGACACTGTATGTCTATCTCCTCTTCACATTGACGTTTATCAAGCAGCAGAAATCTAACAGTTTGCAGTGTGGTTATAATTCTTTCATACTAAAATTTAGTTTATAAGCAAGAATGTACATGAGATCTCTTCGGTTGTTATAACCACTTTATGTGATATTTTAACTCAATATCAAGTACTTTAGTGAATAACATAGAAAGTAAAGAAAAACCCAAGGTTACTATCGAAACTTTACTAGGACCATAGATTTATAACGATAGATATTATTGTTTAAGTAAACAAGAAATGTCAAAATTTGGGCTACTGTTTAATATACATAATCATTTCAATACTTGCTGAATTTACATAAAATAATGAGTAGGAAGACACAACTTTGGTTACTGCAATAGTATTGATGTCTATGGGAGAGCACAGGGAATGCACTGGAGCTGGACTCGACTGTGGCTCTCACACTTCAGTGTGCATCAGTGTCGTAGCACCTAATATCTATCTATATGTATATATGTATATATATTATTACATATATATGTGTGTGTGTGTATATATATATATATATATATATATATATATATATATTTCAGAGTCTTGGTCTTAGAAGACATTTCAGTTGGCAGGGTGAGGCAAGAGTGTGCATTAATGTACCCATTTGGAACTTCAAACACTTGCAATAGGTTGTGTATATTATTGCTTCACTAGAAATCTCAAATTATTTGGAAAACATCTCAATCATATTGTGAACAAGAACCAAATGTCTCATGAAATCTTGTAAAATGTTCTATTTATAGTCATTGCTCAATAAGCCATTGTTGAATTTAATGATTTAATGATATAATTCAATAATCATACAGAAGATTTCTAAGGGCAGGGACTGTCTCCTTTTTACATGTTTATACTTCATTTCTCTCAAAATGCTCTGCATATAGTCAAATTGTCATATACCTGGAAGTTTCCAGGTACATTAACCTATTATATTCCAAAGGATTTTAGCTTTATACATGATTCATTACTTAAAAAAGAAAGAAAGAAAAGAGAAAAAGATGAAAAACCAAAAACAATAAACAAAACCTCCTGGCTAACGATTAAGTTAGAATTCAAATCTTTGCCCCAAGGTCTGGAAACTGTAGTGCTGCATTTTAAAAGGAGCAGCAACAACAAAAACTAAAGAGGGAGCTTATAAATCGAACTGATATTACAATAGCTATGTGTTCAGATGGAATTATAGCTGGATAGGGCCACCAAGAATTATGTGATATCAAACATCGTTCCTATGAATTATATATGCTTTTGTTGGTAAAATGATCCCACGAGTCTGCCAAGCCTCTGCACTAAATCTGGTACTTCACTGAAAAATAAAAAAAACAAAAACAAAAAATGTGCCTTGTTATGCCAGCAAGGAAGAGAATGATTAAAAGGAAATAAGAACAAAGACAAGGACTATTCACCACCAACCCCAACAAGTGGAGGATTTGTGATACTTAACATAAACTACTGAAATGTTCATTGGCTAATGTCCCTGGGAGAATTATTCTTTATGGTTGTGGCTCGTTAGCTTTGGTAGCATTCTCTTTGTTTAAGTTACGGACTGGAGTGTGGAAGGAGTGATGTTATTGAAAAATGTTTTTAAAAATTCCATCTCAAAATGCCAACTAAGTCAGGCAAAAACACATTTCCTAGATACATCTAACTGAAAATTGTGCTGACGTATTCACATAAAAGTTAGCGATATATAAGAGATTCTGTTCTTCATGTTACCATGGAGCCAAGATCATGTAAAATTTGGTATTTATAAATTATGGCACTGAAAGAAGAATCAATTATCCATGTTGATTTAATGTGAGCTTATTTTCTGGAACTTGCTGGTGGACTTGTAGATAAGCTAGTAACAGTATGGTTCTGTAAGCTGGCATTTGGGAACTCTTTTTATCAAATGGTACTGATTCTCTGTGGTTTTATAACAGTGTGAGCCAACAAATTCCTGATCCTGATCTGGTCTTGCAGCATGAATGCTTCCAGGGTGTGGATTACCTGGAATAAATGGGAGGGAGATATTTATGTTTGGTGAAAAGAAGGAAAGTAGGAACCTTGGCTACTTGGACTTTCCCACCATTTATAAGATACTGGTTACACTTATCATGTCCATTTTCTATTATGTGAGACTGACTCATTCTGAAATAAATCTGAATAATAACATTGTTTAATGCACAATTTTATTATACATATATCATATATAATAACCATTGTATAGAATAATGCTATGGACTTTATCACCTTCTTACTTTATTTTTTTAATTCATTAGAAAAACCCAGTTAGGAGAGGCTGAAAGGTGGTGGACTGGAGGAACTCATCTCACAGTAACTGCACACTTAGAATGAATCAAAACAAGAATTCTGTGGTGGCATGATGAAGTAGAAAGGCTGTGGGTAAACATCAGAGCACAATCCAGAAAGCCAGCAACCAGGTGACAACCAGAAACGATGGTCTTTAGAATGGAAAGAGAATGGGCAAAGGGTACAGACTGTGGTAAAACTGGACGACTCACTGGAGGAGGGGAAGCTCCCTTCTGATGACCTGAGAGAAAGTTCTGCAGTGAATTTAGGACAAGCAGGCTTCACTGTCCATCAAATTTGCAACATAGATAAGAAAAATGCTTTGCTTTTGTGAAGTGAGCTGGTGTGTGCAAGAGTTCCAGCACTTCCTAGTGGATTTAGTGAAAGCAGTGAAGCAATGCCAGCTTAAAAAGACTCTGTTTAGACTTTCTGAGGGGGAAATTAGAAATCCCCTTCATTCTTCTGTTTTTCTTTTTTCTTTTTTTAAAATTTCATTTGTTTTATTCTAGGTTTACTTTCTTTTTGTGTACCTAAGACTCAATGGATGTTTACACTTTTTCTTTGGATTGGTGGACACACAAGCCATTAGGCAACCTGGGCACAGGAGTGGATTGTAACAGAAACTTAGGGGAAGTTGTGGGCAGCAATGGGAGCCATAGATGCTGGTCAGTTCTAAGAGAGCAGAGAAGAGCAAAGTGTGCTTGCATTTGAAATTTGTGGTCTGAACTTTGTGATAATGAGCAAGGACAAAAGGGAGTAGAATTATACCTGGTCAGGACTGGGTGAACTACTACCTACAGCATCCTACCATGGGCAAGACCAACTCTCTTCTGCCCAAAGGTGTCTGGAGGATCTGCTGACACAACTTGCGCATATACCACAGACCTCCCCTTAGCATGTGGCCCGAGACTATCAGAATGAAGGGTGCAATGTAGCATAATCACAATTTAACTACAGTCTCCCTGGGTAAGAAGACTGACCATCAGCTCAAGATAGAGTTATATTCTGACCTCCAGGTACAAAAACATGCCATGTTGAGGGTAAATTTGACTCTGAAATAGACAACCTTCCCCCAGTACATGCTGGCAGGCTAGGATGGTCTGGTCAGCATACAGACTCCCTCACATTTGACTGTTTTGGGTCATAGCTGAGAGCAAATAACCTGACAATAATCTCTTACAAACATCTTCATAGTTGGAAAAAAAGCCCAGCATCATATGGATTCACAACAGAATTCTACCAGATCTTTAAAGAAAATTTAATACTTCCTCAAATTATTCCAGGAAATAGAAAGGGCGGGAACAATTCCAAACTCATTCTGTGAAGCCAGTATAACCCCAACACTAAAATTTAGTAAGTATACTTCAAGGAAAGAAAACTACAGACCAATATCCTTGATGAACACATAAGCAAAAATCCTTACTAAAATGTTAGTATATAGAATTCAACAAAACATTAAAAAGTCATACATCATGATGAAGTTGGTTTCATTATACAGATAGAGTCTGTTTAACAAATGGTGTTGGGGAAACTGTGTATCCATATAGAAAAACTTGGAAATGGATTTATATCTCTCACACTGCAAAAGCCAACTCTAAATGGATTATAGTCCATGGAATAAGATCATAAACTTTGAAACTACTAGAAGAGAACACTGGGAAATCACTCCAGTATATAGGCATAGAAAACCAATTCCTCAACTCAGGAAATAATACCAATAAATGAGATCACATCAAATTAAAAAGCTTATGCACAGCACAGGCAATATTTATGTGTGAAGAAAGAACCACAAAATGGGAGAAAATCCTTGCCAGCTACTCTTCTGATAGAGGATTATATCTAGAATATATAAAGAACTAAAAAGAAAAAAATATCAATACCATACAAAAAAGTGAAATCAACTCAGTCAATAAATGGGCAAATGAACTAAAGAGACATTTATCTAGAGTAGTACAAGTGGCCAACAATTATATGAAATTATTTTCACCATTCCTAACCATCAGGGAAATTCAAATTAACTACACTGAGGTTTTGTCTCACTCCAGTTAAGAGCGTCAATCATTAAGATCACAAATAATAGTGTGCTGGTTATAATGAGAAGAAAAAGGATGAGAGTAAAATGTGGGAGGGGGAGGTATCTCATGAAAATGGAATACAAGTGAGTTTGAGGGAGGGGATCTGGGAGGCAGAATCAGAGGGCAAGATGAGACACTGGGGAATGAAACTGATAGAGCATGTTTTGTGGTTATCCAAATATGCCACAAAAAATCCATTACTGTGTACATTATGGATCAATAAAAAATAAATAAAAAGGAAAAATGTACAGTTAAATTTCAATACATAGTATTGGCACACATTTATTGAGAGACAATGTGGTGTTTGACTTCATGTATGACTTTTCTTAATTCTGAAACATATTTCATAGTGGAATTTTAAAAGAAATTGTGTTATAAAAACCAATAGGATATAACTGGATCAATGCAAGTAGCCTCAAGTCTATATGAATACCAAAGATTGATAGCAATTTGGATAAATAATATGGCATAAAATTGAATATAAAGTATATTTCAAATGCATGTGAAGTTTTTCATTAATAAAATACAAATAATTTTAAACATACTTTCTTTGTGCATTATATTTAATGCACAAAGTACAACTTGTCTACCATATGGAATGTTGAAGAACATATTTTGCATTAAGAGGATTTCTTATACTCTGAAATGCTGTATATTGAGGATAAGGTAGGATTTTCAGAAAATGGTATGCTTTCTGCCATTGCCTCCTCCCGCAGCCATAGCAGATGTTGACTGATTTTCTGATAACTTCAGACACAGTCTTGGAATCCTTTTCTATATGTGCTTCAGGTGGCCATGATCAATTTATTGGTGAAGGCATTAAAATTCAAGTTTTTTCTTGTTGGTTTAATGTTTCATTATCTCCCAAGGGTCAAATCCAGCATCTGAGACCCAAAGATACACCCACGAACTCAAACTCTGAAGCAAAACTGATACATTACAAATCATGTTTCCTTAAAAATTCAAAACTACTTGGCAGAATTTATAATAAAGGGAAACTTATCTGGGATATTTTACCTTTTCCTGCTAACTTGGAACTATGAGCTTAATTATCACCTAATATTGGCAATTGAATGATTTTTAATTTACAGTTATAAACAATCACTGTAAGTGCATCTGTTGACTTGAAGTGCGAAGAAAAGAAAGTAATATTGGATGTCTTTTATTTATCTTTTTTTTTTTCCTCACAACAACTCTTCTAGGGAAGAAAAAATTTCCTTTTTTTACTGTTGAGGAAATTGAGAACCTGGATTATTAAGTCATTTGCCCAAATCATTTTGTCCTTAAATAGAAGAACCAATATTCAAACAAATTTGTAGCTTCCTAAAAAGATGATGTTTGTTTTATGGAACCTGAAAGGTTTTATTTGGCTTGCATGTACTCAGGATGTTTCCTAAATTGAATTAGCAGATTCTGAAGAAGTAGGCACATAGATTAGGACATCTAGCTTGGTTTCACTAGTTCATTTGAAATCTTAGTTATGAATAGTTTTCTGTGTTACAGCAAGAAACCAAGGAACTAAACTCCCCATTATAAAAGAAAACACACACACACACACACACACACACACACACACACACAGGGAGGGAAGAGAGGGAGAGAGAGAGAGAGAGAGAGAAAGAGAGAGAGAGAGAGGTGTTCATATGATACCAGGTACAATAAAACCAGTGCTCAATACAGAGCTATTTTATTTGCTGAGCTGGGTTGGATATTTTCGTCTTATGAACTTGTCCTTAATTATCAGGATAGTTTCACCAATGTTTACAAAATTATCTCCTGGAAGAAATTAAATGTTTAATACAGGTATATTGA
Source organism: Glaucomys volans (assembly GCA_020662805.1). Lineage (NCBI taxonomy): Eukaryota > Metazoa > Chordata > Mammalia > Rodentia > Sciuridae > Glaucomys > Glaucomys volans. Next base: position 254,794 of record JAJEJO010003255.1, read on the forward strand.
AGGTACTGACACATGAACATGTACAGCCTTCTGTTTATTTAGGTCTTCATTAATTTCTCTCAGTAATAATTTATAGTTTTCTGTGTCAACTCTTTGTAGTTATGTAGTTAAATATATCACTAGATGCTTACAGGATTTTAATGACCTTATAATGTATCTATTAAATTTTATTTTCAAATTTGTTTTAATTGTTTAAAAATGTGATGCTTTTGTATCAGACTTTATATCCAGAACAGATGGTGAGTTTACCTATTAATTCCAGATAGTATATTATTTTGGATTTTATATACATACAATCATACAGGTATTCCATTGTGTATATGCACCACATTTTCTTTGCTTATTCATCCGTTGATGGACACTTAGATTTATTTAATAACTTGGCTGCAATTAACATGGGAAATCAGACATTTCCTGGACAGACTGATTTCACATCTTTTGGATAAATAGGCAGAAGTGGAAATACTGGATCATAAGTGTTATGGTTTGAATGTGAAGTGTCCCCCAAAAGCTCATGTGTGAGATGACACAAGATAGTTTAGAGGAGAAATTATTGGATTATGAAAGCCTTAACACAATCAGTGAATTGATCCCCTGAAAGGATTAACAGTGGTAACTGAAAGCAGGTATGGTGTGGCTGGAGGTAGGTCACTGGGAGCATGCCTTTGGGGCATATATTTTGTATCTGGCAAGTGGAGTCTCTGCTTCCTGTCTTCCTGCTTTCTTCCTCTGCCACACTCTTCCTCAATGTGTTATACCTCACCTTGATCCCTGAGGAATAGAGCCAGCCTCCTATGGACTAAGATCTCTGAAACCACGAGCCCTCAACTTTTCCTTCTCTAAAATTTTTCTTGTCATGTGTTTCAGTCACAGCAGTGAGAAAGTTGACTAAAACAGAAATTGGTACTGAGAGTGGGGTTGTTGCTATGATTAACCTGACCACGTGGTTCAGAAGCTTTTGGAGCTTTTTGGAATTGGTTGTAGGAATTTTGAGATTTGCAGTAATGCAAGCTGGAAATGCTTTAGATTGTTGTAAGTGGAGCTTAATGGCAGATTCTGGTGGGAACTCAGAAGACCATCTTGCCAATAGGACCATGGACAGTGAAAATAGGACTCAAGAGGGTTTAGAGGAAAAAAAAGACACAATCGTCTAGAGGCCATTCATGTCATGTTTTGACTAAGAAGCAGTCTGCATTTTGCTGTGTCCTGAGACTTTCTGCAAGGCTGATTTTAAAAATGATGGACTTCTTTATCTGCTGGAAGAAATTTCTAAATAGCATAGCATTCAGGAAGTGGCAGGGATATTGCTGGTGGCTTTTAGGCAAATTTATTGTGATAATCAGGAGAAGAAAGCAGAGCAGAAAGATTTGAAAAACTTGGACTTGAAAGTGGAGTAAAACTGGAGCTAAGGAAATTGCAGTTGTTAAAGACATTACTGCCACTAAAGAAATGCTAAGGATCTTGCCCAGAAATATTAAGAAAGATGGCTTGATGGCATCTCAGGAGTAGGCATGACCACACCCATCTCAGGCTTAAGGGAATTAAAGTGAAAATTCTCTTGAGAAGAGAACAGGGGGCATCCTGTTTGCACAAGGTGGGGGTGGCCAGGAAATTTTTTCAACATGTTCAGCTACCCAGGCACTCAGAGGCTGCTGCAACCAGGGTCCCTGGAGTTTTGGCTGCTGCTCAAGATGGCATCAGATTTTGGCGTCAACCACATGGTGCTGGTTCTATATTAATGCTGGTTGCTGGATTTAGGTGGTTATGGAGGCTTCCATCAAGATTTCAAAGGAAGGACTGGGAGGACAGGCAAAGTGCCCTAGGATCAGAGTCCTCTTGGGCAGTCCCTAAAAGAGTGATGCATGAAGATGTGAGGAGGAAACAAAGCTTCAGTGGCGAACCCAAGATTAAGAAATGCCAGTAGCATGAAATGTCTGCTGAGGAAGACTGCAGAAAATGAGCTGAGACAAGTCAGTAGAAAAGACATGTGGGTTGCAACCAACATGGTGTGGAGCTACAAAAGCCCTTAGGACAGAACATCACCATGTCATGTGCCCCAGGTGCCTAACATGGAACCCTACCTGAATTTCAGTCTTTCTTTGGTCATATGCCTTCTTCCTATGCTCCTACTTTTGTGAATGGAAATATTTACTCTGTACATTTATATACTGGACACTTGAAATTGCTTTTGATTTTTACAGGACCTCATGATGTTAGCTTGCCCTGAGTCTCAGAGGAATTGTTGGACTTGAACTTTTGGGCAATCCTTGAACTGTTGAGACTATGGGGACTCTTTGGAATGGACTTCATGTATTTTTCATTGTGAGAAGGTCATGAGCTTTCAGGGAGGCTCATGGGGTGGAATGTTATGGTTTGGATGTGAGACGTCCCATAAAAGCTCATGTGTGAGACAATGCAAGAAGGTTAGAGGAGAAATTATTGGGTTATAAGAGCCTTTACCCAATCAGTGAATGAATCCCCTGACAGCATTGACTGAGTAGTTGACAGTAACTGAAGGCAGGGTACGGTATGGCTGGAAGAGGTAGGTCATTAGGGGCATGCCTCTGGGGTATATTTTATATCTTGTAAGTGAAGTCTCTCTCTGCTTTCTGATCATCATGTGAGCTGCCTCTCTCTGCCACACTCTTCCTCCATGTTGTTCTGCCTCACCATGAGCCCTGAAGAATGGAGCTAGCCTCCTATGGACTGAGATCTCTGAAACCATGAGCCCTCAAATGAACGTTTGCTCCTCTAAAATTGTTCTTGTAGATCTTTTAGTCACAGCAGTGAAAAAGCTAACTAAAGATTATGGTAATTCTATTTCTGATTTTTTTTTGAAAACTTTAGTGCAGTTTTTCATAATAGCTGTACTAATTTACATTTTTTTACCCATGTTATATAAAGGTTTCCTTTTCTCCATATTCTTGCCAACCCATTATCTTCTGTCTTTTCGTAATTGACATTCTGATGGAAATAAGGTGATATCTTATTGTGATTTTAATTTCCATTTCCATGGTGATAGCAATGTTGAACATTTTTTCATACTTGAGTTGGCCTTTCGTTTGTCTTTTATTCAGGTACTTTGCCCATTTTTAATTTTGGTTATTTGTTATCTTGTTATGAAGTGAGTTCCTTATGTATTGTGAATATTAACTTCTTTTGGGATGCAAATAATTTCCCCAAATCTGTATATTGTCTTTTCACATTGTTAGTTTTTTTTTTTTTTTTTTTACTTTGTAGAAGCTTTTTAGTTTTACGTGATTTCAGTTACCAGTTTTTACTTTTCTTCCTGGAGATTTGAGGGTTTAATGATTTAAAAATTCATTGCTTATGTCAGTGCCATATAGTTTTCCCCCAATATTTTCTTCTAGTAATTTTATATTTTGAGATCTCACATTTAAGTCTTTGATGCATTTTGAGTTGTTTTTTGTGTATTGTGTGACATAATTGTCCAATATTCATTTGCATGTGAATATCCAGTTTTTCTGGCACTATTAATTGAAGATACTATTCTTTTCTCTTTTGTATGCTTGGCACCTTGATGGAAAATCAATTGACTGTACATGCATGGGTTCATTTCTGGGCTGTCTATTCTCTCTATTGGTCCATGTGTTTATTTTTTGTGGTAAGACCATACTAATTTTTACTATGACTGCAAAACTACACTGTAGTACAGTTTGAAATCAGTAATTTTGTTCTTTATTCCTCAGGATTGCCTTAGCTATTTAAATTTTGGGGTTTTGTTGTTGTTGTTGTTCCATATGAATTCTTTTCTTTTTCTATTCTATACATATTGAAAATGATATTGGAATTTTGTTAGGGATTGTGTTGAACCTGTATATCATGTTGGGTAGTATGTTTATTCTAATGATATTACTTTCTCCAATTCATGAACACAGGATGTTTTCCCACTTATTTATATGTCTTTATTTTCTTTCATCAAGGATTTTAGCTTTCAGTATGTAGGTCTTTTATATCTTCAGTTTTGTTTATTCCTAAATATTGTATTTTTATGATTGCTCTTTGATTTGTTTTTTCATAGTTCATCATTTGTGAATAAAAACATTACCGATTTTCTGTTGTTTTTGTATCCTGAAACTGCTGCATTTGTTTATTAGTTCAAACATTTTTTTGGTGACATCTTTAAGGTTTTCTGCATATAAGATTATCTTATCAGCAAACAGTGACAATTTCACTTCTTTATTTTCTCCTTCTATTCTTTTTTTTCTCTCAATTGTCCTGGGAAGAACTTTCAGTGTTATGATGAATAGAAGTTGCAAGAGTGAGCATACCAGTTTTGGGGTTTTCATTTTTCACTATTGAGTATAATGTCAGCTATAGACCAATCATATATGAACTTTATGGCCTTGACATTATTTTTAACAGGAGTGGTGATGTCAAGCATTTTGACCTAATTCCCAACTCCATGAGAAAGCTTTTACTATTTCACCATTTTTGTTCCCTATAGGTTTTATGTTGATACTCTATTAGTCTAAGGAACTTCTCATTTTATTTTTAGTTTTCTAAAAGATGCACAATTCATTTAGTCATGAATGAGTATTAAACTTTACAAATGTAATACCTGCTAAACTGATACTGTGATTTAAAAAATTCCTTTAAAAGGATAAGGTCATTGGTTGATGATACTTTTTATATTAAACCAACTTTGCATTTCTAGAATAAACCCTGATTGGTTGTGATATACTATTTTTCTGTCTTTGCTGATAAATTTGATTTATTTTAAATTTTAATTTTCATATCTATGTTCTCAAGATGGATGATCTTTAATTTTCCTTTCTTATAATGTCCTTACCAGGTTTTTGTGTAAGATCATCCTCACCTCATACAATAAATTGGAAGTCAGTTTCTTCTATTCTATCCCATGTGGAGTTTCTACAAGATTAGTTATTTTTGATTATTTGGAAAATTTCATCAGTGAAGCAATTAACCTCTATCAATGGATATTTCATTGTGGACAGCTTTTTTCCTTTGTAAATTTGACTTCTTTTATTTAGGACAACTTGGATTTTCTATCTCTTATTAATTAGAATTTGTTCCATTTTAATATTTAAATTTTTTCATTTGGTGTGAATTTTTTGGTGGATATATTACAGGGCTGGGTCCTTCTGGAAAACTGAGGCAGTGCAAAGGTGCCTCCTTCAAACCCCAATTCTTGCAATCAAGTCAGAAAGATGTCAGACATGTCACTCAGAGTAACAAGCATGAGGTCATTCTCAAGGGAGAGAGTGGATCCTCAGAGAGAAGAGTGCCAGCACACTTCTCCTGCACTCCAATTTTATTTGGAGTCCCAGGAAAGTTCCAGAGAGTCCACCCAAATCCACCTTTGACTTTTGACTGAACACAGAATGATATCATTCAAATCCCCAGTGACATGATAACTCCAGGCCACTTTGGCCCATGCTGACCATTTCTAATTGAAGCCTCTTTTACAGATTTTATGATTAGGAAAACTTATCCTTGTCTCTCTGAGTTCTGGTATCTGGTCAGTGTAAGGGTCACAAATGTCTCCCACTTCAGGATAACTTGTGTTCCTCTTAAAGGCATTTCAGCATTTTGTGGTCCACATTTCTTCTGCAGATAATATGTCGTTCACTGAGAATGTAACATATCCTGTTCACATAAGCCAGGCAGGGCTGCAGGTAGATTGATTTTTTTTTAGTGAAAGCATGTGGGGGTCTGCTCAGCAGGCCAATTTTACAGAATTAGCCCCTTAACCTCATGTTCCCACTCTGGGATGAAAGTAGATTCTCTGCTTCTCCAATTTGTTTCTGGGTTCTTGTCTTGCAAAGTCAAAGAATAAAATCTACTAATAATATGGAAGGCAAGAATGAATGGAGTAGGACTTATTTAAGTGAGAAAGAGAGAGAGGAAAAGAAAAACTACTGCAAGGCAATAGGGGAACTGATGGCAAGTTTTCCCCCTATGTGAATAGTCTAGGTGCTTATATAGTTTTGGGTTATGAGGATTAACCCAAATCTATGTTAAACAGGCATCAAAGAAGTATCAACATTATTGATCAAAATCTATGTTAAACCAATACTTAAAAAGTATCAAGTTTATTGGTTCTGTCCTTTGAACTTGAATCTTTCCTGTGTTTCCCATCCGAGTTTACCCCCACCTTCCCTTTTCCCACCACTCTGGGACAAAGAAGTAGGATGAAATGTTTACACTGGTTAGCTTCATGCTGTGGTCTTCACATTTGAAAAAGGTCTTAATCAGGACCCATTAATATTTCTGCTGGTTAGCCTCTGTGGTGTGGTTTTTACCTTTGAACAAGATCTTAATTATGGCCCATTACCCTGACAACCTGACCATTTTACTATATCTATTCCATCTTATTCATTTCCCCCTCTGAAGAAGTTCCTCTAACTATCATTAGAGAAGAGGGACAATGACCACTTTTGCTACTTCAAATTGAAAACTGGCATTGATAGGGGACAACAGTCAGGGCAGGGGGCAGTGGTGTGCACCTATAATCCCAGTGATTTGGGGAGGTTTAAGCAGGAAGATGAGTTCAAAGTCAACCTCAGCAAAAGTGAGACACTAAGCAACTCAGTGAGACCCTGCCTCTAAATAAAATACAAAATAGGACTGGGGACGTGGCTCAGTGGTCAAGTGCTCCTCAGTTCAATCCCTGGTTACCCACCCTCCCCTGCCACAAATAAATAAAAAGAGGACAGAACAGTTCTTTCACAGAGACCAGTCTAAGGGCCCACAAAGAGAAGGAGAGATTGGTTCTGGGTTCCATGCGTAAAGCCATTTGGAGCTTGGGCATATCACACCTCGGGGCAGGCCAGCAGTCCATGGTGGTGGTTAGTAGGTGACTGGATGTGGCATGCATAGGGCATGGATCATGTTACGCAAAGGAACAAGACAATAAAGCATTATTTTTTGTAACCAGTTAGTACAAGAGCAATAGGTATTATTAGCTAGTTCTTGAAAAACCATGAATATAGTGACTCATTAAACCTTAGGGTGAAGTCTAACATGTCACTGATTTGTGAGTGGGGGCCACTTAAGACTTTGAAACATTATCAGAGTTGTTAGAAACATAGACATACATTTAGTTTCTATAATGACAGGTGTCCTCTTGAACTCTAATTAAGATATCTAATTCCTTCTGATTTTTGTAGAATAACTTTTTTATTAGTGCTACCTTCATTTGGCAGAGAGATTCCTTTAACTGTGTCACGTAGGCCTGTCTTGGAAAAGTTGGTTAGGGCCTTCATGTGTCATATTGCATCTTTTAGAGGCATAAATATTGGGGCTAAATAATAATGTTAATGAAGAACTTTGAGCTTACCTACATAAGAAAGAGGTTAGGAAGATTTGTAGATTTCCAATTGGTTTAGAACAAATTTGTGACTCTGGTCTGCCAGAGCCTTTCATCATATTTATCAGGACTCCTGTATAAGAATCTTCCCTTTTTCACATTCCAGTTTTATTTACTTTTTTCTTTTGGTAGATATTATTAATGTCATCAGTCACTGAAAATAGCACAATCAGGTTTCCAAACTTTTTGAGAAAACTGACACAAATGTAAATCTTCAGTTACATTAAAAAGAGCAATTGTGTCTCCTTCTAGAAGTCCATGTAGGATTGTGCTTTTGTTGTGCCCTTCTGGCAGGGATTTAAGATTAAGTTGACTGAAAAATTTACCTTGTTCCTATCTACTGTTAGGAGTCGGCTGAGATTTGTCAGGGTCACTCTTGGGAACTTGTGAGAAGCCTCTTGGCTCCTTTAACTTTCCCAATCATGGCATTTGCCAGGATGGGTCAGGATCTTACTGACTATATGCAGTTTCCTTTGGAAGTATCAGGGACATTGCTCTCTCCAATGACCCTCCTTGTTGAAGAATATGACTGGTTGGCTTCCTGTTCTCTAGGGAGCTCTTGATCCCCCTGATTGGAAGGTCAGGTGACTCACTGAAATTGCAAGGTCCTTGGTGAAGTTCCATTGTTTCCTGAGTTTTTGCTGACCTAAGAGGGCAACAGCCAAAGTCTTGGCTTTTTTGCCATAGTGCTTTTACCTCCTTGACGTTGTTTTCCAAGTTTTGGTTTTAAACAACCAACAGGTCAGTTTCCCCAGTCTTAAAGTGGGAGTAATGGGTTTTAACTTTAATGCCCATAATTTTATGTTACCCCTTTTGTTTAATTAGGGTCAGTATCAGCACTGGAAATTAACATTATATCCTATCTGTCCTGTAGGTGATGGCTTATTGTTTTAAATTAACTTAGGTTGTTTCTGTTAGAAATAGTACTTCTGCAAATCACTGATAGGCAATAGTTATAAAGTTTTACAAGAAAAATACAAAATGAAATTATCCAAAGAGTGCTGATGATCATAAATAAACTTATTATCTGATATATAAATACATCTCATTTATATGATAATAAAACCTTGATGTACTCAAAGCTTCCAAATATAAATTGGGTTTTAAAATGTTATACAATGTACAAAAGAGAGCACTTATTGGTTTCCTCACCTATATCAGACTTACATAAGTTTTCATTTTACAAATTTTCACATTAACACTAAACAAAGCTTGAATGTTTAGTTCTTGATTCATGTATATTTAGGGTGTCAACTATATTGTGATAACTTAAAATAATATTTGCTTATGGAGCAATTGTTAAAAATACCTTGAAATAGGTACAAACCCTCCTTTTCAACACTAATTTACCCTACGTAATTAAACCTAACAGGCCCAAGAAGTTATCTGAATCAATAAGAGATCAATGTTTTAAAAAACTCTTTTTTTCAGACTAGAGAATTAGACTTTGCTTGCTCTATATCAATAGATTAAAATCTGACCTTAGAAAAACTCTCAAATAACTGTGCTAATTGTAGCCAATTTAATCACACAGACTTTCTGAGATTTACCCTCCACAAAACTTCCATAACTTATTTAGACACTCCATAACTTGTTTATATCCTTAGGTTTTTGTCCCCTTTCATTTTGGGCTTTAGAATTAAATATTACTTTGTCCTATGAGATACTTTCTCTCCCAGAAATATTTCTTATATCTCTTTTCTAGTTGTTGACTATTTCTCAAATTTATATTCTGAAACAATCCTTATGAAATTTTTGAATTTAAACAAATTACTCCTTTTTATAAAATGAGCTATTTTATGCTTTCTACAGTACTTAAAGTGTAGTTGAAATTTTTGAACTCTTTGCAAATAGAATTACAGAATCTACAGAATTTTAACAGTAATTTTGCTTTGAGTGAAGACCCAGAAACAAAGCAATCTTAAATTAGTTTTCCATTTACCAATAATTTATAAAAGCATATTTAATAGATCCAAATATATTAGAGAGTTTAAGAAGTCAAAAGTTCTTGAGCTTGTATTTAATAGTTGCTGTTTTATTACTTTAACTTCTCAAATTAATCAGATGTTTTCTTAAACAAACACTTTTATGAAGATTATTCTCATTTATGATAAATCTTAGTTTACCCATGAAAATTGAGGTGTTAGACAATTCTAGTTAATGCTTTAAGCCACTTTTTCCTGCCAAAGAAAAACCCTTTAAAACAATGGATATTTCACTTTAAACATTTTATGGAAACCAATGCTTTGATTGGCTGACCACCTAAAAAATGTGTGGGTTAGTAATTTCAAAGACATTTTTACTCTTAACAATTTAAGTTGCCCCTTTTTGTTATAGCTATTTTTAAGTCACATGCACTGAAAGGCATTTGGATCCATTTTTTAAATTTACGAGAGCTCATTTCTCTACATTCTAATTTTGTCATCATGTACTTGATATGTGGACAGAAGCACATATGTAGACACAACATTCAAAATTCAGGTATGCACACATATACATAAAAACTGACAGGGCACAAAGATATTATAGCTTTTTGCCAGGTTTTAGACCTCCAAAGGTAGGAGAAAAAACAGCTAAAGATGTTTATTACTTGGTCCTACAAGATGTAACCCTATAGAAATTAAAATGGAGCCTGTAAAAGGTATTTCATAGTATGACTTAGAGGCAGGCATGTACAGTTGGAAGTGTTGGGCAGAGTCCGTCAGGCATGGTGGAAACTGAAATCAAAGGTTCATGCGGTCACTTCTCCATGGGGGTCAGATTCACTCCCACCATCACCACTGTTTATTCCCTCTTTAGGACTCTGTAAAAGTAGATCTTTCTTTTTCTAATTTGAGAGTTTAACCCTTGAAAAATTGGCCTCTGAATAAAGACAGCAGGAAAAAATAAAACAGGGATAAAAGCACTCTAGTTAGACAAAGCAAGACTGACAGGAAAAATGTATTAATTTAGGCATACAGGAGCAAAGGTGGATTCACCAGAAAAACCTATTTCAAAAAAAGACAACCCCTCCCCCTAGAGAAAAAGCAAAAGCTGTAATCAGTTAAGGAGCACTTGGAACATCTTTATTAGACTAGAGTGTGCTTTTAAAATAGACTAGAATCAGTCCAGATATGGAAAGAAATTGGGAGCCCATGAAGTCCTTGGGAAAAGGTTTTTTTTTTTTTTTTTTTTAAAAAAAAAGACACTTGTATATATGAGATTTTCCCATTTTTCTTCCCAGTGCCCATCCAAAGAGAAGAGAAAACTCCATGGATATTAGGGTGTCTCCTGATAGTCCTGGGCCTGTCTTTTTTGTGATTAATTTTTTTTGAATTTTTACACATTCCTTTTTGATTCCTTGTACACAAATGGGCTCCAGCTTTTTGTTTCTATGGTAGTGCATGATGTAGATTCATACCATTTGTGTAATCATACATGTACTTAGGGTAATGATGTCTCTCATTCCACCATCCGCCCCTTCCCCCCTCTCATTTCCCTCTACATAATCTAAAGTTCCTCCATCTTTCTCTTATCCATCACCCCCACCACCCCCATTATGTATCATCACCCTCTTATCAGGGAAAACATTCAGCCTTTGGTTTTTTGGGCTTGGCTTATTTCACTTAGCATGATGTTTTCCAATTCCATCCATTTATCTGCAAATGCCATAATATTCTTCTTCTTTATGGCTGAGTAATATTTCATTGTGTCACTGGGCCTGTCTTATCAGCTTCCTGAAGTTGAGTCCCTGCTTCATTGGCCCCAAAGATACAAGAATGTAGACCTTCTAAGTGTCCCCAAAGGCTTGGGACTTGGAGTAGCTGACCTTTCCAGATCCCTTTCCCCTTTGTCTCCCCATTTCTATAACTTACTGAGAGAGTAGAACCCCAAAGTACAAGAAAGTCCACAGAGGTTTTGATTTAAAAGTGACACTTCTCTTTTCCCCTTTAGTCTCAAACTGGTTAGGACAATTGCTCATGTAGTTCTGGCTGAAAGATGGTATTATAGCTTATGCTTCCCTCCAGGGCTCTCTCTCCCCACCCTCCAACTTGTATTTGGGCCAAGCTTGAATATGGAAAAAATATTAGGTATTTATTTCCCAAGGTCAGAGAGTCAAAGGAATCCCAGTGTATGAGTGCTCATGCCAGATGAAGAACTACCCATCTGAAAGACAAAGGAGGAAGAAGGTACCTTTGGCATCCCTCCATTGTCTGAATCAGAATGAGACATTCCTCAATCCTGTGTGGACCTCAGAGACATTGGTGGCCACTCTTTGAGGCCTACCTAGAACTCTTGAGCTAGTCAGATTAGTTGTCCCTTACCAATGCATCCCTCAAAGTCCCCTCTCTCAATGTTTCCTTTATCTCCTATGATTCTCCAAATGTGGGCAACTGTATATTGAAGCCTGACTAGGATTTGGGCAGGTTGGATTAGCCACTCTCACCAATGCATGACTCTAAATCCCTTTTATTTGTGTCATTTCCCATTTAAATGGAAAACTCCTGGTTTTTCTGTACAGTGTTTACTCCCAATTATGGAGACACTGTAGACAAGGTTGAACATCCCAGAGGAGACAAAACAATAGCTTTGTTGGCTATTGTGCTAAAGGAGAGATATGTTCCTTAGGCCCATATGCCCTAGACAAGATTTTAGCCCATCCTGATGTCTATATTTGCCATGATACTCATAATCACGACCATTAAAGCCCTGTTCTGTTTGTTGTAAAAGGAATCTGGTTTATGGAGCCAGGGATGATGTCCATTGTAACAGGCCCAAAATTTGAGACCTGGAGAAGAAATGTCAAAGATAATGGACTGCAGAGGGGCAATGGACAATGTCTTAGAACAATTAAAATGAGGAGGTCCCTGGGGCTTTTCTCCTACGGAAACTGGCCAGGTAAGGAACTCAGGAACCCACTATTCTTCTCAGTAGGAAAAGATTATCTTTCCCTTTAGTTTGATAAAGTATAAACAGGCAAAATGGAGGCTTTATGGGATAGAATCTGACTAGGCTCCGTACTTCCTGGGGGATGTTGCTGCAAAGTGACAGAGAAAGAGAAAGGGGCAACTCACTCAGGCACTGGTAGGTTGATGGATGGGGCTTCTCTTCCCCCTGAGAAGCTACCTTCACCTGGACCCGAGGAGCTACCTGAGTGAGGCCTTCACTCTACCATCAGGTGGAAGTCATGAAAGGAGATTAACGTGAAGACAGTTTTCATATGTGATCCATTAATTTTCCACCATTTTAGAGACCTCCTGTTCACACTGGGGAGTAGCTCTGGCCAGAGACTAAGGATGATTCTAAGAGAGACAGGTTTATCCATTGAATGGATTGCTGTGAAAGGGGACTTGAGCTATATCAGACCAACATTCTCTCTGCAAAAGGCAGAGAGGGACTGATTAGTCTTATTCCAGCAAAATCTCCCCCGCCCCCAGTCTTGAGTTTGGCAGCTGCACTAACTGCTTTTAACTGGCCCTTTGTTTTTGATAGTGAAAGAATTTATAATATGTAGTATAGAACTCCTGGAAGAAAAGCAAAGTGATAGAGCATTAGCCAGTTTTACTCATTTTTCAAAGTAGCCCTGCATTGGGCACCAAAAGATGAAACTGAAGTTTGAGGTGAAACTAGATTCTCTGTTCACCGATTTTTTCCATGGTTCTTTTCTTGAAAATTTCAAGAATAAAATCCATGATTTTACACAATAGTGTAAGACAAGAATAAACAGAGTAGGATTTATTTAAATGAGGAAAAGACTACTCCCACCAGGTGAGGGGGGAACTGAGGGCAAGTTTTCTACCTAGGGGCTTATATGTTTTTGAGTATAAACATTGACCAACAGCTGTGATAAACAGGCATTGAAAAAGTGTCAAGGCTGTTGACTGTGTCCTTTTGCCTTTGAGTTTAAATTCTTCCTGTGACTTCCATTCTCCCACCTCTCTCGGAAAAGGGAGTTGGCTGGAATGTTTCCACTGGTTAGCCTAATGATGCATTTTTTACCTTTGAACAAGACCCTAATTGGGGCCCATTACCCTGACAGCCTGACCATTTTCCTATCTACTCTGTCTTGCTCAGATGTTTAATGCTTTAATTTTCTTTTCCTAAACAGAGCAATGACAACACGCTGGAAAAAGAGGTTTGACCTATTGTCCTTATAATTTTAGTTTAATTCTGCAGTTGTCATAAAACATTCCTTGAGTTATTTCAACTACTTTAAATTAGTATGACTTTTTCAAGAATCTAACGTTGTCAGCTATGGTAAGTGTTCTAAAAGCAATGGAAAAAAATGAGTATTCTGTCACTGTCAGTGTAGTGTTTCATATATGTCAACGAGGTCATTGGTTATTGTTACTCAGATGGCCTTTATCTTTGCTGATGTTTATTTTTTCCTACCATTTTGTGAAATAGACATGTTGTGTATTTGTCCATCTCTGCTTTTAGCTCTATTAAATTTTGCTATAGTACAATTTGTTTTACATGTTTTGAAATTTATTTTTGTTACATCTTCTTGGTATTTTGACCCTTTTATCATGACACAGTATCTCTAACTATAGAAATGCTTTCTGCTTCTGTATTTTTAGAAATGCAATACAACTTTCTTTTGTTAAGTTAGTGTTTGTGTTGCATGTATTTTCACCTTCGTTTCATCTCCTCCTCCTCCTCCTCCTCCTCCTCCGCCTCCTTTCTCTTCTTCTGTAACAGGTGTTTTAGTCTGGTCTGTAAATCTTTGTCTCTTAACCAGAGTATTTAGACCAATTACAGTTGATGTAATTACTGGTATATTTGCATATGTATTTATTGTCTAAGAACTTTATGTTTCTTCTACTTTTACATATTCCTTTTTAATTTTTTTTTTTTTTTTTTTTTTTGGTACCAGGGATTTAACTCAGAGGCTTATTTGAATTTCACATCTTATATACTCAACTGATATTTTTCTTCTATACTTTTATTCTTTTTCTATTTTTTTAACACTAGAGATTACAAAATTATTCCTTAAATTTATAGAATTTAGTATAAATGAATATCATTGTAGAGCAAGACCTGTCCATGGAGCTGAAGTGACCATGATGTTTCTTCAACTATCAGTTCTTGCAGTCTCTCAGGAAGAATTTCAAGTGAGTCACACATAGTAGCAAGCAGGAATTTATAGGACAGACATAGAGAGAACATGGACATTCAGGACAGACTGAATGGGTCACTTCAAGGAGGTTGACATGGGTCTTAAAAGGATGTTTTTTCTGAAGACTGAACTTGGAAGCCCTCCCACTCTTAAATTGGAAGATGCAGATGTTGGCCCCAGGAGTTCCTGCTCACTTTGACATAATAAAGAAGGCTGCCAGGACTCTGAAGGAATTAAAACCTGCAAAATTCCTAGAAGTCAAAATCTGTTTGGAACCTGTGAAACTTTATTTTTTTGTCCTAATGCATTTTCTTCCCCTTTTCTCAAAGCTCTTTTCCTCTCAGAGGTTTTGGAGCTGCAACTTTTGAAACAATGATTTTTTTTTTTTTTTTTTTTTTTTTTTTTTTTTTTTTTCCGGAGCTGCTTTTTTAAAAACAATTTTTTTTTTTTTTTTTTTTTTTTTTTTACTATCTTCTCCCAAAGCTGGCATTGAATAAACCCCATTTTTCTATTAATTTGACTTTGAGTAACTCCAGAGCAGAGAGCACTATAGCTTAACTTCCTTTGTCCCCAGACTGGTAGCAGAGCTTCCAGGTAACAATTTATTTTATTCTTACTTGTTTTGATAGAGTTTTTTATTTTCAGTCATGTGATCAATAATCATTTAGATATGCCCAAAGAACCTTCATATATATATATGGGTATTCTGGAATTTATTGTTTTTGTATTGAGGATTGAACCTGGTAGCACTTACTGCTAAACTATTTCCCCAGTCTTTTTTCTTTTGAGACAGGGTTTCATTAAGTTGCTGAGCTTGGCCTTGAACTAGTGATCCTCCTGCCTCAGATTCCCAAGCCACTGGGATTGCTCTCAGGCACCACATGCTTAGCCTGCTTTCATTTGTAAAAGATGTTTTTGTTTCTTGTAGAAATCCAGGTTGCAGATTTTCACTTCCAGCATTTTAGATAGTTTGTGCCACTCTCCTGAGGTTTCCATCATTTTTGTGGAAGGGCCTGCCAGGTGGAGCTGGGGCATTCACTGAAGTCCTTGGATGATGGTTCTTGTGAATTCACTGGAAAACCTTCAGGCAACACAGAGTACTAAGTAAAAAGTTTACTAGAGAAAGTGAAAGGAGAGGATAGCTTACAGCAAGAGGACAGTGTGGTGCTCGGAGTCAGAGTTTTTAAGGAAGTTGAATTCCCTGTTCTTGGCTCAATTTTCATGTCCCCTGAATTGGTTTATAGCCCTTTGGATAACCCTCAGCAAACATTCTTTGTAAGGTTCTCTGTGTTCTGGTTCACCAGGTGATTGGGCAGTTGTGATATAGTTTTTGTTATAAGGGAGAGGTCTGGTGATTTGGTTGCAAGAGATAATGATGGCATGGTCTGAATAGTAGAGTCCCTTGAGGGTTCTAATTAACTCCAGCTGGGAGAGCTCTTGACATACCAGACCCACTTTTCTGAAACTTGTCTGTTTGGTTAGGGCTTCCCCAGGATTTTAAATAATAGTTCCCTCAAGGGACTATAGTTATCTATACCTCGGGGAAGGTTGATCATTCCAGCTCTTATGCCCAAATGCCTGGCTGATTAGATGAGGTTCCTGCAGTATCAGTTCTATGACTCCTGGATTTTTCTTGGTTCATAGGCCTAATGTCTGTCCTTCATTGTCCTTTCTGCCTACCTACCTGTTCATAGCTAACTATTCTACCTAATAGAAAAAAAATGTGTCTTTTATTCTGTGGTTGGTTTTAGTATTGACTCTATTTTTGATATTCAACAGTTTTATTATGATGTGCCCAAGTGGGGTTATTTTGTTGTCACATGGCCCTCTGTGTGAAGTCATACTGCTTCTTCCATCTGTAATGGATGTCTTCCCCATCATGTACTCCCATACTGCTTTCACTTTATCCTCTTTTCCTCCCTTATGGTCTCCAGTTGCAAGTACATTAAAAGTTTGTATCATATTCCATCTGTTTTTTTTAAAAAATTGTTTCATTTGTTCTAATTAGTTACATAAGACAGAATGCATTTATGCACTTTGATATATCATACTTCCATATATGAATGGGGTACAATTTCTCTTTTTTCTGATTGTACATGCTGTAGAGTCACATGATTATACAGTGATATATATACTAAAGGTAATAATATCTGTTTCATTCCACTATCCTTTCTATCCCCATGTCCCCTTCCTTCCCATCATGCCTCTCTACCTAATCTAAAGTAACTCTATTCTTCCTTAGTGCCCCCCACCCCTATTGTGAATTAGCATCTGCATATCAGAGAAAACATTCAGCCTTTTGTCTTTTGGGATTGACTTATTTCGCTTAGCATGATATTCTCCAACTCCATCCATTTTACCTGCAAATGCCATAAGTCCATTCTCCTTTAAGGCTGAATAATAATTGTGTATATGCACCACATTTTCTTTATATATTCATTTGTCTAAGGGCACCTACGTTGGTTCCACAGTTTACCTATTGTGAATTGAGCTACTATAAACATTTATGTGGCTGTGTCACTGTAGTATGCTGATTTTAAGTCCTTTGGGTATAGACGGAGGAGTGGGATAGCTGGGTCAAATGGTGGTTCCATTTCAAGTTTTCTGAGGAATTTCCATACTGCTTTCCATAGTGGTTGCACCAATTTTCAGTCCCACTAGCAATGTATGAATGTACCTTTTCCCCTGACATCCTCGCCAACATTTATTATTGCCTGTATACTTGATAATTGCCATTTTGACAGGAGTAAGATGGTATCTTAGAGTAGTTTTGATTTGCATTTCTCTAATTGCTAGAGATGTTGAACATTTTTCCATATATTTGCTAATCAATTATATTTCTTCTTCTGTGAAGTGTATGTTCAGTTCCTTAGCCCATTTATTGACTAGGTTATTTGTTTTCTTGGTGGTTTTTTTTTTTTTTTTTTTTTTTAGTTCTTTATATATCCTAGAGTTTAATGCTTTATTTGAGGTGCATGTGGTAAAGATTTTCTCCTAATCTGTAGGCTCTCTCTTTACATTATTTATTGTTACTTTTGCTGAGAAAATGCTTCAGAGTTTAAATCCATCCCATTTCTTGATTCTTGATTTTACTTCTTGCACTTTAGGGGTCTTGTTAAGGAAGTCAGATCCTAGGTTGATATGGTGAAGATTCGGGCTTACTTTTTCTTACTTTTTCTTCTAGTAGGAACAGGGTCTCTGTTCTAGTGCCTAAATCTTTGATTCACTTTGAGTTAAGTTTTGTGAAGGGTGAGAGATAGAGGTTTAATTTCATTTTGTTACATGTGGCTTTCCATTTCACCCAGCACCATTTGTTGGAGAGGCTATCGTTTCTCCAGTGAATGTTTTTGGCACCTTTATCTAGTATGAGATAACTGTATTTAGGTGGGTTTGTCTCTGTCTTCTATCATGTACCATTGGTCTACATGTCTGTTTTGATGCCAATACCATGCTGTTTTGTTACTATAGTTCTGTAGTATAGTTTCACCTGTCTTTCATGCTCAACTTGTTCATTTTTTACCTTGTGCTTGAGCTTCCATCTTTTTTACTGTCTCTCAGATCACAACATTTCTCTCAAATTGAATTATGTCTCCTGTTAAACCTGTTAATTTAGTTTCAAATTTTAGTCATTGTGTTTTTCTCTTCTGCAGTTTCCATTTGAAACTGTCATGTCATTTTTTTTTTGAAAACAGTAATAATCACATTTATTTTAAAGCGAATGGCAGATCACTTCAATATTTGGATCAGTCATGTATCTGGTTTTATTATATGTTTTGGGGGAGACCCTACTTCTTGCTGTACAAGAATTTGCTCTGGATGGTGTTTTCATCTCCCAGGAAGGATTCTCTCATCCTCTGCCTGGTAGCAGTGGGACAGGTTATCTCAATCCCATGAAAGCCTAAACTGACTTGGCAGCTCATCTGCAATGTCTGTAAGGATATTCCTTTTCCTTCACTGCTGGGATAAAGCCCATTTAGATTCCAACTAAAAGGCTAAGGTGTTTTTGCAGAGCTCTTTTCCTCAATAAGCCCATAACTTCAGTTTTTACATCTCCAATACCTTGAGATTGTCAAAACCTTCCTGTACTTATTAGTTGCTTTTGGCTCTGTTTGTTAGCCTCTTGTCCTACAGAGCTTAATGAATAAATGACTTGAGGGAATAACTCTTTTCAGTATTGGCTGCACTTTTCTGTATGTTCTTTCTTTCTGGAATATTGTTTCCTAATATCCTGGCTGCCTTAGCAGCACCAAACCTCAAATACTGTGCCTGTATTCCCACTAATTTGCTTAAAACTCTTATGGCTTCTCTGCCAACCTATCTTTGTTTCCTAAGTCTGATGCATTTTTATAAGAATTGGCAAATGCCTGAGAGGAAAAGTGGCATGAAGAAAATTGTGTTTATTTCGATTTGCTTCTCATCTTTCTGCATTCTAGACCCTCACGAACTGACTTATTCATTATTGTTCCAATTCTTTCAAATAGAGTTTGTTTTTGTATTTTGTCTAGTTTTTTTTTTTTTCTTTTCTTTTCTTAATTGTTCCCAGTGGGAGCCTTGGTCCTCTGGAAGGCAAGGTAGATATCTACTTGCATTTTCTTTTCTATACATGCTTAATTATTGAAATATAAATATTTATTTACTGCTTAAAAACTCTGGAATATAGGACCCCTAAATGTTCTTTTATAGTAAGAGAAAATATTTTTAAGAAGTCCATAATTGCAGAGATTCCTGCCCAAATGTGCCCTTATGAAGGTCATATCATGGGCAAGGAGTGAAGATTTGCCTTTTCAAGGCTCCTATTTTTTCCTTGTAAAAGCTTCACTTTCCCAAGCTAATTAGCAAATGCTATTCTTTCCAAATTGACCTCCCAGAATGTGGCCCCAGCTTTTATCCCAAGACATGTAACAATTTGATTCATACAGAACATTTTTCCAAGGGACAGAAGTTGCCTGGATTACAACATGAGGACTCTTGGCAGTTATGTGCACCGTGGTCCTATTCCAGGGAAGAGTGCCATCTTAGATAATTTGGGGCACAGTGTTCCATGCTCCAGATGATACTCTTTGGAGTTTGAAGCTCTTTCCTTCCTCTCCCCTGTCTCCTGTCTATTCTTTGCTCCTTGATTGCAGATGACTGAAAGTTTAAGTTTTATAGTAAATTGGTGCTTAATAGTCTAGCATGTTACTTGTCTCAATTTAATTTTTATTTCTAAAGAGTTTCACTGATAATTGAAATTTTTCTAATAGAAAGGAATGGCTTTCATATTTTCAGAATTTTTCCTGAGGACTGATAGGGACAATAGAGAAGGTAGGTTGAATTTGGATAGTGAATATACAATCATGCTGGTTCATCAATCATATCATTTATGTCTACAAATTAGCAAGAAGATGAGTAATTATGTGTTTTGTAATTTAGTGTATCTTATTTCTTGCTCTTCAGTTATTTCTCAGTCCAAGTCCTGTGTCCAATTGTATTTAAACTTAGAAAATTTCAAGTGTGTGTGATACTATTTAGATTGTCACATTTGTATTATGCTAGATATAATCAAAAGTCTTTGTTTTTTAATACCTGCAACATTTATTTCAATGTTTGTGATATTTTAAATCATTCCAGTCAACTTTTGTTTTTGATTCACTTGTCCTTCCATATCCCAGTACTTAATTATTCACAGAGTCAGAAATTCAATTTAATTACTGTACAAGTAGAATTGAATTGCATACCTCATGAGGAGCATATTATGAGTGTCTTATTGTATTGAAAACAATGAAAAACCTTGTAATAAATTTTGATGTCTTCTGTAAAGAATTGCTTAAAGGGATTAAAAAAACCCATTTCCACACAACATGCATGCTTTATGTGACTTTATATAAAGGACAAAGGAAAGAAAGAAGTGTTATCAGAAGGGCAGAGGCACACATCTTTTCTGAAAGACTTTTTGGTTTTCAGAAATAGAATGGGAACACCTACCCTTTGGTGCATACATTTTAATAAAACACTTTAATTTGTAAACTAAAATAGATTCATAAAATTATTTATAACAGAATAAATATGACACATGCATTACACTATGTAGCATAAATGATTATTATGGCACTATAAATTGTTTAAAGATGAGATATTATGAAAGTAAATAGGCCTTTTTAAGCCACTCCTGGACCTCTCTACACTTCATATCTCAATTACAACCCTGTCTTTCCTTTGCAAAAATAACTACTATCCACATTTTTATTTTATTTATTTCCTTGAATTTCTTTAAGCATTTTTCACTCAAGCATATGTCTTTGGTGCATCTTTAAACACCATAATTTAATTTTTCCTAATTTAAATAGGATTTTAAGGTCTCTTAATTTATATTTCATTTTTATATGCTGACTCTTTATTCATTGAATAACTCAGGTTGTTTGACCTGGGGAAATCCTCTCTTCAGATTTTGAGGATTACATTGATGTATCCTTGTTTTGTTGTATTAATTACTTTCTTGAGAGCTGTTAGGCAATTTGGAAGTGCTGTGAACCTAGGGCTGATGAGAGAAGCCATTCATTATTCACTAGGAGCTGCACATGTCCTTTGCAAGCTGATGAAAGTATTGGCATCATCACCTAAACATGTTTGTTTGCATCTTAAATGGGGACTGTGTGAAGCTTGTCAGTAATCCTTTGAGAGGTAATCATAAATGAATACATGCAATAGGTTTTTGATTTAATAAAAGGCTAAGATAGTGTGCTTATGCAAATGGGCTTGATTTTCTGACTGATTTTTCTCCCTATATTATCTAGGGAAACAAGAGTAGATAAGCCAATAGAGTGAATTAATATCCCTTAGGATAGCATTTCTCAAAATGTGTGTGGGGAGTACTGCGGTGCCTGATATATGTTAATGCATGGTCCAAAAAAAAAAAAAAAAAAAAAAAACGCTTCTGCAGTAACATAGGTTGGGAAAACGATGTGATGCTGAGTCACAGTGCTCATGAGCTATTATACTTGCCTAAGAGTATTTCATTAAATAAAGGTAATTTATTTTTGGTTAACATATTTTTCAAAATCTCTTTGACAATCGTCTTTTTTGTTTGTTTAACAATATCTTGTGACACACAAAGACTACAGATACAATTGGAGAATTCTCATCAGTATTATATTGAATGTGTAGATCAAGTGGGAGTGTATAGCCATCTTAACAATATTAAGTTTTATAATTATGATTACTGGATGTCTTTCCATTTATGTAGATTTTCTTTAATTTCTTTCAGCACCAGTTTGTTCTTTTCAAAGGATGTTTTATACTTCTTTGAATAAATTTATTCCTATGTATTTTATTCTTTTTGATGGCATTATAGTGAAATTATTTTCTTAGTTTTCTTTTTAGTTATAAATTGCAAGGGTATAAAATCATAATAGACATTTGTATATTGATCCTCTATCCTTCAACTTTATTGAACTTGAATTGGTTTTGATACTGAAGCCAGAATTGACAGGCAGTTAGTGTAGAAATCAGGGAATCTGGTCAAATTTAGGAATGGAGTCTGGGAAGTTGGAGAAGCCCCTGGGAGACTGGAATGTCAGTGTCTCCAGAGCCCTTTGATCACCAAGGCTATCTGCTTAACTGCCCCTTCCTAAAAGCTGCAGGCAGGGAGTTCCTAATTAATGCCTCCTGGGCCCCCACCTGAATCTCCATGTGGCCCTTTCCCCTGCCATTCGCACTTCACCTTTTTGCTGTGTTACCACCACCATATGGGCAGGAAGGAGAGATAAGGGTCAGAGGAAGGGGCAGAACAAAAGAAGACCCTAACCTATAAAAGATGGAGGGTACCCTCACTTCTTGGGGGATTCCAGAACATCAGCCATGGCCCCCCTTCTCCCAGTTGGGAGAAGTTTGTATTACTATTTTTAAATAAAGCCTGCTTAATATGCTTGCCTTGGTGTGCTTCTCTGGCGTTATCCTTCAACACCGGAGGAAGCAGAACTCATCACTGGTATGTGACGGTATCAATACCACGGGTTATCTTGACAAGCTCTGCTTCCTCAGATGTTGAAGTATAACTCCAGAGAAGCACACCAAGGCAAGTATAGAGTATTAAAGGAAAGTGAAAAACAGACTTCTCCCAGGTGGAAGAAGGGGACCTAAAGGCAGAATCCATGGGATAAGCAAATCTTGCTGTTTTTCTAGGTTTTGCTCTCCTGTTCCTTCCTCCTTATCTCTTTCCTTCCTGCCTATCTGACTAGTTTTGCCCATGAGATGCAAAAAGTGAGAAGCAGATGGGCAGGGAGAGGGCCAAAGTGATCCAGGCAGGTAAGGATCCATGGGGCATTAATTAGCAACTCCTTGCCTGTAGTCCTGGATAAGAGCAGGTAGATTTGGTAATCAATGGGCTCCTGAGGTCTTTGACATTTCATTCTTCCAGGGGCAGTTTCCAACATTCAGATGCAGATGGCTTTCATGGCCTCCATTTCCTTGATTTGACCTGATTCCCTCTTTCTACATTAACTGTCTGTCCTCAATTCTGGCTTCAGTTTTATAATTCCTATGTTTAATACCCTTAATTTAATTTTCTTGCCTAATTTCACTGATTGGAGCTCCAGTGCCATATTGACAGACGTAGTGAAAATGGACGAACTTGTTTTATTTCTGTTAGTGGAAAGCAGTCTTCATCATTAAATATGCTATTAGCAGGGATAAATAAAAAATGGTCATGGTTTATAATATTTTTTATACATTGCTGAATTTGGTTTCCTAGAATTTTGATAAGAAGTTATTTACCTATATTCTAATAAGTCAGTTTGGTGGTTTTGGTATGTCTAGAAATTTGTCCATTTCATCTAACTTATCTAATTTATTTGTGTATACTATTTATAATTTTGTTTTAGTCTTTATTTTTACATATATTTATTAGTGCATTTGTTGTACCCAAAGAAAATAAAATCGTCCAAGCCGATCATGTAAAGCCAAAAGAAGCCTTTATTTTATCTGGCCAGCGACGATTGCCCTTACTCCTAAAAGTGGGATGCCGGGAAATCTCGCGCCAGTTCTTTTATTGCCAACTTTCATAGGGTGCAGGAAGGGACCAGGGTGGGGCTATAGGAAGGGAAGGGGTTGGGGTGGGCTATAGGGAGGGGATCTGGGATTGGGGTGGGGCTGACTCTCCCAATCACAATGGAGAATCTCCCTGGGGAACACCAACATTTTATCTGTTTTCTGTTGCTATAACACATTGTAGTTATACATGATGGTGAGGTTTGCTTTGACATAATCATTCATTCATGGAATACAATTTGTACCCAGTGCTTTCTCTTTCATTCCCCTTCTCCATCTCCCTGTTCTTCTTCTTCTGCTTGACTGGTATTCATTCTATTATCTATCTATTTATTTACTTATTTATTTATTCTTTTTAATTTGTGCTTTAGAGATATACATAAAGATGAAATTCCCTTTATTATATTCATATATGTACATAATATCATTTGGTCAATTTTATTCCACAGTTCCTTCCTTTTCCCTCCTCCATCCCCACTGTCTCCTGCCTCAACTCCTCTAATCTCCCTTCTATTTTCATGGGATTCCCTCTCCTAACACACACACATATACACACATTTTCCCCTTATCTTGCTTTAGCTTCTGCATATGAGAGAAAGTACCCTTGACTTTCTGAGTCTGGCTTATTTCACTTAGCATGATATTCTCTAGTAACATGGATTTACCAGAAAACGGCATAATTTAATTCTTCTTTATGACTAATTGTGTGCACATGTCACATTTTCTTTATCTATTCATCTGTTGATGGGCACCTGGGCTGGTTGTATAACTTGGTCATTGTGAATTGTGCTGCTACAAATGTTGATGTTCCTGTATCATTATAGTATGCTGATTTTAGTTTCTTTAGACAAAAACCAAGGAGTAGGATGGCTGGGTCATATGGTGGTTCTACATCTTGTCTTTTGAAGAATACTACTTTCCAAAGTGGTTGTACTAATTTGATGCGACTACAAATGTATGAGTCTATGTTTTCCCCCATGTCTTTGCTACCATTTGTTATTCTGTGTGTCTTGGTGATTGCCTTCTAATTGGAGCAAAATGAAATCTCAATGTAGTCTTGACACATATTTCCCTGATTACTAGAGATGTTGAACATTTTTTCATACATTGTTACCCATTTGTGTTTCTCCTCTAGAGAAATGTCTGTTTAATTCTTTTGTCCATTTATTGATTGGGTGGTTTCTTTGGTGTTAAACCAAAAGTTCTTTATTTATTCTGGGATTCATTCCCTTTTGGAGGTGTAGCTGGCAAACATTTTATCCCATCCAGTCGGCTCTTTATTCACACTTTTATTTTCTTTGCTAAACAAAAGCTTTATAATTTGATGCTGCTCCTTTATTGATTCTTTTTAAAATTTGTATTTCTTCTAATTAGTTATACATGGCAGCAGAATGCATTTTGATTCATTGTACACAAATGGAGCTCAACTATTCATTTCCCTGGTTGTACATATGTAGAGTCCATACCATTTGTGTGATCATACAAGTACTTAGGTTAATGATGTCAATATCATTCCACCATCTTTTAATCTTCTAAGATCTTCTTTAATTTCTTCCTTTGGTGTTCTGTAGTTTTCATTGTAGAGGTCTTCTACCTCTTTTATTACATTGATTTCCAAGAATTTTATTTTTTTTGGGGGGACTATTATGAATGGGGTATTTTTCCTAATTTCTCTTTCAGAGAATTCATCATTGATGTGTAGAAATGTATTAGATTTAAGAGTGTTGATTTTACATTCTGTAACTTTGCTGAATCCATTTATTAGTTCTAGAAATTTTCTTGTGGATTTTTTTTTTTGATTCTCTAAATATAGAATCAAGTTGTCAGCAAATAGTGATAGTTTGAGTTCTTTTCCTATTCTTATCCCTTTAATTTCTTTGGTCTATTTAATTGCTTTGACTAGAGTTTTAAGGACTATGTTGAATAGAACTGGTGAAAGAGGGCATCCCTGTCTTGTTTTAGTCTTTAGAGGGAATGTTTTCAGTTTTTCTCCATTTAGAATGATGTTGGCTTGGGGCTTAGCATAGATAGCTTTTACAATGTTGAGGTATTTTCCTACTATCCCTTGTTTTTCTAGTGTTTTCAACATGAAGGGATTCTGTATTTTTTTTTTCAAATGCCTTTTCTGCATCTATTGGGAAGATCATATGATTCTTATCTTTAAGTCTATTGATGTGATGTACTACATTTATTGATTTCCATATGTTGAACTAACCTTGTGTCCCTGGGATAAACCCCACTTGATCATGGTGCACTATCTTTTTAATATGTTTTTGTATGTGATTTGCCAGAATTTTGTTAAGAATTTTTGCATCGATGTTCATCAGGGATATTGGTCTGAAGTTTTCATTCCTTGATGTGTTTTTGCCTGGTTTTGGTATCAGTGTGATACTAGCTTTATAGAATGAGTTTGGGAGAGTTCCCTCCATTTCTATTTCATGGAGTACTTGGAGGAGTATTGGTATTAGTTCTTCTTTGAAGGTCTTGTAGAACTCTGCTGAGAGTCCATCTGGTCCTGGGGTTTTCTTGGTTGGTAGGCTTTTGATGGCATCTTCTATTTCATTGCTTGAAATTGACCTGTTTAAATTATGTATGTCCTCCTGATTCAGTTTGGGTGGTTAATAAGTCTCTAGAAATTTGTCAATGTCTTCAAGATTTTCTATTTTTTTGGAGCACATATTATCAAAATAGTTTCTAATTATCTTCTGTATTTCAATAGTGTCCACTATGACATTTCCTTTTTCATCCCAAATTTTAGTAATTTGAGTTTTCTCTCTCCTCTATGTTTGTGTGGCTAGGGGTTTATCAATTTTATTTATTTTTCGAAGAACCAACTTTTTGTTTTGTCAAATTTTTCAATTATTTCTTTTGCTGCAATTCATTTTAATTTCAGGTCTGATTTTAGTTATTTCCTGTCTTCTACTATTTTGCTGTTGATTTGTTCTTTTTCTAGGGCTTTGGAATGCAATGTTTGGTCATTTATTTGTTGACTTTTCATTTTTTTAATGAATGAACTGAATGCAATGAACTTTGCTCTTAGCATGGAGTTCATAGTTTCTCAAGGATTTTGATGTGTTGTATTGGTATTTTCATTTACCTCTAAGAATTTTTTAATCTCCTCCCTGATGTCTTCTGTTATCCATGTGTCATTCAATCACATGTTATTTAGTCTCCAGGTGTTTTAGTAGCTGCTATTTTTTATTTTATCATTGATTTCTAGCTTCATTCCATTATGATCTGATAGAACATAGTGTAGTATCTACTTTTTTGTATTTGCTAAGAGTTGCTTTGTGGCATAACATATGGTCTATTTTTTTAATTTATTTTTTATTTTTACAGACTGCATTTTTATTCAATGTACACAAATGTGGTACAACTTTTCATTTCTATGGTTGTGCACAATGTAGATTCGTACTATTTGTGTAATCATACATGTACATAGGGTAATGATATCTGTCTCATTCCACCATCTTTCATACCTCCACCCCTTCCTCCCTCTCATTTCATTCTACTTAATCTGAAGTTCCTCCAATCTTCTCTTCCCCCCACCACTCCACCCCCATTATGTATCATCATCCACTTATCAGGGAAAACATTTGGCCTTTGGTTTTTTTGGGCTTGGTTTATTTCACTTAGCAAGATATTCTCCAACTCCATCCATTTATCTGCAAATGCCATAATATTCTTCTTCTTTATGGCTGAATAATATTCCATTGTGTATATATACGATAGTTTTTTTATTCATTCATCTGTTGAAGGGCATCTAGGTGGGTCCATTCCAAGTTTTCTGAGGACTCTTCATACTGCTTTCCAGAGTGGCTGCACCTTTGCAGCTCCATTAGCAATGTACAAGGGTACCTTTTCCCCACATCCATGCCAACATCTATTATTGCTTGTATTCTTGCTAATAGACATTCTAATTGGAGTGAGATGAAGTCTTTGAGTTGTTTTAATTTGCATTTCTCTAATTACTAGAGATGTTGAACACTTTTTCATATATTTGTTGATTGCCTCTATATCTTTTGTAAAGTGTCTGTCCAGTTCCTTGGCCCATTTATTGATTGGATTCTTTGTATTTTTGGTGTACAGTTTTGTAAGTTCTTTATAAATTTTGGAGGTTAGTGCTCTATCTGCAGTGCATTTGGAAAAGATTTCCTCCTACTCTGTAGACTCTCTTTTCACTTTATTGTTTGTTTCCTTTGCTGATCTTTTTAGTTTGAATCCATCTCCTTTATTGATTCCTGCTTTGATTTCTTGTGCTTTGGGAGTCATGTTAAGGAAGTCTGTCCTAAGCCAGCATGATGAAGATTCGGGCCTAGTTTTTCTTCTATTTGGTGTAGGGTCTCTGGTCTAATTCCTAGGCCCTTGATCCATTTTGAGTTGAGTTTTGTGCAGGGTGAGAAATAGGGGTTTAGTTTCATTTTGCTGCATATGGATTTCCAGTTTTACCAGCACCATTTGTGAAAGAGGCTGTCTTTTCTCCCTTGTATGTTTTTGGCTCCTTTTTCTAGTATGAGGTAACTGTATTTACATAGGTTTGTCTCTGTGTCCTCTATTCTGTACCATTGGTCAATGTATTTTGGTGCCAATACTATGCCATTTGTCTTACTATTGCTCTGTAGTATAGTTGAAGGTCTGGTATTATGGTACCTGCTGCTTCACACTTTCTGCTCAAGATTGCTTTGGCTATTTGAGGTCTCTTATTCTTCCAGATGAAGTTCATGATTGCTTTGTCTATTTCTATGAGGAATGTCATTGGGATTTTAATTGAAATTGCATCGAATCTGTATAGCACCTTTGGTAGAAGAGCCATTTTGACAATATTAATTCTGCCTATCCAAGAACATGAGATCTTTCCATATTCTAAGATTTTTGTTAATTTCTTCCTTAGTGTTCTGTAGTTTTCATTGTAGAGGTCTTTCACCTCTTTTGTTAGATTGATTCCCAAGTATCTTATTTTTTTGAGGCTATTGTGAATGGAGTGATTTTTCTAATTTCTCTTTCAGAGGATTCATCACTTATGAATTGAAATGCATTAGATTTATGCTTATTGATCTTATATCCTGCTGCTTTGCTGAATTCATTTATTAGTTCTAGAAGTTTTCTGGTGGAGTTTTTGGATCCTCTAAATATAGAATCATGTCATTGGCAAATAGTAATAGCTTGAGTTCTTCTTTTCCTATTCACATCCCTTTAATATCTTTGGTTTAATTACTCTGACAAGTGTTTCAAGGATGATGTCAAATAGAAGTGAAACTGCGCTAGGTGCGGTGGCGCATGCCTATAATCCCAGCACTTGGGAGGCTGAGGCAGGAGGATTGCAAGTTCAAAGTCAGCCTCAGCAACTTAGCGAGACCCTAAGCAACTCAGTGAGACCCTGTCTCTAAATAAAATACAAAATAGGGCTAGGGATGTGGCTCAGTGGCGGAGTGTCCCTGAGTTCAATCCCCAGTACCGGAAAAAAAAAAAAAAAAAAAAAAGAAGTGAAACTGCCTTGTTCCAGTTTTTAGAGGGAATGCTTTCAGTTTTTCTCCATTTAGAATGATGTTGGCCGTGGACTTTGCATAGATAACTTTTACAATGTTGAGGTATGTTCCTACTATCCCTATTTTTTCTAGTGTTTTGAGCCTGAAGGGATGTTCTATTTTATCAAATGCTTTCTCAGCATCTGTTGAAATGATCATATGATTCTTAAGTTTAAGTCTATTGATGTGATGAATTATGTTTATTGATTTCCGGATGTTGAACCAACCTTGCATCCCTTGAATAAACCCCACTTGATCATGGTGCACTATGTTTTTAATGTATTTTTGGATGTGATTTGCCAGAATTTTGTTAAGGATTTTTCCATCTATGTTTATCAGGGATATTGGTCTAAAGTTTTCTTTCTTTGATGCGTCTGTGTCTGGTTTTGGTATCAGAATGATACTAGCTTCATAGAATGAGTTTGGGAGGGTTCCCTCCTTTTCTATTTCGTGGAATACTTTGAGGAGTATTGTTATTAGTTCTTCTTTAAAGGTTTTGTAGAATTTGGCTGAGAATCCATCTGGTCCTGCACTTTTCTTGGTTGGTAGGTTTTGAATGTCTTCTTCTAATTTTGGCACTTGAAACTGACCTGTTCAAATTGTGTATGTCTTCCTGATTCCATTTGGGAGGATCATATGTCTGTAAAAACTTGTCAATGTCTTTGATATTTTCTATTTTGTTGGAGTAGAGATTTTCAAAATAGCTTCTAATTATGTATTTCAGTAGTGCCTGTTGTGATCTTTTGTTTTTCATCACAAATTCTAGTAATTTGAGTTTTCTCTCTCTTCTCTTCATTACTGTGGCTAAGGGTTTTTCAACTTTGTTTACTTACTCAAAGAACCAACTTTTTGTCTTGTCAATTTTTTGAATTTTTTCTCTTGTTTCAATTGCATTGATTTTGGCTCTGATTTTAATAATTTCCTGTCTTCTACTACTTTTGGTGTTGATCTATTCTTTTTCTAGGGCTTTGAGATTTAATGTTATGTCATTTAGTTGTTGAATTTTTATTATTTTAATATAGGAGCTCAATACAATGAACTTTCCTCTTAGTACTGCTTTCAGAGTGTTCCAGAGATTTTGATAGGTTGTATCATTCTTGTTTATGTCTAAGAATTTTTTTATTTCCTCCCTGATGTCTTCTTTTATCATTGCATCATTCAATAGCATATTATGTAATCTTCAGGTGTGGGAGTAGTTTTTGTTTTTTATTTTATCATTGATTTCTAATTGCATTGTATTACAGTCTGACAGAATACAAGGTAGTATCTCTACTTTTTTGTATTTACTAATGGCTGCTTTGTGGTATTTTGCTGAGAATTTTCTGTAATGCAGGTTTTAATGTAAAATGTAAAATGTAAATTATTTTAACTTTCGTTTAATATAGAAGGTTTTTATCTCATTATCAGATATGAAGCTTAATTTTGCTGGATATGACTCTTGGTTGGTATCCATTATCTTTCAGAACTTGGTATATGTTGTTCCAGGACCTCCTAGCTTTGATGGTCTGAGTTGATAAATCTGCTGAGATCCAAATTGGTTTCCCCTTATATGTCATCTGATACTTTTTGCTTGTGACCTCTATGATTCCATTTTATTTTGTGTGCTAGGCATTTTCATTATAATAAGCCTTGGTGTGGGTTTGTTGTAATTTTGTACATTTGGTGTCCTATAAGTCTCTTGTATTTGATTTTCCATGTCATTCTTCAGGTTTGGGAAATTTTCTGATATTATTTTATTGACAAGATTGTACATTCCGTTGGTTTGTGTTTTTGTGTCTTCCTCTAGCCTAATAATTCTTAAATTTGGTCTTTTCATGTTATCCCATATTTCTTTGAGATTCTGTTCATGGTTCCTTACCATCTTTTCTGTGTGGTCAATTTTATTTTCTAGGTTATGTATTTTGCCTTCATTGTCTGAGGTTCTGTCTTCTTTGTGATCTAATCTGTTGCAGTCTATTGAGTTTTTAGTTTCATTTATTGTTTCCTTCATTTTAAGAATTTCTGTTTTGTTTCTTTTCATTATCTCTCTTTATTGAAGTGAGCTTTTGCTGCCTCCATTTGCTCTCTTATATCATCCTTTACTTTGCAGATCATTTTAATTATCTACATTCTGAATTTTCTCTCTCTGACATTTCTTCTACTGTGCTGTCAATGAATTCTTTTATTGTGGCTTCTTGGTTTGTTTGGGGTGCTTTCTTACCTTGTTTTTTCATGTTGTTCACATTTTTTTTTTTTACCTCTAGCAGTACAGATCTGAGGTATTATGGTTATTATGGTTTCTACCCTATAGATTTATAATGTTCCTGAAGGTTTCTAATACCTCTTCATTAAGGGGGAGATCAATATTAACAGCACCTAATGCAAACAATATGCAGCTTTAAATCAGTTGCCCCCTATTAAGGCATTTACAGTTTTGTCACAATAAACAGAATTGATGTGCTCAATTATTCTCTACAGTATAAACAGTAGGTTTGCAATAGTGTCTACAGTTTCTAAGGGTGGATAAAAAGAAAACAGGGGTGTAGGGTGTGATCTTTATGGGGTAGGAGGTGAGAATACAGAGGCATTAGATCATAGGAAGAGTGAAAGAGGAATCAGTAGAAGTCAACAGTTAGCAGGAGAGAAGAGAGAAATGGAGTCTCCAGTGTAACCAAGCCTGTAGGGACCTTGGAAGTGGACTTCCAGGTCCTGGCTATTGTCCCTAGATGGAAGCGGCCACATCCCTAGTTGATGGTGGTGGTGGCTAACCTTTAGGTACCTTGACATTGGGCTTCTAGTCTCCAGCTGGTGTCCCATGATGGAAGCTGCCCCAACTAAGGATGGCAATGATGACAGCAAAGGTGACCTAAGATGAAGCCAACTGCTTTCAGAAATGGGGCTTCGAGGGCAGCCCATGCTGGCCTGTTCAGATATGTAGTGCTGTGGTGTGCTTTGTTGCAGCGGGCTGTTGCCTCCAGGCCCTGTCTACTGTCCTAGGGTTGGGACTATGACATGAATATAGTGTCCCAAAATGGAGGCTGACCTGGAGAGTCATGGGGACCACAGTATGGAAGCTCTCCTCCTCTGGGCAGGCACTCTCACCTCCTTGCAGGGCTGATGGCCCTAGGGCAGGGCTTTCTCTTCTCCTCCTTGCAGAGGCCCTTTTATTGATTCTTGTTTTTATTTCTTGAGCTTTAGGGATTTTGTTAAGGGCCAATATGTTGGCCTATGTTTTATTCTAGCAATTTCAAAATATCTGCCTAATTCCTAGGTCTTTGATCTACTTTGAGTTGAATTTTTTACAGTTGAACTTTTTACAGTTGAATTTTCTACTTTGAGTTGAATTTTTTGAGTTGAATATGGGAATCCAGTTTCATTCTTCTACATATAGATGTTCAGTTTTCCCAGTACCATTGGTTAAAAAAGCTATCTTTTCCCCAAACTATGTGTTTGGTACACTTATCAAGTATCAGATGACTGTATCAATAGGGGTATGTCTCTTTGTCTTCTATACTATTCCATTGGAATTTACATCTGTTTTTATGCCAATACCATGCTACTTTTGTTACTGTAGTCCTGTAATATAATTTGAGATCAGGTATTGTGATGCCTCCAGCATTTCTCTCTATGCTCAGTATTGCTTTGGCTACTTTGTTGTTTAAAGGTTTTACATGTGAATTTTAGGACTGTTCTTTCTAATTCCATGAAGAATATCATTAGTATTTTGATGGGGTTTGCACTGAACCTGTATAATGCTTTTGGTAATGTGGCCATTTTGACAATATAAATTCTGCCTATCTAAGAATGTAGGAGGTGTTACCATTTTTTCAGGTCTTCTTCAGTTTCTGACTTTACATATGCTACTCTCACTAACTCCTGAGTTCCATTGCTTCTGATGAGAAGTTAACTATTACTTTTATTGGGGTTCCTTTAAAAATGACAAGTCATTCATTTTTTCCTTGCTATCTTCAAGAATTTTCTCCTTATCTTTGTTTTTATGGAAAATTTATTATAAATTGAGTGCTAAGCTCTTTGTTCTTTCTACTTGGATTTTACTATTATTCTCTGATATGCCTGTAAATGTTTTTCATCAAATTTGGGACATTAGTTTCAAATATTATTTCTTTTATCTCTTCTGTCCTGATTAATTATGTATATGTTGATAAGCTTCAATTGTGTCTCACATTTCTTTAAGGCTCTGTTTTTTTTTTCTTCATTCTCTTTTCTCTCTCTTCTTCGGATTGCTAATCTATCCACCAATCTTCAAGTTTGCTAATTTTTCTGCCAGTTCAAATAAATAGTTGAGTCTCTCTAATGAATTTTTAATGTAGTTATCTCACTTTTCAACTCCAGAATTTCCATTTGGTTCTTTGTATTTCTCTGTTATGATATTCTCTATTTAATGAGATATCATCTTATTACCTTCCTTTGTATCTTAAACAGTTTTCCTTTAGTTCTTTGAACATATTTATAATCGCTACTTTGAAGTCTTTGTCAAATAAATCTGTCACAGAGTTGCTCTTACAGGCAGTTTTAGTGCTTGCTATTTTTCCCTAGAAACAGATAAAATTTTTTCACATGTATCTTTTTTTATTATTGAAAACTGGACTTTCCAGATAATATGACACAACAACTCTGGGTACTAGTCACCCTCATCTCCTAAGGCAGTTGTTTGCTAGTTTATTATTTAGAAATTGGCTGGATTACTTTAGTAATTTCCCTCCTGCAGGGACAAGCCTCTGATTTTCTCAGAAGGTACATTCATAGGCATTTTCACAGTGATTTTGGCAGGATTCTCTTTGATGCTCTTTTCCTAACCATAGCCAGCTGTTAGGTGCCACCAATTACTGGTTGATTGTTCTGCTGTTTTTAACAATGTTCTGCAGTATAAATTGTTCTGCAGAATGATCTAGTCAGATTCACGCTACTTTTCAAGGACAGTTTGAAGTCAGTGTTTGAGGTTTGTTCTCACCTCAGGTGGGCTCTTTTTAGCTTTCCTTCCCATAGGTTCCCTTTGGTAAAGTAGCTGACCTATGGATTGGTTTGTGTCTATAATGACACTTCCCATCTGCTCTTAATTGTTTTACAGCAAAACCTCCATTGTTCTTGAGAGCACCCTTAGGCTTGAACTCACAAATCCTCTGTTTTAAATAGTCCATTCCTTTGAGAAGAGCTTCAGAGTTCTCTAGTTTATAGTCTGCCTTTCCCCCTGGGGGGAAAATATCTGTGAGCCATGGCTCTGGATCTGTGGTTGGGAATAATGATGATATTTTTGCTTTAGTTTCTGGGCACTGAGTGGAAGTCGGTAGCATCTGGGCTTTGCTTGCCTCTCCTAGTCTGAAAATTCTGAACTATGAATGAACTGAGAGGCATCCAGAGCCCAAGAATTCCTTGTGTGATAGGTGTATAGACAGTGTAGAGATAGATGCTCATGAGGGTCTGCCTCATGAATAAGGTCTGGGAAGAAGAAAGGAATCTTCAATCCTTTGGGGGTACTTCCTGGGATCTTAGCTATGAAACATATAACTACCAGGATAAGAAATATCGTTGTTCTGATCCTCCTTCACTAGGAGTTGGAGCAAGAGTAAGTGATGTGTTCTTGCTTGTAGCTGCCTGGGATAGAGTCTCTATCACACTGGGAAGAGAAGCAGGAGGAAAAGTGTGGGTTAACATTCAAGTGATGTAGATAATTGCTATTCTTGGTAAGTTTTAAGAAAATTTGAATTTGCAAATTTTTCATTTGTGGTGTTACTTTAGGGCCATTTTTAAAGACTTTAAGCAGCTTTTGAAAATAAAATAATCACTGTTTTTTCTAATGGAAGTGTCCATAGAATCCTTATATAGTTCAATAATATATTGAATACCTATGTATTAATCCATCTGCCTAAGAAAGAAAACATTTAAAAGGTAAGTATAGCCCTCTGTATATTTTTTCCTAATCTAATTTTCCTTCTTTTTTCCCCAGAAGTAACTACTATTTTGAATTCAGTGTTTCACATTCATTTCATGTGTTTATATTTTGTTATATATTAATATATTCAGAAGCAGGAAGCATATGACTCCTTAAGGTATATAGTACAGTGCATATTAAGAGAGTAAGTGTGTTCCGTAGTAAAAGAAATTCAGCACTTGCTTAAAAACCCAAATAAACACAAGACCATTAGCTGGAAACATCATTTCAAAAAAAGCTGAGTCTTAAACTTCATCATTTGCTATTTAGAAATAATTGTCTCATTGTTATACAAATATATATGAAATGACATGAAATTCCGCTGTCATTAATGGGTGACTACATTTGAATGGGGAAGCAGTGCAAGACATACTAATTCCAGTAGTCTGAAGTTATAGGGTCCAATCTAATAAGGTTCCAGAACTGTCCTATGATTTTATAGAGGGTTAATATCCATCTCTCTCTGTTCTTACCTAGCAATCTCCATTCTTCATGAACACATGAGAACAGAACACAGCATTATTAACCTTAGAACTTGGTGGGTGATTGTTGTCCAGAATGGGAAACTATTCAGGGGAAAAGGCTGGTGTTTGAGGAGTTCAAAGCAACAGAAGAGTACATGGAATTTTGAAGCCAGGTGATGTGGTGGCCAGCACCCTGGTAGAGCAGGTTCCTACTCAGGAGGTATGAGTCACCTGGGAATATAAAAAGTTTGAAATAATCATTAAGAAATAAAGACAAAGCCAAAGATTAGATTTAAAAAGTGGGGCTCCTGATAGGTCTTCTAGCCTTCATAGTGAAGCCAGAATTGAGGACAGGCAGTTAGTGTAGAATAGGGAATTGGGTTAAATCAAGAAAATGGAGGCCATGGAGGACATCTGTGTCTGGGAAGTTGGAGACAGCCTCTGGGAGAATGAATGTCATAGACCACAGAGACCATTGATGGCCAAATTTATCTGCCCTGACCACCCCTTTCAAAAGACTGCAGGCAAGGAGTTGCTAATTAATGCCCCCTTAGGCTGTTACCTGCCTGAATAACTCCATTTGATTCTTCCCCCTGCCTATCCGCTTCTCACCTTTTTGCCAACTCACCAGTATTTCCTGGGCCTAGTCACATAGGCAGGAGGGAAAGAAATAAGGGGGAAGTGAACAGGAGAACAAAGAAATCTAAGTCTATAAAGAAGGCAAGATTTGCTCATCCCAAGGATTCTGCCTTTGGGTCCACTTCTTCCACCAGAGAGAAGTTTATTCTACTTTCCTTTAATAAAGCTTCTTACTTTCTACTCTACACTTGCCTTGGTGTGCTTCTCTGGTGTTATACTTCAACACCTGAGGAAGCAGGACTCGTCAAGGTAACAGGTGGTATCAATAGGAACTGGAACTGAAAAACTGAAAAAGGCTCCAATTCTTTATTTAGCGGGGAGTACATCAAAGGCAGGGATAAGGTTTCGGTGTGGAAGGAGTCTAGTTTCTGTGCTTGTTTCTCAGTGTGGCAGGAGTCTTGCTGTAAATAGGCTGTTTGGTGTTGGCAGGTTATGCCCAGATCCAGGAGGCTGTTTGATCATGAGGCTGTGAGCTAAGACAGGACACTAGCACGATCTGGACTTTCTTAAACTGGGGAATTCCATCCAGGAGTTCCTGGAAGAGCTGCTTCCTTACCTTAATGACTCAAACAAACCCATAATTTATATATGGCCTCCAATAGTCAGGAAATTTTGAAGGACTTGAGTTGAGAACTAGAAAAGTAGAAGGACGAGGAGAACTTGGAGTCTTTCTGTAACAGATTAACCTGTTGTTGAAAAGATGATGGGAGAATGGATAAGAAAGCAGGTTTACAATATGTAGAAATACTGTGTTTAAAGAAAAAGATGGAAGTTGATAGCAAATTTGTCAGAAGAAGCCTGTGATAAGCTTACCATGACCTCAAAGACCCATGTCCTTATATAATCTCCTTTCTTTGAGTGTGGGTGGAGGGTGTATATATGATGAAATATGCTATAGGGAAAAGGTGAAGGGATTTGGCAGATAGACCTGACTTTATTAGGTAATACCATTTAATTAGATAAGCTTTCCTGATGGCCTTGAAGAAGCAAACAGCCATTCATGTCACAAATTACCTAGGAGGTAAGAGCCCTGTAGGAGCTGAGGGCCTAAATCCTATAACCACAGGGAACTGAGTTCCACCAGCAACCTGGATAAACTCAGAAAGGGATTCTGAGTTCCAAAAGAGAATATATCCCAGTCAGCATCCTGACTGTAATCATGTGAGACCCTGAGCAGAAGATCCACTAGGCCATGACCAGACTCCTCCTGATCCTCAGAAACTGTAAGATAATAAATGTATGTTATTTTAAGCTACAAAACTTGTGGCAAATTGTTATAGCCATGAAAGAGTATTACAAGCCCTTTTTAAA
This sequence comes from Glaucomys volans, assembly GCA_020662805.1. Lineage (NCBI taxonomy): Eukaryota > Metazoa > Chordata > Mammalia > Rodentia > Sciuridae > Glaucomys > Glaucomys volans. The sequence goes on from JAJEJO010003255.1 coordinate 292,139, forward strand.
ACTATTTGGGACATCAGGATATTTAGCCTTATTTCTGGGGAAAAAAATGTTACAATGACTTGGATCATTTTGGAAAATAAGATTATCCCATTTGCCGATGTCCCATCCATTGTTCCACAGATGTGAGGAGAGCTTTTCTTGAACTGGTTCCAAGACTGTGTGTCCTCATAGTTTAGTTTTATACTGTTTTGCCCCCAGGTGTTCAGTAGACATTCTAAAATCTTCTAATAATATTTTCTACTAGCTGAATAATGGAATTTGAAAGTAGTAACTTTTATTGCCAAATTGTTGCTTTTTTTTTTTTTTTTTATAACCAAGGGCTTCTCTCCTATTGATTCTTTTTTTACCATCCTCATTCCTATAATTATTGTTCCAACAGTGTCTCCTGGATTTTTTCTACCCACCTAATAGAGCTATAATCATTGTTATTAAAGGACCTATAATCATTGTTCTGACCTATAATCATTGTTATTAAAGGAAATAAAATTTTCTTGAGAATTTTCTAATTAGTACTTCAGAAACTTCTAAGATGTGTAGTAGAGAGCTAGGGTATTAATATAAGTTCTAGTGTTGATAAAGAAAAAAAATTATGTACACTGGAAAGAACCATTCAAAACATTTTGCATGACACATTTTTTGCTGTGACTTTTTAATCTGTCTCTTCCACTCAAAATCCATTGCAAGATTTGCAATTCCTACATAGCATTACGTGTTGAATATAAAAATGTTCACTTAGTTTTAAATTCATTTTTAGGTGTTAGAGAAAAGCAAATTTTCACTAGAGAATGAAAGAGTTCAAAGGAATCAAATTTAGTCTTTTCTCCTGTTTATAGCCAGTGAACTTCTGAAGGTATAAGGTCAAAAAAATCATTATAATTGGTGAAAATGGTATATTTAGATGAGACCAAATTAAAATGTTTTATTTGGGGAATTTCCTTTATAATAAAATTGTGCAGATGAAAAGAATCTTCTCCATCTGTTATGAGCTTACTCACGAGATAAGCTAGCAAATGGGGTGGTCAGACATATATAGTTTACTTGAGATGTCTGCTTTTCCTTCCTTCTTGCTCCATTTCTTGCCAGAAGAAAAATGACAAAATCTTCCAAAATCTAGAATGTAGTGCAGTATGATAGCAGATGCTAAGAAAATTTTTGAGAGGTAGATAAAAATGTTTAAGAATGGCAATAGATTGTCAGCATGAGCATTTGAAGTAGTCATTTAATTGAAGGCCAAGCAATTAACTGTTTGGGATTTTGTTTCTCAAGCTGTAAGGAATGTTCATACTGTAGTTACATGTGTGAAAATATGTGAAAACACTAAAGAGGCATATTCACAAGCAGTCATTGTTAGGCGTTTGAAAGAAGTTGCTGGACTGAGTATGACACTTTCTCATTAAAGGAAAAAAAAAAGATTACCCAAGTGATCCAGTGACACAGCTTCTCTCTGAAGGAATAGAGACATAGGACTTCCCAAGTGTAGCATCTAACAATACATTATACCTTTAGTGGTAGGAATGCAAATTGGTGCAACCATTATGAAAAGCTATATGGAGATTCCTAAGAAAACTTAGAATGGAACCACCATTTGATCCAGTTTTCTCACTCCCTGGTTTATACCCAAAGGACTTAAAATCAGCATACTACAGTGACACAGCCACATCAGTGTTTATAGCAGCTCAATTCACAATAGCTAAACTAAAACCAAATTAGATGCCCTTCAACAGATGAATGGATAAAGAAAATGTGGCATATATATACAATGCAATATTACTCATCTTTAAAGAAAAATGAAATTGCTGGTAAATGGATAGAGTTAGAGAATATCATGCTAAGTGAAATAAGCCAAACCCATAAAACCAAAGGCCGAATGTTCTATCTGATATGTGAAGCTAATTCATAAGAAGCTAATTCATAATAAAGGGGGATAGGGAAGAACAGAGTTCCTTATATTAGGTAGAGGGGAATGAAGGAGGGGAAGAGGCTTGGGGAAGGAATGATAGTAGAGTGAAACAGACATTATTACCTCATGTACATGTGTGACTGCATGACCGATGTGATCCTGCAATATGTATAATCAGAAAAATGAGAAATTACACTCCATTTATGTATGATCTATCAAAATGTATAAATGCATTTTACTGTCATGTACAACTAATTGGACCAAATAAAATAAAATGATTTTAAAAAATAAAATAATTTTACAAGCAAATAAAACAAAAACCCTTTGTTACAATAGAGCTTTTAACATTGTACTCTGTTTCCTTCCTATTTTGTGGTACATTAGCAGAGACAAAGAAGTGCCTCTCTGTATTAACCTATGAAGTAAATAAGTTAGTTACCCTGGAGTCAATTCAATGCCATTTCTGCTGGTACAGTTCTTCGCAAAGTTACCTATGTGATTGCAATTTCCCTTGCATTTTAATAGAAATTAGTGCAATATTACACAGCAATCAAACCATTAGAAAACTATACAATATGAGTAAAAGATAAAATAGGGTGAAATTTTAAACTTTGTTGAGCTATGACTGACAAATAGTAGGAAATAGGAATTGTATATATTTAAGTTATGGTAGTCCCCCTTATTTATGAATAATGAATACATCAAAAGTCAGATAATACTTCCATTCAACTTTTTATGCTTAACAAGTTGCCAAAGCAAGATTAATGAGTTAATTTCCAGAATAGTAAGATGAAAACACATTTTCATGTTGGTGGATTAATATGGAATAGTAACCCCACTTATCCATGGGAGAGAGATTCCAAGACCTCTGGTGGATGTCTAAAACCATGGATGTCACCAAATCTACATATGTCATGTTTTTCCTATGCATGCACCTATGTGACAAAATTTACTTTACACAAATGAGGCACAGTGAGAATATTCATAACTAATAATACAACGGAATTATTATACCAATATACTCTAGTTTAAATAAATATAGTCTTTCTCTCTCAAAATGTTATTTTTCTTTACTCAAGATTTTCTTGTGATGACAGAGCTGATACAATACCTGCCTGTGTGGTCAGATGAAAAGAGGTAAGCAACCTAGGCATTGGGACACAGTGTTAGGCTTGTACCTAAGGATTGCTTGAACAAAAGCATGGTGCTACCTTGACAGTTTATCAATAACCCATTTAAACACATAATGGATAGGTAGCATATACAGCATGGATATGCTAGGAAAAGGGATTATTTACTGTGGGTGCATAGGACACAGTAAGACAGTAGAGTTTCAAATTTTTGCACAATTTAAAACTGATAATTTTCTTTATTTCTGGAATGTTCATGTTGACCACATGTAACTGAAACCATGGAAAGTCAAACTGCAGATAAGGAGGGAACTTAGTATTTTAATATATGTATACATTGTGAAATGATGACCACAAAAAAAGCTATCTAACATATCCATCACTTCACATACTTACCTGTTTCTTTTTTTTCTTTTCATATTGTGGATGAGAAGACTTAAGATCTACACTCCCAGTTAATTTCAAGTACATAAGACATAGTTGTAGCTGTGGCCACCACGCTGGTATCTGTTGGATTTCTAGAATTTATACATCATGCATAACTGAATGTTTGTACTCTTTAACCAACATTTCATTAGAGGAACCTAAGTACTGAAATTTTAACATTTACTATACTCAGAGATTAAAGATAGCACAGTGCCATTCAACTTAGAAAAATAAGGCTCACAAAAATACTTCATTTCAAAGTTTGAGTAACAAACTTCCTATGCTTTTTGATGTCAACCCCTTTTTTTGTTTCCATACTCCAAGAACAGATAACAAACATGCAACTAATATCTAAGTGTTAGGTTGGCTAGAAGTCTCAGATTGTCACTCAGGCAGTGCATCTTGAATTCCAAGATAAAAGTGCCTTTGCTCTTTTGTTGTATAATTTTAAGTATACCATTATTCTGTTGGCATCCTTGGCTAGCTCTATTAGTGAATGGCATCAGAAATGACGGTGTAGTTATGTATTTGAGATCACTATTGAAACTGTGAATTATGAAATAAACTCCAATTGTTCCTCTATGTCTATAACTACAAAGATGGAATATTTACATTGTGTCTAAACTATTATCTTTGCTTCATAGTATTACTGAAATTCTTCTTTCATAAATATTAAATAAAGGGCATAGGCACAAATAATGAGATCCTAAATCAACCTGGCATTTAAGGCCTCAGCTTTAAGATTATATATTGTATAATGTATATCAGCATCCTTATCTGGGAATTATTCTCTCATTTTTTTTTCAATTTTCAATTCTGATTTATTCATCACCTTTAGAAAAATAATTAATAGATTTTATTGAGATAAAGTTTTAGGTTAGGCTGAGGTAGGAGGATCTCTAGTTCAAAGCCAGCCTCAGCAAAAATATGAGGCTGTTAAGCAACTCAGTGAGACTCTGTCTCTAAATAAAATACAAAATAGGGCTGGGGATGTGGCTCAGAGGTTGAGTGCCCCTGAGTTCAATCCCCAGGGCCAAAAAATAGAATGGAAAGTAGAGAGAGTTCCCGTATATTCTATACCCTCTCTTATTTTCTGTTATTAACATCTTGCATTGGTGCGGTACATTTGTTGCAATTGATGAGCCAGTATTAAGACATTATGATTATTAACTAAAGCCCCAAATTTGCCTTAGGGTTCACTTCTTGCATCAAACACTATATGGGTTTTGACAAGTGTATCTGCTATTATAATGTCATAAAAATAATTCAGTTATTATTTTGAATGTCAACTTTCTGGTTCCACAGATACTGTGAAACTGAACATAATAATATATTGTACTTACTGAGATCAAGAAGCCTATCCATGGTCAATTTACCTCCACATGACCAGCACTATCTATTGTTTCTGTTGTAACATGCAGTCATTAAAGAGAAAGCAATGCTTTTCCAGTAGTTCTTGATATGCTGAAGATAAAATTCATTTTATGGCATTAAATGAGCAGACAGAAATGAAAAAATAAAGAGGAGCTTGTTCCTGAAGCCTTTCACCCATTCTGCTCACTACCTTGTCAATACCTCCATTACCTTCCAGTTTGTCTACACTTTGGTATTTCATATACAAGATGATGACTATGGGAACATTGACCATGCTGGAGATTTGGTGACATCTAGGAAAGCCCTAACTTGACTTCCTCTGTAGCTTTAGTAGTTATTGTGTGCTTGACCTTTCTTCCCGTTTTTTTTTTTTTTTTTTT